>VMDO01001929.1:0-134892 GCA_007922755.1 Pedetes capensis
CTGCGTCTTACATATTTCGGACATGTAGTCAGGAGAGAACAATCCCTGGAGAAGGACATCATGTTTGGGAGAGTGGCAGGTCAACGCAAAAGAGGAAAACCCTCCACCAGATGGATTGACACAGTGTCTGCAACAATGGGCTTAAACATAAATAAGATCGTTTGCCTGGCACAGAATCGGCAAGTGTTTCGATCTGCTGCACATAGGGTCGCTATGAGTCGGACTCGACTCGACGGCACCTAACAACAACAACAACAACAATGAATTAGCTTCTAAAGTGAATTCACCACTTACCATTTCTACCACCAAGGTATGAATGTTCAAATTTCTCCATATTCTTGCTGGTATTTGGTGTAGGAATTTTTACTTTTAAATTTATTTCAGTCATTTTAACATGTGTATATGGATAAAGGCCCTGGCAACCCACTCCTGAAACAAACCTGAAACAATCTGCCATTGAAAACCCAAGAATAGCGGAGAAACACTGGCATGGCACAGTGTTGGAACATGTTTCATTCTGTTGTACATAGGATGGCCATAAGTCAGATACAACTCAATGGCACCTAACAACATGTGTGTAGCTGTATTTCATCATGGTTTATTCACCTTTTATATTTAAGATACTATTTTCTTTTAGAGGATACTTTTAACTTGGATCTTATATCGGTTCAACTCATGTTTGAAAGCATTAATTAGATTCTATATTTGATGTAATTTTGGGATGTCATTATAAGAGAAAGATAATGCCATCCATACTAAGTTTTCATTCACTTTTTCATTTATTCAACTACTTCTTGAGCATTTGCTGTTTTTATTGGCACTGTTTATTTAAGTTGGGTAATTAGTGGACAAAACAAGAACAACAAAGGAATCTTATTTTTCTTCTGTTGAGGCAGGACCAAAATCAAATGAATAACTGATAAACATAAATATATGTGTGTGTGTGTGTATATACCAACTGTGTGTATATGTGTCCATGTATACACACACACACACACACACACACACACACACACACATATGGCTGGGATTTAGCACAGTTGGTAGAGCATTGTGCTGCAGTCTCTGAGGTCCTGAGTTCAATTCCCAGCACTGCAAAAATGGGAGAGGACCTGGCAATCCACTCCCAAGGCAATCCCGAAACAGTCAGCCATTGAAAACCCTATGAGGGTCGCTATGAGTCAGATACTGACTCGACGGCACCTAACAACAACAACAACAACCATATATATATATACATATATACATATATATATATATATATATATATATATATATATATATATATATATACATATATATATATACACATACATACATATATACATACATACATATATATATACATACATATATATATATATATGTATGTATGTATATGAAAACTACTATGAAGATAAAGAAAGCCAGATAAAGGGATATAGAAGTAAGGGATGGGATTTTGTAATGTACATCTTGGGAAGCCTAAGGATAACTTTGAGTAGAGATTTGAATGAAGTAAGATACCATTCATCCCTCCATCTGAGGAAAGAGCAGCAACCCTTGCAGAGGTCATCTGTAGAAATGAAGGATCAAAGCAGGAGTATGTCCTGGTGAATGTGAGGGACAACAAAAGCTCATAATCGCTTGGGCAGACTTAGAGGTAGAAATGAAGTTTCCCAGTAGTAGGAAAAAAATCCTTTTATCCTTCAATAAAACAAAATCCATTGTTGAGCTGGGCCATCTATTTTTTTTTACCTTATATTTTAAAGTACCCTAAGAGTCTTCCAAATTCTTTTATTATTTTGGAAAGTTTAGTCATTGGCTCAATTAATGCTTAATTTCTGAAATAAGTTTTTATAAATAGCTTAAAAACTTACCTTATATGTACACACACACACACACACACACACACACACACACACAGAGGTCTAGCAGTCAGGGGATTTTGTGCAATTTTACACATTTAAGTCCATATAGGGCTGGAGTTTACCTCAGTTGGTAGAATGCTTGCTTTGTGTGCTCTGAGGTCCTGGGTTTGATCCCCATTACCACAAAAATGAGAAAAGGATCTGGTATCCTACTCTCCAAACAATCAGCCACTGACAACACTATAAATAGCAGAGAAGCACTGACATAGCGACAGGCATAGCACGATGTTGTGGAGTGGTTTGTTCTTTGGTACTTGGGGTAACTATGAGTTGGACCCAACTTGACCTCACCTAACAACAAGCCCATATTAATTTAACTTATACCACAGAAAAGCTCCGTCTGTAGTCTTTTGTTTTCCATTCAGGGATGCATCACTTTTCTATTACTACAATGGGAAATTGAATAATGCTTATGTAAAGCATATGGAAGTATCTATCAAGAAGAAATAATGACACAAACTAGATAGGAAATAATAGTATAGAAGAAAGATATGATACTGAAAACTCAATGGTTTAGTATTCATTTCTCAAAAGGCTTCATTAAATGTTATGATAACATTCTCCTTCCAATGATACTTTTACTGGAAGACCGGGTTCTTGTGTGTTAACCTCCTTGGACAAAAAAAAAAAAAGGAAAAATGGATTCCGAAATATGAATAGTGTTTATTCATTGGACATATTCTGTAATTCTGTTTGGATGGATGTAAAACATTCTTGAATTATGCTATTGACACCTCTTAAGATTTGGAAATCTAATTGATTATTAGAAATGTATTGGAAAATAATAGAGTTACTTTAGGTTTAGAATAAACCAATTCTTCATTATCAAGAAGGAAGAAGCACCTACAAAAATACTAATGAAAAGTAGAGTTGGTAGGGAGGTTAGCAGTGTGCTTGCACTCATTCTTTCCCTCAGTGTAGAGAAGGAATCCTCTAAATAGTCACATGACATAGTTAACAGATTAATGACTCTCCTCTAGAGAAATAAATCGTGTTTTTCTAGTAGGAGAATCTTGCCTTTAGTAATGAGTACTTGCTCTAAGTAAGCTTTCTTCTGGTTAAATAAAATGGAATACGTTGATTTATAGAACACCCATCTCTGACAAATGTCACGTAAGTGTGTAACTATCTAAGTATAAAATGGGGATGTTTCATGATTAATAGGGGCTCCCTTGTTTGAAATTAATAACCCCATATATGTAATTTAGAGACTTTGCATGCTAACCTGGGTTAAAGTGTATCCTATGGGACAAGAAATGAAATATGTGGCTTCAAGACAGTCCCAGATGCCTTTCTGTTTTTCTTGTGTAGCTCAGTTACTTGAATCCTAGAAGCTACACTGCCTCTCACTGTAGTCACAAGTATTGAATAAGAGCACAGAAGATCATTCAGAACTTAATAACTGGTAGGACCTGGTAAGGAAATAGTCTATACTTGTTTACCTCTGCCATATCACACAGATGTCAGCTGGCTGAAAAATCCTTTGAAAGCTGACCAGAACTTTTCTCACATAAATGTGATAACCAACTTTGAGTATAGAGTGTAATGTAAGAATTACCAAACTTGATAGACATACTCAGGAAATGTAAATATAGTATAATTTATGATGTCAGTAAGAGTTAAATGCAATCAAGTTAGATATATAAATAGAAGACAGCTGATTAATGGTTATTTAATTGCAGTTTAGAATCAGTATAATGTTATAATAAGACCAGTGAAGGGAATATGATTTTAACATTAGAAGAAGCAATATATTAAAATATATATATATACATGGAAGAAAATGCATGATGTGTCTCCAAGCCTTGCACTGATTTTTGGATTCTTTTGTATAGGGATGCAAAGTATAGGTAGTAGGGAATTTGCCACTGGACAAAGGGACATTGGATTTAATGGCCATGTACCACTTGGTTATTAATACTTGCTTTTAGTCTTTGGCTATTAAAAAAAAGTAACAATTCTGTTTTCTCAGATTCATTTCTTCTTCAGCAGAAGCTATTAGAAACAACTAACTTATAAGAACCCTTTTAAACTGCTGGTGGGACTGTAAATTAGCTCACCACTCTGGAAATCAATATGGAGGTACCTTAGAAGACTAAGAATAGAATTGCCATGTGACCCATGTATACCACTCCAGGGAATATATTCAAAGGAAGATAAGTAATCATAGTACACGGACACCTGCACTTCCATACTTAATGGAGTATACTTCACAATTACAAGAGTATGAAATCAACAAAGATGTCCATCAACAGAGGACTGGATTTCAAAATTGTGGAATATATACACAATGGAATATTACTTAGCAATAAAGAAGAATGAAATTATGTCATTTGGAGCAAAATGGATGAAACTGGAGAACATCTTCTTAAGCAAATAAATCCAGCTCCAAAAAGAGAAATACCATATGTTCTCACTCATATGTGGGAGTTAAATCTAACTTAAAGGAAGAAAAAATGTCTACACACGTTATTATTGTTGTTAGGTGCCATTGAGTTGTGTCCTATTTATATAAAAATGAACAATAATACTTATCTATGAAAGGAAAATATAAACCCAGTAGAAAGAAGCAGGGAGAGATTAGGGGGTGGGAGTGAGATGAGGGATGGGGAAAGGGGAGGGGAAATAAAGTTGAAGGGAAAGAGGAATATAAAAATATATGATGCAAATATATATATCGGGAAAATAGGGGAAAGGAAAATAAAAATCAGTGAGAATATAACCTATGGTTGCATACAATTTTTATTACATATTATAAAGGTTCTTATTTTTTTATAAAATATGCAAGTTGATAAAAGTGCAAGCAAAAGGGATGCAATAATTGCATAATGGATATAGCAAAAGTCTTATTACTCTGTACCCTACCAACATTTATAAAGAAAGGGAAGAAAAGATGTATGTAGACAGATGCACCATTTACAAAATAAACCTGCTTCTTGGATGCTCCCCATCTGGCAGAGTAGAAGTTCTAATATGAATCTTTCAGATTGCATCCTTTTTACAAAAGGCAGAAGTAATCCCAGCAAATATGGGCACACAAATGCACAGTCTCTCGCTGAGGGATGCATGAGCCAGATGTGTGTTCAAATATATGTGATCCATATCCTGTGTTCCTTCGCTGATACTAGCAGAACTGAAAACTGGGTACGTCTATCAGAATGGTAAGCCCAGAGGGTACAGGAAAAGATGCGTGCTATCAAGATTGTTGGGGGAGTATACAGCCCACCACACTACTAACCTGAAAGGGCTTTTAGGTACAGGACTGACAGGAAAGAGAAGAGGCCCTAATGCAGATGATAGGGAGCAGGATGGTTAGTCTATCTGTAAATATCCTAAGGTAGCAAGATGAACTTGAATGCCAGATTATACTTTTAAAATCCAAGACCCCTTCAGTTCCTGGATGGATATATTTAATACATAATATAAAGGGAGTTTGGGATAATTAAGACAAGTGTTCAGAAGAAAGATCACTTTATTAGTTCTAATAGTGCAGTGTTGTTGTTAGGTGCCACAGAGTTGGATCTTACTATAGCGACCCTCATAGGGTTTTCAATGGCTGATTGTTTCAGGATTGCTTCAGGAGTGGATTGCCAAGTCCTTCGCCCAAATCATGCAGTATCACCCTCTATTTCCACCAAATGTTCTAAGCTATGTTGGCTTTTCAGACTCTTACTTTTTGTTTAAAAAGAAAGAAAGAAAAAGCACTGCAAGATCTTTCCAGGAGTTCTTCACACATAGCAGGAAGGACTCTCAAAGAATGGAACTGCAAAGAACAGAATAAGACTGGTATATTCATTCTCAGACTCTGGAAAGCAGTGCGCTGGAGGCAAAGAAAGGGGGGCGGGTCCAGAAGACAAGTCCTCAAATATACCTACTTTTGGAACACAAAGTGGAATCCTATTCAAGCTACAAAATAATCCCTAATTGATAGTTTTAAACAAAGTTTTCTGCAAAGGATCACACATTGACATTTTCCAAAAAATATACTGGCCATGAATCCCAGGCAGCAGCCTCTCCTCTCTGGTTCAGTGTGGCCTTGGCAAACGGAGACATTAAGCATCTTGACCTGCTTTTGCTGACAGCAGAGGGAGTAGGTCCCTGCTGGAAGCCTTCATTATTTGCATTTCATCTTCATTGCAACCCTGAAGCCTCCTGGATGTGGATGTGGCTCAGGACATGCAGAAGTTTCCTTAGGCAATCAGTGAGATTGCCTCAGGAGGGAATTTTGTGGGTGGTCCTTTACATGAAACTGAGTTGAATCATGGCCATCATCTCCCATTCCTAGCTCTCTTGTCTCCCCTTTTAATGGTCTCAACAGCGTCACCATTGTGGATGCCTTGGCCTGAATGATTTTTGGGAGTGGGTTGCCGGGTCCATGTCCCAAGCCTATAGAACCTGGTGTTCCCCGGTGGTCTCCCATCCAAGTACTAACCAGGCTCGACCCTGCTTAGCTACCGAGATCTGATGGGATCAGATGTCATAGGGGTATGGCTGCAGGTTTGGCGTGAATAGTCAACGTTTATTCTTCTGCTGCAGAGTCCTGCTGATCTTGACTTCCAACTGTGTCTCACGTGGGTTCCTTGTATTCTCCTCTCACTCCCCCAGACAGGTTCCATCTTTCCTCACCCCACTTCTTCCATTCCCACACAAGGTGCCCCACGTGGCCTCCCAGGGTCTAGACTCCTTTTGCTCTAAGGAATTCCCTTTAGAACTACCAGATTTGCTCTCTTTAACTTCTGGAAGGCAGTTCTCAATTTCTGTTCTTCACTGTTTCTTCAGGGCTGCTATGGAGTGAGGATAAAACAGGACATCTAGCTGTTTGACAAAAATGGAGTAGATCATTCGCTTGTATCCAAAGCTGGGCCTGAGGACCGCTGACAGGCTGTGAGATTGGAGGAGAGTGTAGGAAGCAGAGAGTGCTCTATATCCCAATGGGGACTGCCTAATGTCTCCCTTCTCTAAAATACAGCTCAGTCATGCTTATTTTGTTTTTGATATTACTCATTTATGAGTTCTTTCCATCCTTGACAAAAAGGGAAACAGCTTCTACAAATGCTCAGTGTAATGACTGTTTTCCATCATGTGGCTATCTAGCTGTCAAACACAGTGAAAAGTACTTCTTAGTTACTTAGAAGTACTTCTGGCATTTTTGTCCAAAATGATTCCAGTTAAATACTAAGAATATCTTTAGAGATTTGGATTGGGCTCTGAAAAAATCTTCATCATTTGAATGCCCATGCCTGGACACATTAATGGAATTGCTTTTGTTAACTGCACATCATCAAAAAGATATGGACTTAGATAAAAGTGCATTTGACAGAATAAAATGAAACATCAAGGGACATCTCTTCTGTCAGTCTACAGATGGAGCTGAAGCAAATTTAAGTCAGTTTTAAAGGGGGTCAGTCATGGCAAAGAATGCTCTTGAAACCTCAAAGAGCCGATCAGATGGCATATCAAGATCAAACTCTGCCTCTGGAAACCTAAAATGTTCTCAGTCTGCTGCCTTTGATAAGTCCAAGTTTAAGGCAGGTTTAATTAACATGACATAAAAAGAGGCAGATATTTGGGGTGTTGATTTTTCTCCAGCAATTCTTTCCCCACATCCATCCTATTTAGGGACTGATTCCTCCATATTTCAAGTAGCAAGTCTTCAGCCTGTGAAGTAATGTCTAGCTATTGAGAAAATATGACATGGAATATAAGGCTTCTGAAATAGAAGAAAATCTAACAGATGTTCAACATCATGAAGCACATTTCATGCTATGTTCCCATCAATTATTGAATTCTATTTAAATAAATTTTGCCTTTGTGCAAAGATCATTTACTTGGAATTAACTAATACTTATTGAGCATCAAATATGCTCAATGTTTGCCAAGGGTTTACAGAAACCTTTTCATATGTAGGCATCATACTGACACTAAAGAATCTTAGAGAAGTCCCATCAGTAAGAGGCAGTGAGAAGAGAAACCTGGGATGTAATTCAGGTATTTGGATTCCAAGTTCAGATTTGTTACATGATATCCTACTGTCTCCTTAGAGAGTATAGATTTTGATTATTTACAAAGAGACAGTAAAGACCATTCACTCGCTGTTTAAATACTATAAAAGAATAACGTACAATAATTTAGCTTATTTACTGGGCAATCCCTATACATTATTTGACAATGTCATTTTTATTTATCTAGTAAGGAGTGGTCATATGAGAAGAGGAACATCAAGCAATGCCGATAGGAGATATCACTCAAGGTATACCAGGGGAGAATACTGGAGCCCTCTCCTGTCATACACTCTTCCCCATGTTCTGCAATATTTTGTAGTCCTATCGGTTAAAATGCATTACTTTGAAGAATCATATCACACACATCAAAACTTACCCTGGATCTCCATGATCATTAAATTAGAGTAACATAGAGGTCAGTTCATGGTCTAGCTTGAATGGATTGATAATGTCTGCTTAGAGATTAGTCAAATTCTGGGGCCATGTCCAGGTTCAACAGGCTCAATTATTAGTGTCAGTCAACAGAGGCTAATGGTAGTAGTAGCAAACAGATTTTATTTGTCACTACTATCTTAGGCTATGCAACTGCTAGAACCTTAGTGTGAATTTTCCTGAAGACTTTCCAGGCTCTTAAAAGAAGAGAAGAAAGGAGAAAGGAGATAATTCTGAAGCTAGAGCTAGGATGATGATGTAACTCATTTTGCATATGAGAGCCCTTTTGGAACCAGAAGGGGGTCTATTAGAAAAGTGTCATGACAATACATATATACAATTACTGTGTGCTTTGGTCCTTAGCTCTGTGGAAAGACAACCTCTGAATACTAAAAATATATATTAAAGAATTTCTCCTTCAAATAAGTCCATCACAGTCTTTTCGTGATGATGTCAGTTTTTCACAGCTGTGGCTTTTGGTGACTATATTTCCCCAATGACAAAGAAAAGCTGATGCAGTTGTGCTTGAGTAAGATTCCCAAGGCCTTAGAGATTCTTTATGAAACACATAAAATTCAATTTTCAGTTTCTCAGTGGTGATTATCCAACTAAAGCATTATCTTCTGAACTCTTGTTTGATTTTTTCCTCCAGTTAATTTAGCAATATGTCAGTTCTGATGAGAAGGCTTGACAAGGAAGAGCATGAAGCTATTACATTAGATGAGTTTGGGGAATTACCAGTAGATTTCAATTATCTGTAGTGCTCCTATTGAAGATTGACTGATTGATTCAACTGGATGGCCTTGCTACCTCTAGGAAGCACCTGTTACTCTTCTTTTTTGCCTTTTCTCCTATAGAAAATACATTTTATGTACACTTATGGACCTATAAATGCTCACTTGCCCAGTCCCATTATCTGTGATTAACACGATGAATTAAATTGATCAGTGATCACTGAAATTAGCTTGCAGTAATATACAGTAATGAAAGGAATCATTCAATGTCAATGTCTCATTACTGATGGCTTATGTTTTGGATAGGAAGAGGGACTAAACACTGGTGAGTTAACTCTTTTGAAGCAGAAGCAAACAATGACAGCCCATGTGGTGTGTGACACCTGGCTAAACAGTCACTACTAAATGGTCTTTTAAATGCAATTGTTATGTAAGCTTCAAAGACTATGTGAAATAAAAAGAATGTACTATGAATATTTTTTAAATTGCCAGGATAGAAAAGTGTTGGTTTTATGACTTTGCAGTAGCCCTTCCTCAATTTGGTTGGAAATTCTGTTCAGTCATTCAAATCCTGAATATCCTTCAGAGTCCAAATTATAGTCCATTTCCCTGCAATGGTAGATGTGCCTAAAGTTTCTCTTGGCTCAAGATGTTTTTCACTTAATTTATACTATCTTGAAGATATTACTATTGTTGTCTTAATTATTTAACTTACCAATCGTTTGGCTTTTATTCAACAAACTAGTATTATGTACTAAGTCCAATTATGAGTTTTTCAGAGGTAGGAGTAATTTATGATTTGTCTTTATATCTCCCTCTAAGATCCAACAGAGGTTTGAATATATTTAAGTTCAAACATACGATATTGTCAAAATTTGATTTTTGATCTGTTAAAAAAAAAAGACAGTTTCATGTGGCTTAAACAATAGTTGCTCCAGAAATAATTGTGGAACAAGTGGAGTATTTAAATCTTTAAATTGATATTTGCAAATATTTGTTGCTGGTAGGTGCCATTGAGTGGGTTTGTCTCATAGTCACTCTCATAGGGTTTTCGATGGCTAATTGTTTTGGGATTGCTTTGGGATTGGATTGCCATGTCCTCCTGTTGTAAATATATATATCTACTATATATATTTATGTGTGTACACAGAAATATATGTATGTACATATTTATATGTATACATGCTAATTAGGTCATTTAGAATTAATGATTGAATTTTGGTTTTAATTTTAAGTTTATTTTTATTTTTTTATTTTTTGCACTTCTGGGGTTGAACCCAGGCCCTTGCAGATAGATACTAGGAAGTGTTCTATCACCGACCTGCATCCCAAACAACCCCTCACTCTTTTTCTTTAAATTCTGATGTAGTGTAGGCTGCCTCTAGCCTGGAACTCATGATCCTTGAGCCTCATGCTTCAGCCTTCCAAGTTGTTGGGGTTCTGGTTTTGTGCCATGGCACTCTGCTTAATTTTTTTGACTTGACATCCAACCCTGAATAGTTGTCAGTTAAGTAGCTTCCAGACATGATTTTTTTTGAAAGAAGTAAATATGGCCACTTTTCTATGCAAATAACTGTAACTGAGATAATAGATCATATATTACTTTCTCTCATTATGGTAAAACTCACATTAAGTTATTTTTCTGGGACTGTACAGTTATTGATAAGAATCATTCTGCAAAACAATACCAATGTTAGGTAATCTTTCTTTTGAGTGTTGAAAACATGCCAGAAACCATTCTAAACATTTCACATCTAATGACTCATTGAGTGCTTGCCTCAATCCTGGGGAGTAGGTAGTGCTATTTTCTTCATTTTACAGATGGGAAAAATTGATGCATAAAGAGGTGAAGTCATTTGCTGAAAATCATACAACTTATAACAATGGAATCTGCTGTCAAATTCAAGCAGTACAGCTTCAATTCTTTTAAATACTACAGAGTTTAATCAGTAGGAATAGACTTACCTTAAAAATTAGAATGCATTAAAAATTCCTAGCATTGTGAAATGCATAACATCTGGTGAGGACTGAAAATTTGGAGAGCTGAGAAGAAAGTGACTAAAACTCAAAGCCCTGCAGTTTGAGCTCTGTTATAATAAGCTCAAAATAATTTTGAATTATGATGCCTCAGTTTTTGGAATTAAAAACTGGAATTTATAGTACTGACTCCTCTACAGGTAGTTTATAAAAGGGGGAAGAATAATAGATCATATCACACATGCTATTAAGAGCTTGTAATTCATTGGGTTTATGCTTATTTGTTTATTTGGTTATTTGGTTAGTAATGAGTGCATGTGTTATGGTTTGGATCTGAAATGTCTCCTCAAGGTCCTGTGTTGGAAATTTGGACATCAGTTTGTGGCACTAGTAGGAAGTAGTGGGGTTTTAGGAGATGGGGTCTATGAAAAGCAGTTAGGTCATTGGTGGCGGGCACTAGAAGGATATATTGAAACTGTAGCTCCTCCCTCTATCTCTCTTCACTTCCAGGTCACTATGAAGCGAGCAGCCTTCCTAAGTCAGAATCATGCATTGTAGTGCCTTGCTGTGCCTTACCACTGGCCCCAAAGTAACAAAGTCAAGTGACCATGGACTGAAACCTCTGAAACTGCAAACCAAGATAAACCTTTCCTCCTTTTTAAGTTGTTTACCTTAGGCATTTTGTCATAGCTATGGAAAGCTGTGCCTGTAGCTGTACCACTGTGGTGTCCAATCCCTTGAGATCTTGGAAGCTAAGCTGGGTGGGACCTGGTTGGTACTTGGATGGGAGACTTCCTGGGAACACCAGGTGCTGTAGGCTTGGGAGAAGGACCCAGCAACCCACTCCTGAAAATCAATCCGCCATTGAAAACCTTATGAACAGCAGAGAAGCACTAACAATACTGCTTCGCCTGTTGTAAGTAGGGTTGCTATGAGTTGGACACTGACCCAACAGCACTGACCTAACAACAACAACAACAACATGGAAAGCTGTTCTACACAGCATGCAAATACTTTTGCAAGACTATATTTAATATGACTTTCCTGTAATTACTGTTTACAAGTACAGACATTTGTTAATTTCCTTAATACTTACAAAGTAGGAAGTTATGTGAAGTCACACAATCAGAGAATAAATGAGCTTGATTAGCTGGCTATAAAAATAAATTGCTATGTACATAATATATATACATGCATGCATGTATCTGACATATATTACATACATATATAATATACATGTATATAATATGCTTAGTAACAAGTTGTCTTAATTTACATGTATATGTTTTTATAATTAATATATTTTTTCAATAAATTAAATAACCCAGTATGATTTACTCTAAGTCTGAATAGCACATTCATCCTCTTCAAATCAGCATCTAATAGTGACAAAAGTATGTGATGGAGGAATCAGGATCTTAGGTATTTTGCTTTAATTAGCCTTTTAGTGGCATTGCTGGGAAAGATGAGGTAGTTAAGTTAGATATGCTTATATTATTCAAATGACAACTTTCTGCCAGTATCTTAAAGCAAGATTGTCACCTCTAAAGTCTGTATTCTAGGAAATGCAATTCTGTTTCTCCTAATATGATAAGACACATACTCTACCTTTTAGGAAAATATCACAAAGAAAACAGTCATGAAGTTTTCTTAGATATGGCCTTAGGAGTTCAACATCATACAGTGAGTCATTCAAAATCTGTGATGATTTTTCTGAAAAGGCATCCAAAAGGCTCTTACTCATGGGTGGGTTTGGGAACAGGTTCTAGGGAAGATATGGAGTTGATGTGGCACGGCAACGGAGACTTATAATTTTCAAGTCACACTTTTGTGAATTGCTAGAGTTTTAACAACAATATCAGCAGTGGTTTTTAAAAACTAATTTCTGTGAATTACATTTTTAATGTCATCAAGGATTATATGCCATCAAAGCTTATTTGGGAAAGGAATATGTGGGTCACTTGGTTGTTTGTTTTGGTTGTTCCTATTTTAGAAAAAGCTCTTGCAAATTCAAGCTTAAATGATGTTGAAGTTCAACGGGTGGAAGGGTTACCTTCTTACAGGCTGTGATGGAGCCGCCCAGGCTGCCTCCTGAGGTGCCACTGCCACTGCCAGTGCCCTGCTGCGTTTCCAAGACTTCATGCATCAGCGGTGACTCCAAGTTGCTGTGTGTGCCCCAAACACAAAAAAGAACACATTCCAGTGAGTCATCTCTCCATTTAGAAATGCAGAATGAAGCCTGACATATCAAAAATCATCTTTTCTGATTGCATTCAGCCCTGCTGCTGAAATTGGCATTTCTTTGTTGGGTTCACTTTTATAATTTGTAGATCCATGATGAGCTATCCACGTGTGAATACAAAATTGCAGCCCAGTGCCTGTAGCCCAGTGCCCGTCCATAGTCCTTAGATGGACACAATTGAATCTGACTTCCAGCAATGTTAGCAACTTTTCTTAAACAGTTTTAAAACTCTTCTTCACTTGCCACATTAATTCACCTCTACAAATACCAACATATTATAAAACGCTCATCTTATTTTTCTAAATGAAGGTAGGGCATAATTTTAGCTGGGGTCACAGCATGGTACCAGGAAGGAGTGTGGGCTTCAGCAAAAGCAGGTCATCCCCTTACCATCTCTGTGGCTGGAGATGGTCCCTTAGCTTCTCTGTCTCCAACATATTAGACTTATACATCTCCCCACATCTCTGTCAAATCTTAGTGGGCTTGACCATGTACAGGACTGTGTAAATATTTTAAAAGATTTATAATTATTTTTATATCCTTAGGAAGGGATAAAATTGAAATTGTTATCAAAATTGCTTTTCATTATATGATTTGTTGTTGTTGTTAGGTGCTGTTGAGTTGGTGGGTCTGACTCATAGCCTGTCCGATTGATTTTTGGGAGTAGGTTGCTGGGTCCTTCTCCCAAGCCTACAGGATCTAGTGTCCCCAGGCAGTCTCCCATCCAAGTACTAACCAGGCCTGACCCTGCTTAGCTTCCGAGATCTGATGGGATCGGACTCCACAGTGCTATGGCTGCAGGCCATTACATGATTAGAAATTTAAAATCAAGCCTCTGAATCTTTTAAGTGTCTCTAAATAAGTTTTCTTTCTGAAAATATGTTGGAATTTAAAGATGTAATGATATCTCATGTCACATATTTTATTTTTATTGTTGTTGAGCACATAGAACATGTGTAATTAAGATGCATTTTTGATTATTATCTAATGGTTCTGTATGTTCAACCTGAGATGTACATTTTTTTCTTAAAAGGTGTATAAAATAGATCCATTCAGTAAATAATATATTTCTAACTAACATACTCATATTTCAAGTTCTGAACATATCTGTACATGAGGTAGTCTATAGCCTGTTAGTAGCTTTTTTTTTTTTTTCAGTACGAGGCAGTTCATGCATACTTTGCAAGTACTACCATTGGGCTGCACCCTTAGGCCCCATTTAAAAAAATTTATCTTGAGACAGGATCTCAGTAAATTATTCATGCTGCCTCTGGCCTCAGACCTGTGATCCTTCTACTTCCACCTCCTGAGTTGCTGGGATTCCAGACATGCACCACTGTGTATGGCTGGCATTTCCACTATTAAGTACTGGGAATGACATTTAAGAATGACTGACTACTAATAGTGCCATGTAACAAATCACACAGACAAAAATTTCTCAGCACAATTCAAGTAAAATCTGTTTCGTTTAAAGTTGTTAGGTATTTTCTGAGTAATTGTCATTTTGACAACTAGAATGAATCTTATGTAAATGAAAGGATAACACTCATGTTATCCTTAACTGGGGAAGAAAGCAAAAGAAAGGAAGAGAAAGATTAAGAAGGGAGAGATGAGATGAAGGTAAGGAGGAGAGAGAGAGAGAAAAAACGAGAGAGAAGGAGAGAGAGAGAGAGAGAGAGAAAAGAAGGAAGAAAGAAGGGAGGGGAATCTGGTTCTATTTTCTAGCTGTCAATGCCTAGTTATTATGCTCCTTCTTTTCTAGGTCTCAGTTTCTTCATTTATATGACATGTTTAGGCGGAAGTCTGTGTTTCTCTCCTAACTCTGGAAATTGCTTGCAAAATATCTTGGAAGGCCTGAGTTTTCAACCCTTGTTTTGCAGTTTTCCCATAGTGCAGGGTCCATAACTAACTTTTTAAGCCTGATTTCATCTTAAACCAAATTACAGATGTCCCAAAGATCAAATAGACATCACTGTTGAGTTTCAGATTGTTACCATCTGGAAGATAAGACCATAGACCAAGCTAACTTTGGTTCACCATAATGTAGCCTGTGAGTCAAGGAAATAATTTATATAATTCCTTCTAGGAGTCAGCCAAGCCCTGTGTGCAGGATTTTGGGAACACAGCTCCATGCCCTGTGGCTATGATGTCCCTCAGGCAGCTGTTGTGAGCTAGTGGATCACCTCCATCCAGGCCATTCTAGGACTCATGTTCAGAGTTAGGGCATTTCCCATGTCTTTCTACTGGGGTAGCAACCCCAGGAGTGGGATGTAAGCAGGTTGAAAGTAAGGTTGAGAAACACCCTGGGCTGCTCATTCCTGAAATAAACCCTTAGGAGCAGCAACTCCACAATCTCTAATTGCTTCTGACATGGTAGAGTTGGGGAGGTCCCGAATCAGCTGGTAGTGGGAAGAGAAAGAAAAGTTTAAGGCCAACTGAGTCCATCTACTAGAGGGAAGAAATGACAGCTGTACCCACAGATTTTTTTGGTGAAAGTTACTCTGCTTTTATGACTGTGAGATCCTAGCTGGGCGTGAATGCGCAGAAAGGAATTTGAAAGCTTTATCCCTTGCCTGCAGGGTCACTCCAATTGTTGTAATGTTAAACCTGTGTAGCTTAAATATATATATATATATATATATATGTATATCTGCAGCTGTAGCCCTGTGGCATTCAATCCTGTCAGATCTTGGAAGCTAAGCAGGGTTGGGCCTGGTTAGTACCTGGATGGGAGACCGCCTGAGAACACCAGAAGCTGTAGGCTTGGGAGAAGGACCTGGCAACCCCCTCCCAAAAATCAATCTGCCATTAAAAACCCTATGAACAGCAAAGAAATACTGACAATAGTGTTTCCCCTGTTGTGCAGAGGGTTGCTATGAGTCGGATACCGACTCGATGGCACCTAACAACAACATATATATATATATATATATATATATATATATATATATATATATACACACACACACACACACACACACACACACACACCTATTTGCTTACAGCTGTGAAAATTAAAGGAGGAAGTAGAGTCACATGGGTGGGACCAAAACCAGTGTATTACTTAATGAGAAGCACTGAACCATTCCATTGCACCAATATTGAAAGCAAATACATCCTCCCATCTGAGAAGCACATCAGATACTTCTTTAATGATGTCTAAACAAATATGTAGGGATGTTTATCTTTTTGAAACATGCAATATGGATATAAATTTCTGGTAGGTAGCTTTACAACTTGGCCCCATCTGTTCCATGGCTGTGGGCCTAGAGATGGGCCATGCAGATATTTTGCAATGATGCTGTCCTTGGTCTCCAGGGAGGCAAAATGTTTGCTGCTTCAGAATGAGGCAGAGATGGCAATGATATGATGCTCATGTTTTCATTAAAATGAGTTCAGACTGATATTAATAGAACTGCTGTGGAGATACAATACAACCTTATAAGTTGTTCCTCATAGGTAAGCCTGCAAATTCTTCAGTGGGACTTTTTCCTTTGATTTTGACAGGTGTTGACATTATTTATTAAGCACATAGTTCCAGACTGGTTTCTTGCTGAAACTGTTAAGTGTTTCAATGAGAAGGTAGGTAAGCGAGAAAGATACAAGAGCAGAGTTTGAAGAGATGACTTTAATACAGCCTTCAACCAAGCAGCCTATTTTATAGAAAAATGTCCTATATGAAAAAAGTGCTAACTTGCTAATGTACTGTCATCAACAATGATTCTTACAGGGTGAATAAGTAGGCCACCATCAGTAGTGAAAATGGTCTAGGGAATGATTTCTTCAGAGGGAGAAATGTGCCGTTACTGGAAACCAAGTTGTCTACCTATTGCAGCTCAAAGTTTATCCCATGAACAAGCAATAGTGAAAATTGGGGACTTGTTAGGTACATGGGAATTCAGGTCCCTCCCTAGAACTACTGAATCAGAATCTACATCTTGATATTAAAGTCAAGTTAAGTGATTTATGTGCCCTTTATGGTTATTTGACATATTAAGTCAAATACACATTCTCATTTGCTCTTGGGCACACAGTATATCCTCTTTTAGTAATGTTCTTCCTAATTTTTCCCATTCCTTTTTGATAATTCCTACTGTATCCTCTATGTCTCAGCTTAGAAATTGCTTCTAATGCTTACTTCCCTACTTCCCTGGGGCCAAAGAGGCCACTACTCTAACATCCTTCCAGAGCAAACACACTCACATCTCTTTCCACCCCTGCTGCATCCAAGAAGTAAGATAGATACTTTCCTGTGTTTTCCAATAGCACCTGCATCACATTCCACTGCAGTATTTGTTAAAAAGGGCACAGTTTTATCATATTTGTCTGTCATTCTTTCTAGGATGCAAATCCTAAAAGAGCAGGAACCACTTAGGAACTAGGACAGTGTTAGGGAGTACGAGTGGTATATGGTCACCAAGCAGTTATTGAGGCCTCCTGAGCCGCACCCCACTTCTCCCCCCATTAACTCCAAAAGATTAGGCACAAACATGTGTTTGAATTTACTGTTTAATTTTCTGCCATGGTGACAGATGGTGGGATAAGCTAGGTCTGAGAAAATAATTTAAAGAATTTCCCAGGATAGTTCTAATGAAAAAGGGATCATTCTTTCATTATCACTAAAATGTCTAGTAAACACAGCGTAAAGTTAAGCAATTTTAACGGACTGTAAAAGTTAAGATTTGCTCTTATCTGCTCCCCAATTAAGGAATACTTTTGGCAAAATGCCCTGATCATGGTGCGCTTGATTATCTCAATCCTAACCAGGATGTCTACTCTTCAGCTTTACACTATATCCTTTAATCTCAACACATGAAAAAATGAAAAAACTCAGAGTTATCCAAAGAGATCTGAAGCAAGGCATTGAGATGCTCTCATTAAGATCAATTTAATAACATACTACACCAGAGAATTTAGAGGATTAAAACATACGCATTTACAGAGTTCACAATGAAAGTTTGCTCTAGTGAATTCCCTTATTTCAACTTCATCTAAAGGGATTTACCTGTTTTGTGGAGCTCAAGGGTTTAGTTCAGTGTTTCAAAAACAAATTTGTTTTACAAATAGCGTGATATGCTAGTGTCTCTCGCCTTTATCTCCTGACCGAACTTTTTGACAAAGACTCTGTCCTTGATCAAGCTTTAGCCAAGCTCCTGTGAGCCTTCTTCTTGGCCACATATGCACGCTGGTCTGCTAAGTGTCTTTTTAATCATGGACTCTGCTAAGCAAGAATCTCCTCACCTTTGTGGCATCTGATCACCTTCCTCATCCCTATTCCTTGATATACCAGTCCTTGGCCTGTCTTTAATAAGAACCCTGTAAGGCCAATTGAGCAAGGATCCTCCTCCCTTTCATATCGCCTCTTAGTAACTTTCTATCCATTGACCCTCTCACTCTGTCCATCAACCATGTTGTTGTTAGGTGCCGTAGGGTCGGTATCCGGCTCATAGTGACTCTACATACAACAGATGAAACACTATTGTCAGTGCTTCTCTGCTGTTCATAGGGTTTTCAGTGGTGGATTGATTTTTGGGAGTGGGTTGCCGAGTCTGTCTCCCAAGCCTACAGCACCTGGTGTTCCCAGGCAGTCTCCCATCCAAGTATTAATCAGGCCCGACCCTGCTTAGCTTCCACGATCTGACAGGATTGGATGCCACAGGGCTACACCTGCCCCTGTTAAGCTCAGGTCTATACTGACATCCCTCTCCTCTAGTGCAATAGCTTTTATAAAATCTGCCTTGTCATCTTTAACAAGTGTCTGCTGCAACATTTTTATTTTACGCCATGTACTTTTCTTGTTTAATCTCCTGGGCAAGGAGTTTATGTATCCTTTTTATATATTTATTGTTTATACTTTTGTGCCTGTGTTACTGCTTTTCTTTTCTCAAGTGGAGGTATCATGTCATCCATGCAAATTAAATTAATCACCAATTCATCAATGCTGAAAGACCTATAACGACATCATTAATTGTATGAGGGGAAACAACCAGTCAACCTTGAAAATATTTAGAAACCATCATAATATATGCTATATTTAAAGGCAGCTGAATAACTGTAGAATGAATGAGAACTTTGATCTCTAACACCAGTAAAGGGATAATAACAATAATAAAATAGTTATAAGATGGCCAGCCTTTTACTTTCTTAAAGACATTTTAAAAGTAAACAATAACAAATACCTTACTACTTCTGCTCTCATCACCAATTCTCAAAGAAAAAAACATCATAATAATTTTTAAAAATTATGATCTATTATCTAAACATGAAGGATATTTATTTAGAAATGTAGTTGACAAATTTTATATTATATTATTTTTTGTTCTCAGATCATTGAGAATGTTTTTGCAGACCTAAGTTTGGGTACCACCTTTCTATGGTACTTATAAATCAAGGGTCCCCAACTTCTGGTACCAGTCTGTGTTCTGTTAGGAACTGGGCTGTATAGCAGGAGATGAGCAGTGGGTGAGTGAGGAAAGCTTCATCTATATTTATAGCTAGTCCCCATTGCTTGCATTATAGCCTGAGTTCTGCCTCCCTGTTAGACCAGCTTTATCCCTCCCAGACTCCCACCCTGTCTGTGTAAAAATTGTCTTCCATAAAATCAGTCTCTTTTGCCAAAAAAGTTGGGGACAGTTGTTATAAATGACAATAAAGAGAATGCAAACAGACCATGCATTATTAATTATAAAGCAAGTGGCTTCCTAGCAGAAATAATAGTCTCAAGTTAGCTATTCACCAGTAAATCTTAACTATTAAAAAAGATAAAGAATAAAGACATGATTACAGTGTTGTTACTTCTTTTGAAATATAATTTCCAAAAACCACTAGTAATTTCTCTATTTTCAACACTAGTTATGCTGAAATCTTTTATACTGAAAACTAAACTGAATATCGTGTAAGGTGTTTTTATTCAGAGGAGTCTAAATCTCTCAGCTATGTCCAGTGAAATGTGTAGCTACATATTAAACAGATATGCAAAATAACTCGATTATGACAGTGTAGATGATTAAGTGGTTGTTGTGTTGTTGTGAGTTGCCATCGAGTCGGTGTCCGACTCATAGAGACCCTCATAGGGTTTTCAACGGCTGACTGTTTTGGGATTGCCTTGGGAGTGGATTGCCAGGTTCTTCTTCCATTTTTGTGGTGCTGGGAATTGAACTCAGGACCTCGGAGACTGCAGCGCAGCGCTCTACCAACTGAGCTAAATCCCAGCCCCTACTACTTGGTAGGTGGATGAAAATGGATATGTTCCTCAAACCTGTTGTAAACTTTATATTCTTCACCCATACCTTGTAATTGATGGTCATGGACTGTTGTTGCAGAAACATGACATTATTTCTTGTAAAGCGGTAGCATAGTGCCTGACTCAGGTAAGCAGTGAATATTTAACTGAGAAATCATAGCACATTAAGCTCTGTAAATTTATTTATTCCTAAGAGTCTCCTTTTCTCACATGTCTGTCAGCTTGTCATGATGTGGGGGCCTGCATGTTGCTGTGACGCTGAAAGCTATGTCACAGGTATTTCAAATACCAACAGGGCAACCCATAGTGGACAGGATTCAGCTGAGCTTCCAAGCTAAAGCAGACTAGGGAGAAGGACCTAGAAGCCCAATCCAAAATAATTAGCCATTGAAAACCCTATGAATAGCAGAAAAGCACTGTCAAATATGGTGCCAGAAAAATGAACCCCACAGGCTGGAAGGCATTCAAGAAATGACTAGGAAAAAGTTGTCTCCTCAAGGTAAAGTGGACCTTAATGATGGGAATCAAGTAAATCCCCAGGGACCTCCTTCTGCTGATGTGATATGACACAAAATGAGAAGAAATACAGTGACTGCAACAGTGGCTCAAACATAAAAAGATCATGTATATGGTATAGTGTCAGGTAGTGTTTTGCTCTGCTGTAGATAGGGTTGTTAGGAGTCATATCTGACTTGACAGTACCTAACAACAACAACAAGGCTAGTTGAGTTCTCTTATGTTCTTTTGACTCTTCCCAAGTTGTTTCTTGAATGACTTCCAATCTTGGGGGGGGGTGCATTTTCTGGTACTGTATTTTACAGTGTTTCTCTGCGATTCGTAGAGTTTTCAGTGGCTGATTGTTTCGAGAGTAGGCTGTCAGGTCCTTCTCCCTGCTCTGTCTTACTCTAGAAGCTCAGCTGAAATGTATCCATTATGGCAAGCCCTGCTGCTATCCAAAATACTGGTGGCATAGCATTCAGCATCATGTCAACACACAAGCCCCCACAGCACAATCTGACAGACATGTGGGGGTCAATTAGTCTAAGATTATGCAAAGATGCAGCCTGTTCAGACACACAATTTTATATATGTATATGTTTGTATGTATATATATATGTGTATGTGTATATATGTGTGTATACATATATATGTATATATATGATCTCAACATGGGAAAATAGGGAGATAACTAAAGCAAAGCTCTGAAGTTTATAGATGGTTAATTTGACACTATTGAAAACCCGAGAACTGAAAGTGTTTCTAGAGGAAAGTAATTTTATTGCTAAAATATTATTTTAATTGGCAAAGAATTCATAAGACTACTTCAGTAAATGTGTAAGAATTGTAGTTCTAAAGTATCTTTTATACATTTACATATGTTTTTCTGTCTTTCTGTTTGCCCTCTAATGTACTTGGTAAGACTTTTCTTCCAAAGATCCTGGAAGTTAGGCTTCGGAGGAAGCTCTGCCTCATTTACCACAAGCATCACATTATGCAACTGAATTGAGGAAATGTTATTGGAGAGAAGAAATAGTAAGGAAACCTGGCTTGAGCCATGCAAAAAGTAAAAGAAGAAAGGTAAGAAATGTGTTTGTGAAGAGTATAGCCAACTACCATCCTGCCGTGTCTAGTGATTTTTGTGTAGAATACAGATTTTAAGGGGCTGGGATTTAGCTCAGTTGGTAGAGCGCTGCGCTGCAGTCTCTGAGGTCCCGAGTTTGATTCCCAGCACCATAAAAATTGGAGAAGGACATGGTAACCTACTCCCAAGGCAATCCTGAAACAATCTGCCATTGAAAACCCTATGAGGGTCGCTACAAGTCAGATAATGATTCGACGGCATCTAACAACAACAACAACAGATTTTAAGAAATCTTTATTGATAAATAAAAGAATTTTATTGATCTCTCAAATTAGGAAAGTTGTTATACTATTCTACTGATCAAAATAATATGTATTTTGTGTTTGTTTCTGGGAGTACAAACCCATGAGTTTTCTGGAAAACCATTGGGCTAGTTTCTCAAGACTGTTATCCATGCATACCTATTACCTAATGGTGCCTTTTATTAGGAATCTATTAAGTAAAGCTGTTATCCCTGGGTTAAACCTATATTTTTAAAAGAGATCTGATTTGTCTCTTTGGGTGAAGAAGTGTGCACATAGGTAAATGCTCAAAAGTATCCTGTCTCTCTTTTTTCTAAGGACTTGTTCATGTTTTCATATTTTGGTTGAGTCCTTTAGTTTGTTCTGGGGTCACATAGTGGTGGAAAGGAGAAATCTCTGTATGTAAGAGGTGAGTCATTAGGAACGGAGGGAGAGTTACTCAATTGGAAAAGAGGTTGTTAGTTTATCCTTCCAGTGGGGCATCAGATCTGGGGCTTGAGAATGAGTTCCCCATGTAAAAGAAACAAATGAGAGGTCTCAGGGCCTCCTGCTATATTCATTCCCTGGGGACGGGGTCCCCCTGCCATAGTTGTGGAAGGAATTTTTCCTGTGATATGCAATCATCAACAAGGGACCAGTCAGACTCACTTGCATCCTACTGATGTGGTATGAAATGATCAGCCGCCCTGGAGAGAGCACAGGAGGTCTCCCAGCCAGTGGCTACTCTTCCTGGGAGACCTTGGTCTGTTCTGGCTTCTCTGTCAGCCATTCTGGAAAGAGTGTAAGGAGGTCTCCCAGTCAGTGGCTACTCTCTGGGGAGACTCTGAATAACAAACCTGAGAACAGACTCCTTGATATCCCTATTTTGTCCTATTTGAGGTTTAGCCAATTGTAATACTTTTGGGAAAAAAATTATTTTTGCAGCCTTTCAGTAAGAAACATAGTTTTCCTTGTCCTTAAGCCTACGTGGAAGGAATAACATCTCAGGAGCCATGGGAACTGTGGGATTCCCTATGAAAGGTCTAAACTGGTGGTTGTTGTTGTTGTTGTTATGTGCTGTCGAGTCGGTATCCGACTCATAGCGACCCTCATAGGGTTTTCAATGGCTGAGTGCTTCGGGATTGCCTTGGGAGTGGATTGCCAGGTCCTTCTCCCATTTTTGCGGTGCTGGGAATTGAACTCAGGACCTCAGAGACTGCAGCGCAGCTCTCTACCCACTGAGCTAAATCCCAGCCCAAACTGGTGGTAAGCCATAGTAAAGAAGATGTTAGATCCCTGGTCAGTGGTATTCAATTATCTTAGTTATGACATGTCTTTCCTCCTGTAAGGATCTGGAGAGATCCAGCCTAAATAAGGAGAGAAGATGCAAAAGAAAGATTTGTAGCTCCCAGTCCAACTTAAAGGGTATATAGGTAAGGTCCTATTGGCTGAAACAATCGTCTATACATAAACAGGTTGGGTTTTCTTGTTGTTGTTGTTTTGTTTTTCCTTTTATTCTCCAAAGCCTCTACATTTATCTTTCTTTGTATCTCTTTTACAAACTTTTTCAACTCCCTCAAGCCATCTACAACATGCTTTAATTTTCTCTTTGTATCCTGGTATATCTATTTCCATCTGGAAAAAGACTGTCATTTTTTTTTTAAATTTCCTTCTTTCCAAATAATATCTCCATGCCTATACCCTTCTCATTCTCCTCTAATGTCCTACGTACTAATTCTTTCTTCTCTGTCCTTTTTGTTAGATTTGTCTCTTAAACAATGACATTTGGAGGGCACCTGGGACTAGCAGAGAGAAAAACTTATTTGTTTTCCCTGTGGAAGAGCTGGCTGAGGGAGATTAAATTTATCTCAACCTCTGGAGACTGAAAGCAAGTGACCCTTTAGGCCAGTATTTCCTGAAAGATGGTCAGTCTCTCAGGTTAATTTATTTCTCAAGGAATTACCAATTCCTTGAGTAAGTCCACAGATACCCCACATGAGCATTTTAGGAATGCTTGCATCTTGAGAGGTGACCACTCCCCTAAGACTGTCAGTGATAAGTTGTGTCTTCCTCTAATGGGAATTTCCCATCTAACACGCTTGTGCAAACCTCTTAAACTTTTGTCACTAGACAGAGCCCTTGCCCTCTGACTGTTATTAGGTAGTGGCTCAGTGTTAAATTTAGAGAGGCTACTTATACCAGTCTTCTCTAAGGCGTTGCTGGGGTCCCAAATGGTATGGTCCTCATGTAGCCAGGAAGCCTGGCTTGGTTGAGTACCCAGGAAGGGAGAGGCATAGCCATGGGTATAAGGCACCATGGCTGAGTGAGGTTGGAGAAGGGGGTGTGACCCACAGCAACAGGAGGTAGCTCCCATGTGGGGCCCCTGCCCAAGGGCTTGGGTCTTTTTCCCTCTGCTTCTCAATCAGGGAGGCTTTGTAACATTCCAGGAGTAGAAGGCACCCTGCGACCAGGGTGGCAGGACCACCTTAGTCCCAGGCAATATTGGAAGAGACAGGCCTATCTGGGTCTCTAAAGAAAGACCATGAGCCAGCAGTGAATTCTCTGGAGCAGGCGCTAGTTTAACAGGACATTTTAGTCTAGAGCAGTCTGATCTCAGAGCGCAAGCGCAGCATCCAGCTTGTATTTAGAATGTATCCTCAAAGCAGAGTCTTAGGAATTGATACTTGATTATTTGATGTTTTCTTTCTGTCTTATTAAAAATATTATAATTATTATTATATTTTCCTAACAAAGTAAAGTACTCTTTATATTCTAATGGAGTCTCAGGAAGCTATATTTGAAGCATAGCCTGAACATCTAGCAGTGATAAATATAAATGTAGACAAAGCATGTTAACAGTCCTGGGGATTGAGATAATGCAGTCTTTATATTAAACTTTATGAAACAAAGTAATTTAATAAACAAATTAACCAATTTAAAAAGGAGCCTTGAATCTAAATTATGCTTATAACAGAATGAAATAAATTAAGATCACCTGTTTCATAACTAAACTTTAAGAGTCCATTGCAAGCCTCTAGGGAGGCAGAAACTGCTTGTTTTTTTAAATTACCAGGTTTTTTTGTTTTGTTTTGTTTTGTTTTAGTTCCAGGTTTCAGAGTTAACTCTTGCATGCCTGTATTTCAGCTAGGCCTCCCTAAGATAAGGACCTTGAATGATTGGTTTTCTTAGAGGCAAGAGGGAAGGAAAAAAAAATAGATAGTTGAGAGGCAAAAAGAAAAAAACTCTCTATTACAGTGGTGAATTTTTAAAGGAATGACTCTTACTAGAAACAAGGTAGGAAGAGATTTGTCTTGGGGACTTCAGGTAATTCTTCTTCGTGTTATAACAGTTGATCAGTAAAAAGGGGGGTAATTCTACAATGGGAAGTTTCTCTTTCTCCCTTTCCCTCAGAGATAAAGAGGTAAAGGCAAAGTCTACAGGAATTGTTCTGTTTTCCAAAGGAGGCAAGAAGAGATCCCTGGTGTTACAAGTCGGCCCTACCCAAGAAAGTCCCTAGGAAAGAGAATCGCCTGGGGGAGGGGCATGGCATGGGCCATGCTTGTGAGGACAGGGCATATTCTATAGAGGCAGAGGGCCCTTCCCACCTTGGGGCTGGGTGGCAGCAGCTAGGGAAGCAGCTTAAAGCAGCAAAAGAATGCATAGGGAGGGGCACAGAGCACAGATCAGAGAATCTGGCAGTAGAATCTTGGTCTTTGTATTTGGCGTATACAAGAATTTATACCAGACACAGAAGTTATAGCAGAGAGTATAGAAGAGGTTCATTAAGGACAGTATACCTTTAAAGAATAGTTAGAGGAAAAATTGAGGCACCTGGAGAAGCTTAGGTGCCTGAAAAGGAAATTGGAAAAACCCGTGTTTCAGAGTGAATCAGCACAAGAAGGTTTCCCTCAGGGGAAGGTAAAGAAGTCAGAGATCAAGAGAGTTAAGCAGGCTTTAGGAGGAAAGGTACCTGGGACAGACAGAGAAGATGGTAGGCCTGACTGAGGGGAAGGTGTGCACATGTTTGCTGGAGAGAAAAGAGCAGAGGGTGAGGATCGGAGAGGAAGAGAGAGAGTGAGTGGGAAAAGAGAATTCTCTATGATATTCTAACATTTTATAGAATGTATTTATTTCCTATGCTTATTATTTATTATATGCCTTTCCTCGTTTCCAGGTAATAAACTCCATAAAGGCAATTATCTATACTGGTTTTTTCATGATACAGTCTCAGTCCAAGAATAATGTTTGGCATATAGTAGGAGCTTAGCCTGCCTGCAGCGGTAGCCCTGTGGCATCCGATCCTGTCAGATCTCGGAAGCTAAGCAGGGTCAGGCCTGGTTAGTACCTGGATGGGAGACCACCTGGGAACACCAGAAGCTGTAGGCTTGGGAGAAGGACCTGGCAACCCCCTCCCAAAAATCAATCTGCCATTGAAAACCCTATGAACAGTAGAGAAGCACTGACAATAGTGTTTCCCCTGTTGTACAGAGGGTCGCTATGAGTTGGATACCGACTCGACCGCACCTAACAAGGAGCTTAGCAAATTTCACTGATTCAGTTAATACACACACACACACACACACACACACACACACACACACACACACACACTTTATATATACTATATATACACATATATATATTGTTGTTGTTGTTGTTGTTAGGTGCCGTCGAGTCAGTATCCGATTCATAGCGACCCTCATAGGGTTTTCAATGGCTGATTATTTTGGGATTGCCTTGGGAGTGGATTGCCAGGCCCTTCTCCCATTTTTTGAGGTGCTGGGAATTGAACTTGGGTCCTCAGAGACTGCAGCGCAGCACTCTACCAACTGAGCTAAATCCCAGCCCCACATGTATATATATATATATACACATGTATATATATATATATATATATATATATATATATATATACATATATATGCATATATATATAAACTATATAGATATATAGTTTATATATAGTTTCACATGCATTATTGTTGTTAGGGGCTGTCGAGTAGATGTCAGACTCATAGTGACCCTATGCACAGCCCACGAAACAGTATTGTTAGTGCTTTTCTGCTCTTCATAGGGTTTTCAATAGCAGATTTATTTTGGGGAGGAGGGGAGTGGGTTGCTGGGTCCTTTTTCCAAGCCTACCACACCTGGTGTTCCGAAGTGGTCTCCTAGCCAAGTACTAACCAGGCCCGACCTTGTTTAGCTTCCACGATCTGACTGGATTGGACACCACAGTGGTATGGCTGCAGGCGCCATATGCATAAATACATGAAAATGTTAATATCAGTTACCTCAGGGCTTATTTATATAATGTTTTTCTTATTCCTTTCTATATTTTTTGTACTTTGTTATTGTTAGGTTGCGTCTGACTCATAATGACCCTCATAGGGTTTTCAATGACTCATTGTTTTGGGATTGCTTCAGGAGTGGATTGCCACATCCTTCTCCCATTTTTGCAGTACTGGGGATTGAACCCAGGTCCTCAGAGAGTGCAGGGCAGCATGGTACCAACTGTGCTAAACTCCAGCCACTTCTGTACTTTAGCACATATTATTTTGTGATTAGGGAATGTTCTCTATTTTAAAATGGGTCAGAAGAAGATCTTTGGAAATCTAGTGCTTATGAACAAATTTGGAAATGCAAAATTCTTTTGTACTTATAGTTCTAAGAAGTTCTCTGATTATTAAATAACTTTTTACTTTAAAATCAAATGAAATTTGCCACCTTATTATGTAAGTTACTGCTTTAGTGATGAATTCTCACAGGAGGGTAACAGGCAATTCAGGTGTCAGAGTGAAAGAGGAGAAATGTGGCTGGTTGTTGTTGTTGTTGTTAGGTGCCGTTGAGTCGGTATCGGACTCATAGCGACCCTCATAGGGTTTTCAATGGCTGACTGTTTCGGGATTGCCTTGGGAGTGGATTGCCAGGTCCTTCTCCCATTTTTGTGGTGCTGTGAATTGAACTCTGGACCTCAGAGACTGCAGCACAGTGCTCTACCAACTGAGCTAAATCCCAGCCCTAATGTGGCTTGTGGACATTACAAAACAAATCGAGCCAGCAATCCCTGCCTTAAACCAAAGACCACTTCCCACACCAAAAGTGCCAATGCTGCGTGGGAATTCTTTATTACACATGACTGTCTGTAAATTCACATCTGCATCCCTCATCTCTCTGGGGGATGAAGCTTATGAATAGTTTCATAATTGTCTATATAGACAAATAATGAAATGAAATTGAACTTGGGCAATCCTATGGAGTGCTTCACTGATTCTGGGTAATGAGGCTTAGATCAGGAGCTGGAGTTCTTGGAAGATGCCAGATGGAATTTTTGGCATGGTATAAAACAGTGGCATACCATAAATACAGGTTCCTTTAAAAGGAGTACCTTATGATATGTTGTTGTTGTTGTTGTTAGGTGCCGTCGAGTCGGTATCCAACTGATAGTGACCCTCATAGGGTTTTCAATGGCTGACTGTTTCGGGATTGCCTTGGGAGTGGATTGCCAGGCCCTTCTCCCATTTTTGCAGTGCTGGGAATTGAACTCGGGGCCTCAGAGACTGCAGCGCAGCGCTCTACCCACTGAGCTAAATCCCCTCCTGATATGATATGTAAGAATGGCTAAAACTAATGGCTTCACTTTTCCTGAAGTATTTTAACATACTCAAGAAATTTATGGAGCTCCTTAATTGGGTACATTAGATTCTTTAAAAAAATATGCAAAGCTGTAGGAGGCTGGGGTTTAACTCAGTTGATAAAGTGCTGCTGTGTACTTCCTGAGGACTGGGGTTTGATCCTCAGCACAGTAAACATGGAAGAAGGATGTGGCAGTCCACTTTCAAGGTAAACCCAAATAATTAGCCATTGAAAACCCTATAAGGGTCGCTATGAGTAGGATCCAACTTGAGGGCACCTAACAACAACAGCAAGCCTGTAGGAAGAATTAGGAGAAACACCAGAACAACAGCATGTTGGAATGGATTGAAGAAGAGTCCTTTAGAAAGGTTGAAGGAACCACCCTGGCCAGGTGATTTCAGCTCTCAGACATTTTGGCACATATATTAGGAATTAATGATTTGCTCTGAAAAATGTTCCTGGAGTTGCTATTATAGTTATGGACTATTTCCTCAGTATTCAAGTAACTCAGTTCCCTGCGTATGAATGCATTTTCATCTTATAATTTTAAAAAGCACAGCTCGTTAAAGGTCAAAAATTATAAAAAAAAAATTTAAAATAGAGGTAGTTTTGTACCAGAAACAATAACGAGAATATAAACAAAACCCACAAACTAGGAGCCATATTGGCCTGCACAGTATTAAAATATTTTAAATTAGCTGCCAACCCTTGAAAACCGAAAGAATGTACCTACAAAAAGACCGAGTTTCTGTCTTCTCTGGAAAAATAAAAATAAAAAACAAATAAATCAGGCTACCCTGGGCAGTAATTGGTGAACTTGGGACCCTTCTAAAACATTCCTTCAGTGTCTGTTGCACTCATTTTCATTACAAGTGTTGGCCTGGAAAATATTTGATTATGTAACCTCAGATCACAAACATCCCAGACATACTTTTCATCTTGGTTACTTCCCTCTGATTTTTTAACTTTTGTTTTTACATTTTGCATCAGGAAAGGCTTTTGGTTTTCTTATTAGGAAGACTTTGCTTATTTAAAGCAGTTTTAGGTTCACAGCAATTTAAGAGGGATATAGAGAAAGTTCATATGTAGCACCCATAACTTCCCCAGTATAAACATCCCCCAGCACAGTGGCACCTTGTTACAATTGTTCAACCTTCACTGACACATCATAATCACCCCAGATCCACAGTCTACATTAGGATTCACAATTCAGTAAACATGTCTCTACTCATTACTGGTTATATATGTCAATCTCCAGTCTACAGCACATTTGTTTCTCCCAGTGAAAGAATAATGAGGGCTTATACAATTTAACTGGGATCAAATAAGGACTGCCATATTTTGTTTTAAACTTTATTATTTAGTTCTTAAGATAAAAAGAATATCTGATTCACTACTGGACCCCATAAAAGATTAAGCACAATGCCCACAACCTAGTCAATGCTTCATAAATGAGGTAGGGTTAACTGTGACATTCCTTTCCAAATCTTGTGGTGTTTAAGTTAGGAAATAATAAAGATGGCCTTATGCAGGGAAAGATAATGGACTAAAGAAAAGAGGGAGGGGGCAAGAAGAAAGGGTAATGGGAGAAAGGAGAGGATATATCACGTATTTTGATATTAAGGCAAAATTGGGATGTATATGGATAAATAGATATACACACAAACAAGACATACAAGTAGAAGGGAGACCATTGGTAGGGTGGGGGGGTTCATTTGAGAGTAATTAGGGGAGGTGAATATGAGCAATACACAGTGAAGTGCATGTATGGAAATGTTATAATGAGACCCATTAGGTGGCATACAAAAAATTACTACTGAAGTAAGATTACTGGGGAGAAAATAAAGATGGCTTTTAATTTTAATTTCATGTTTTTGCTTATGAGAGCCTATATTACTGAAATACAAGTGTTAGTGGATCTATCAGATAGAAAAAAATCTACATATACCATAAGTGAAACTTTCAATGTTTAAATAAATACAAAATGTATGTAAGTTACCATTGCAGTATTTGAAACCAGTAGAATGAATGGCCAACATATAACAACATGAACACATTAATCAAATATGCCAGATGAGAAGACTGGCAGTTAATATAAATGTGTCAAAATTTAAGCATTTCCTATGTCACGGCTAGGATTTGGCTCAGTTGGTAGAGCGCTGCGCTGCAGTCTCTGAGGTCCTGAGTTCAATTCCCAGCACCGCAAAAATGGGAGAAGGGCCTGGCAATCCACTCCCAAGGCAATCCTGAAACAGTCAGCCATTGTAAACCCTATGAGGGTCGCTATGAGTCAGATACTGACTTGACGGCACTTAACAACAACAACAACATATATTTGAGGAAAAACTTTAGTCAAAATGATAATAAATTTGGGCAGCATTCCAGAAACTGAAATAATATTTACACAACTTGTGAATAAGTCTTTATAAGGCCAATTACCTATTTATAAGGGTTATTATTTAACCCACTTAAGAAATTCATTCTGCCACCTGTCTAAGCTTGATGCTGAAATCTATACTAATGCCTTGTAGTCGTTTAAGCTAAAAGAGGACAGCAAAACTCTAGAGGGATAGGGCACAGAAACTTCCTCTTCTTAGAGGAAGTTTATTATTATGCAGTGTAGCAAAATGCCCAAGTTGAGTAAGCACAATATGTGAATTTATTAGTAATCTTATTAAATTTTAATTCTTGTTAAAAATTTAGCATAATATTACTCTATCATGTTTATAGATTTAATTTTGAGAAAAGAGCTCAGGTAAAGTGTCTTATGTGCAGAATACAAATAGGACACATGCTGCTCTATGCCAGGATGAAATGGTTTTCATCATAAAGCATTTTTGCCCTGATGGAATTTGAGTAACACAATCCAGTATGTTAGAGAGGGAAGCAGAATATTAGGTACATTTCATAATATTCATTATTTTAAAACAAAAAGTGTAGCCATATTCCTTCCTTTTGTGCAAGTTTATTCCTAATTGTAAGTGCATTTTCCAGTTAATATTGGGCATTATCAAGGTATTCAATTTAATTTTTCCATATCAGGGTAGTGTTAATTATTGTGGATTCACTGATGTAATTTTCTTAGTGTGTTTATAATCGAATCTATTTTCTTTCAGAAGCTGAAATCAAGGCCCAGAGGTGGGACTAGAACCTCTGTCTGCAGATTAGCAATGAATGCACTTTTCATTCATCCTGCACTAGCCATTTCTGCAGTAAAAATCGGTGGAGTTATCTGTTGTTTTCTAAAGGTAGATAATGAGAATAAAGTAACTGGAACACAGGCTTTTACAAAATTTTAACCTACATGCAACTACTATTAATAGAAACCTTAAATTGTTATTCTGTGTATGAATCATAACCCTGGAAGAAAGCTGACCACTAAAAAGACCCCAAAATACATATGATATAAATATGCACTTCAGATTTCATAACTCAATAGATTCCCAGGTAGCCAAGGTTCAAGAAACCTTGACTTGTTCTTGGAAATTGTGTTTCATCCTTTTCAGGAGAAGCAGAGCGCAGAATTTTCCTGAGGCTGAGCAGATGAACGTATTTTCTCGTTATTAGGACAAGATAGCCATTGGCACAGCAGGTTTGTGGTGTTGCCTCATTAGATGCCACTGGGGTAAGTGAACTGAGGGCAGAAAATGAGCAAATCCAGCCAGAACAATTATGTAAAAAGACTCCTGGCCTTCTTGGTACCTTAAAACAGTCATTCTGTTATTTATAAAATGTTCATCTCTTCTATAAGCATGATTTTGAGTGAAATCCTGTAAATTTAGTATCTACTGCAAATCATAGTTGTAAACAGGTATGAGAGCTTCCTTGGGGCCCAGGCGCACAGGGTGAAGCAAGGCTTTAGAATTTACTGTGGCTCAGGAAGGAAACTCAGCAGGTCATCAGTTTATTATCCTGTTTCTAGGCAGAGTGGAGCCAAGTGTGTCCTACATAGAAGAGCACTGGGGTGAGAAATGTCTTCCCTTGTGGAGGATTATTTCAGCTAAAATGTGCCAAGTAAAAGAAGAAGGTGTTTGCCCCTCAAGACCTACTTTGAGATAAGGTTCCCAGCTTCTAAGTTTACTTTCGTGGTGTCTCTATGACTTCCCAGAGAATCTGACGTAGACATCTTGAATCTGACGTAGACATCTTGAATGCAGCTACAGCCCAACTTCGAGAGCCAGCCACAGGAGCTGCCATGGTGTGGATCCTTAGTGCTCACTGACGGCCCCTGTGTTAAAATGCCTGGTCCCCAGAGCACAGAGCGCGGCTATGGAGGGTGGTGGAACCGTTAGGAGGCGGGCCTTAGTGGGAGGCCTTTAGATCATGGAGTGGGCCCTTGAAGGGAATTGCTGGACCCCACTGTCTTCTTTCCTCTCCTTTTCACTTTCTGGCTATGAAGTGGGCAGTTTTGGACACACAACCTTAAAACAATTGGGCCAACCGACCACAGAATGAGACTAAGACCCTGAGCTGAGATAAAACTTTTATACAAGTTGATCGGTTCAGGTATTTGTTATAAAAATGGAAAGCTGAGTAACACAGGACCCAATCTTTTTTTTTTTTTTTTTTTTTTGGTGGAACTGGGGAGTTGAACTCGGGGCCTCATGTATGCTTTTTGCAGACACTCAACACTATGCTGTATCCCCAGCTAATTTATTTTTTGTTCTTGAGATAGGGTCTTGCTAAATCACACAGGCTGTCTCTGGCCTTGAACTTGTGATCCTTTTGTCCCCACCTCCAGAGTAACTGGGTTTAAAGGGTATGCCACCATGCCCAGCTGGAACCTAATCTTTATTTGTTTAGTGTTCCTGAAAGCTACAATATAATTGCTTGGATAGCTCAATCCTTCTCTACTATAGATAGAACAAAGCTTAGTGCTTCAACCACAATTACAAATTTAAGAAATGACAACAATAAAGAGTCATGTTTATGAGTCCTAGGCCTTCTTGTCACTGGTTCAGATTTACTTCTGAGCTTCTTATTTTCTAAGGTAAAATCTTCTAGAAACTACACAAGCATTTCTCCTGAGTCAGCCAATCAAAATTAGATTTCTTTCTTCCAATTTGTTAGCAATTCCATTAGCCAATTTGTAAGCATAGTAAGCAGAAAGACAGTAACCTTTCTAAATAGTCATAAAGTTATTGAAATCTGTGCCACATTCATTCATTCTCTTATTCTTTCAACAGATGACATTGTACAAGGTGCTCCAGATATTGCAGTTACAAAGCAGACAAAAATCTCAACCTTCATGAGTTTATGTGGTATTGGATGATACAGACCAAAAAAACCCAAATATATAAGAGTAAACTATCTAGGAGATTAGGAAAATAACATCTAATATTATTCTTATAAAGTAAGGGCTGGAGTCTAGCTCAGGTGGTAGAGTGTTGCTGTGCGCTCCCTGAGGCCCTAAGTTTGATCATCAGCACTGCAAAAACAGGAGAAAGGCCTGGCAACCCACTCCTGAACCCCCCCCCCACTAAAAAAGAGCCATTGAAAACCCTATGAATAGTGTAGAAACACTGACATAAGTGCCAGCCATGGCACAGTGCTGCAGAGTATTTTGTTCTATTGTACATAGGGTCACTGTGAGTCAGACCCAATTTGAGGGCACCTAACAGCGACAACAACAATGTAAGTATATGCATATAGGTTACATAGTTTTCTTTGCCCACAATAATGAGAATCAGGAAAGACCCAAACACACATTCAGGGTAGTTCAATAATATTACTAAAGTCACACAATAGATCATAGAATATGATCTTAAATGTAGGTTTTTCAATCCTATGCTTTGGCATTTTTCTATTAAAAAGCACAGTCTATACAACTTCAAATTACACTGAATAGTCCCAAAGAGCCATGTATTAAATGTTCTGGAAATAAAACATGCAAAAGGTCTAAGATTGAAGATATATTGGAATATTTCAAGATTCTCCACTCACAGACTCAAATAAAATGAAACAAAACAACAAACAAACAAACAGCAGGACCCAGTTAGTGAGAATGGAATGAAGCAGCTGGATAATTAGCAATAGAAGACTTGTCATTGTCATTTTCTAGTATCTTCTTTTTTTAACAGAAATTGTTTTCAGTGGAATTCTGATTCCATTCACCCCATTGCAGGCACTTTTATTATCCTGGCCTCTTAGTGTAGGGGTAAATGGAGATATTATTTAGGGGGAAAGTTTTGGAAGAAATGTAGGGGCAGTACATGTGTCTGACTGTTTAAATAATTTCTAGGAAAGCTTTCATTGGAGAGAACTAAACACTGAGAAAATAAGCACTGAAATATTTTCATAGACTGTTTCCATGGCCATGGAAGGACAGTAGCTATTTTGTCAAGGTTGAATAATTATGATCTTTATAAGGAAAAAAAAAGACACCAGGAAAACAAGGCACCAAGTTGAAATAGTATTTATGTATCTACGTATTTGTTTTACTATTAGCCCACTGTTATATAGTGTGCTGCAGAGAGTACAAGGCCAAGGTCGAAATGCCAGCCTGGGATACACAGCAGGTCAAACTTAACGAAAGTAATTAGGACCAGTATGCTTATAGAAGGTCAGGGAGTACACGGCAAAAGGGACAATGCACTCTCAGACTCCGTTCTTCCATGACTGTGTCCTAAGGAAAGCGACAGGGCAAACTGGGCAATTATCAAGTGAATTTAAGCAGCACTGCTGTTCAGTGTTGACTGTCCATTGGAACAGCTCCTATTTATTGTTTAGACAGTCCACACAGTAAATTCTTTCCTTACCCTCCTCTTTTTCAGACCTCAGAAGGATACGTGGCTGGAATTCACTTCTTTCATTTTCACCATCGTGTGTGTGATTTTTCTCCATTGTAATAGGACTAGATGTCCAATCACATTCAGCTTCAGTCTGGAAGCTGTTAAAGCAGCCAGGAATGGAAAGAACCAGAGGCAAGGCTTAAGATACAGCTGAGGGAACAGGAAAGGTCATAGTCTGAGAGGCTGAATTCTATTGCCAATTTCATACAGTGAGCAGGGGGCCCACCAGGAAAAAATATATCAAAAGGCTCAAAATTCAGTAAGAGTAGAATTGGGAGTGAGAAAAGGACAGCTATTCTTATCTCCTCAATTTATCTTTAGTGATCTCATCGCAGTGATACTTTGATGTAGATTCATATTCTCCCTCTAGACTGGCCCTGCCTGAGCTTCAGAATTGAATACCCAACAGGTCGCTAGATATCTATAGGCATAGACTCTGCATCTGAGATTCAACTTGTTGCCACCTGATCTGCCTTTTTTCTAGGGGTTTTCAGCTCAGTTTTTGTCATTAAGATCAACTCAAATTATTTAAACTAAATTTGCAATTGTTCTTGACTCATTCTACCCTTACCCTAAGCATTTAATCAATTATTAAACCCATCCAGTTTTACTCTCTAAATATGTCTTATATCCCATCCATTTTTTTGCATTCTTATTACTGAAAGAATTCAATCCCTCCTCATGTGTCTTAGATAAGGAAACCAAAACTAAGGCATGAAGTGAAGACTGAGGTATGAAGAAAAAAGTGCACCACAGTTAAATAGCCTTCAGCCATAGCCCTGTGGCATCTGATCCCGTCAGATCTTGGAAGCTAAGCTGGGTCGGGCCTGTTTAGTACTTGGATGGGAGACTGCCTAGGAACACCAGATACTGTAGGCTTGGGAGTAGGACCAATCAAACCACTCCAAAAATCAACCCACCATTGAAAACCCTATGAATAGCAGAGAAGCACTGACAATAGTGTTTCACCTGTTGTACATAGGGTTGTTATGAGTTGGATACCAACTCGACGGCACCTAACAATAACAGTTAAATAAATAAGAAAGAATTTATTTAAAGCTATAGCAATAGAGATGAAAACCAGAGTAAAGTGAGAACTCAGATCTGTGAAAAAACATTATTGTTGTTGCTAGGTGCCTTCGAGTCGAGTCCGACTCATAGTGACCCTCATAGGGTTTTCAATGGCTGTTTTTGGGATTGCCTTGGGAGTGGGTTGCCAGGTCCTTCTCCCATTTTTGCAGTGCTGGGAATCGAACTCAGGACCTCAGACACTGCAGAGCCGCGTTCTATCAACTGAGCTAAATCCCAGCCTGTGAAAACATTAGGAGAGCTTTTTAATAGCAGGAGTGGGAATCATAGGTCATCCTTGTTTGTTAACTAGCCTGATCTAGAGGAAATACACACTTTCTCATGTGTTCATGACAAGACGTAGTTTTACAACTTGGAGCAAGGCACTGACAGAAGTTAGGGTCCTACTCTCCCATAAAAACTGAGAGATGGGGTGGTACTTCCCTTGAGGCTTACATTTCAAAGTGCTGGCTCCCTGATCTTAAGAACGATATTCCTGGTTTGTAAAACTGGCAAGAGGCTTTCAAAAGGATTCAGATCTCAGAAGGTCAGAGAAATAAATTACAAGCACAAGTTATCTCAATAAATTGCTCTAAGGAAAGAGAGTTCTTGGCCTAATGTCAGGAAGAAGCGAAAATAAAAGTTTACTTGAGCTGAAGGACAGTTGAGGCTGTCTTAGTCAATGGACTTCTGTGATCAAGCCCAGCTTTTCCTCATCATCTGCATTTCCCACTGCAGGGAACTAGGAACATTGCCTCTGTGACGTTGTCACTATGTGGGTACAATTAATTTCTCTATAAGAGTGTCTTTAAAATTTCCCTATAGACCAATCTTTCATTTGTTGACTACCTCTAGGACTATGGTCTGGTGTTAAGAGGTTGGATCCCTGAGATTCTTGTTCCTTAGGAAAGAGTGAGGGCAGACTGACATTCCTTGCCCTTACCTTCCAAGTAAGGTCTTAAATATTGGAACCTTCATCACTTTGGGGAAGAGAGAAATGAGTCAAAATGCCAGGTCAGGCGGGGGAGTAATTTAGCCTAGTTTGATGTTTGGATTGAATGTGAGAGCCCCAGTGTCTATCTGTGGAATTCATGAGCTTGGAAGGAAAGGAAGTGGAATACTGTATTGATCATGTCCATCTTTCCTGTGATAATGCAATTAAAATGTTCTTTAGAAGATTTATGTGAATTTTCCTAATGAAGTACTTTAAATGTATTTATCTGGTTAGGGGTAAACTATTGTTTTATTTGTTTTGTTTTTTGAGAAAAGGTATTACTGCATAGTCCACATGGATCTCAAACTTATGATCCTCCTCCTCTGCCTCCTGAGTGTGGGGATTATAGGTGTGCACCACCATGTCCAGCTGATGGTTAACTTTTATATGCTGATCAAAGATATCTTGGCAGGAAAATTAATGTTTTTAAAGTGCATTCTTTCAACATATTACAAACCTTGGGATATTTGTGAGGTAATAAATGTTTCCTTTCAATATTCTGGGCTCAGTGCCCCTGTCTTTATAGTGACTTATTTGGCTTTCCAAAGAACATACTGAGGAGGTCAAAATGTATATACATTTTAAGAGCTATTACCTATATATTACCTTTTGAAGTTGAATTGAATTATGATGGTAACCACTTTGAGCACTTCTTGTGATTGGAGAAGTAAAATGTGACTTATATTCATCTTTTATCATTGGTATATACTGAGTATTACAATTTTAATATTTAAGATGAGTATTTTTTTGGTATCTTCTGTATTATCATTCTATGTTACCTGTGCTCAAAGGCAATCTTGGCCTAAGGATTATCAGGTAAAATTCATGTTTCATTTATTCATCTAACAAACATTTGTCAAAGCTCATATTGTGTCAGATACTAGATGCTGCAGATGTGATAGAGACCAAAGATAGATATGAATTCTCCTTTCAACAGCTCCTGGTGATCACAGCTGTGGAGAATTAAGCAAATAACCATATAAACAAGTATAAATATATCACTGTTATGGACTGTGATGCAATCCTACTAATGGGAGGTTTGAGTTATAGAAAGAGTAGAGGGAAAGCTTCATGGAGAATCTAGCTTCCAAAGGAAGGGCAGGAACTAACCAGGTAAAGAAGAGAAGAGTACATGCCTGGTAAAGGGCCGTGATATATAGGAATGACTAGAAGTACTGCATATTCTGGAATCTAATCCACACCCTTTCAATAGTGGTAGGGCCCTCTCAAGCTGTTGAAAGGGTATGCATTAGATTCAAGAATATATGATGGTCGATCTCTGGAAAATATAAGTCAAGAAAAGATTAGGCAGAAAGACTGGTAAGCCTGTGTGAGAGCTGTGGGGCATTCTCAGTGCAGGTAAGTGGGAGGATACAGAGTTGGCTCAATCTAGAAGCAAGGATATTTTGCTTCAGAATGTTAGTTATTCAGTTTTCATCTACTATATGAATTTCAGCCGCCAGTGAGCAAAAATACTTCATGAGATATTTTCTCAGAAGCCCAGATCCACATGAAATTGAATCCACTTTTCAAAAGTACCCTTGGTTAAAGTGATCGTTTGATTGTACCAGGTAGGATTCCCAGTTTTTGTGTCTTTGTATTAAGTATCTTGTATTAAATATCTTTTATTTTTGGTCAATGTTGATTGTAACCTATCCATATTTTTTCTCTAAGAAATAAGCATTGAGCTCCGTAGTCAAGAGTCAGTCATCCTCAGAGGTTGGGGTTCCCTCCTTCTATGTACTTTACCTACAACCAGATGAGTCAGAGAAATAAGAAGATCCCCAGAACGAGAAACTTCTTACTTACTTATTGCCTTCTTATAGCTCCATTAACAAATCAAAAGTTAAATTGGATAATGCAGGTGAATTTAAGGTATTAATTATGATATAGGTACTATTTTATGGAAAAGTTTCCTTTAATTTGAATTGTGTTCATTGACCAAATCAACTAGATCCTTATCCCTGATTATTTATTGGTAAATTTTATTGTGACTTAAGCTTGAACAAGACTATGGGTTTGGCAATTTTTGTGAAACTATATTTGTGTATTCATGAAAACTTATCAATATCTGATGGGAAGAACTTGATAAAATTAGTTACTTAGCCTTCAGCCATACCACCCTTGTGTCTGATCCCATCTGAACTTAGGAGATAAGCAGGATTGAGCCTAGTTAGTCCTTAGATAGGAGACGACCTGGGAATATCAGGTGCTGTAGGATTGGGAGAAGGACCTGGAGGCCCACTCCTAAAACGGCCATGGAAGACCCTATGAATAGTACAGAAGCACTGACGTAGTGCCAGGCAACTACTAGCAGGCCCACAGATCCAGAGATAAACAAACAGACCAAGATAAGAAGATAGACTTTAAACACCCAAAGAAAATGTTACTTATTGAAAATTTAGCAAATGTTAGGGGAAACTTTAATTGGATTCCATCAGTTTTAGTACTTATCATGTCTGACACACTTTGAGGTAGGAAAGGGACCCAACCCCTTCCTCCCACTCACATTTATACTTTCTTAATTTCCCTCTCTTTCTGTCTCCCTCTTGTGCTCTCCCTCCTTCTCTCTATCTTCCTCTCACTCTCTCCCACTATTCCTCCCTAATATTGTAGAAGAGCTACTGCACAGACTTGTATCTATCTGTAAAGTTCATAGAAGGTTAACATGGGTGTTATGAAAGTGGGCAGTATTGCCACCTTCCTTGCTATGTGCAATGAGAATATGGTAATATCTCAATAAACATCATGAAGAAGAAAACTTGTGGTTGCCTTCTCTCACTGCATGACATATGGGAAACTTCCTGGCTGTTGGTTTCCAGGTATCTTTTTGTGTCTTGAAACTCAAGAAATACCTTTACAATGTTCTCTTAATGACAATTGCCACTCTTGAATGACACTCTTCAGGGGATCCTGTGATCTTAGTGCTCTATCCCCTTCCTACCTCTGCTTTCATATATTGTGCTATTGAAAGGGCTGATTTCTCTAACAGGCAACAATAATAGCTCCTGCTTATGGTGCATGGAATACATCATGAACTGGGTTAGGTCTTTTATGTTGTTGTTGTTGTTGTTGTTAGGTGCCGTCGAGTCGGTATCCGACTCATAGCGACCCTCTGTACAACAGGGGAAACACTATTGTCAGTGCTTCTCTGCTGTTCATAGGGTTTTCAATGGCAGATTAATTTTTGGGAGGGGGTTGCCAGGTCCTTCTCCCAAGCCTACAGCTTCTGTTGTTCCCAGGCGGTCTCCCATCCAGGTACTAACCAGGCCTGACCCTGCTTAGCTTCCGAGATCTGACGGGATCGGATGCCACAGGGCTACAGCTGCAGAGGTCTTTTATGTGTTATCTCAATTAGGGTTTTAGTTGTCAGAGCTGTATCCTTTCACCATACCTGTTCAATCTCTATGCTAAGCAAATAATCTGAGAAGCTGGACTTTGTGAAAAAGAATGCAGCATCAAGATTGGAGGAAGACTCCTTAACAACCTGTGTTATACAGATGACACAACTCTGCTTGCTGAAACTGAAGAAGACTTGACACATTTGCTGATGAAGACCAAAGACCATACCTTTCAGTATAGATTGTACCACAACATCAAGCAAACAAAAGTCCTTACAACTGGGTCAGTAAACAACTTTATAATTAATGGAGGAGAGACTGAGGTTGTCCAAGATTTTGTTTTACTTGGTTCTATAATCAACACCCATGGGAGCAACAGTGAAGAAATCAAAGGACGCACTGCATTGGGAAAAGCTGTTGCAAAAGACCTCCTTAAAGTGTTGAAATGTAAAGATGTCACAATGAAGACAAAGGTGCGCCTGACTCATGCCATGGTATTTTCAGTCACATCGTATGATTGTGAAAGCTGATCATGGAATAAGGGAGAAAGAAAAAGAATCAATGCTTTTGAATTTTGGTGCTGGAGATGAATATTGAGTAGAACATGGACTGCCAAAAGGACCAACAGATCCGTCCTAGAAGAAGCACAACCAGAGTGCTCCTTGGAAGCAAAGATGGCTACACTGCATCTGACTTATATCAGACATGTCGTCAGGAGGGACCAATCCCTGGAGAAGGGCATCATGTTTGGGAGAGTGGCAGGCCAATGACAAAAAAAGAAGACCCTCAACCAGAATGATTGACACAGTGTCTGCAACAATGGGCTTAAACATAAAAACGATTGCATGCATGCATGGCACAGTGTCGGGAGTGTTCATCTGTTACAAATAGGGTAATAAATAGGGTTGCTATGAGTCTGACCTGACTCAACAGCACCTAACAACAACAACAAGATACCTCTAACCTGAAAAACTTCAATGCTATCCCTTTGTTTTAAGGTGAAGAGCTACTGATTTCTAAGGCTTCTGCTATTCTGGCCCCTGACTTTGAGGTGTTAGTCCTCACTTTTCTCTCCCTTGTTTCCTGTGTTCCAGGCACTCACTTCGAGCTGTGTGAGCACTCCCTTGCGCCCTTGCCTGAGGACTTTTCCAGTATATTCCTTCCTTTAGAGGCCTCCCTTCACTCTTCTGTTTAAGCCTTGTTCATTGTTACATGTTCTCAAAGGCCATCTGTTGCTTTTCCTTTAGAGCACAAGTACCAGTTTGCTATCAAGTCCACCAATGCCAGTGTCTAACTACTGTCTTTCTCTCCCAGTGGTACCAAAGTTCCATGACAATGAGGCAGGCTCATTGTTTTTACCATCTGACACAATCTGGCATACAGTTAAGGGTCCACATGGGTATTGAATAAATAAATGAATGATTTCTGTTATTCCAAGGCTTAGCTCTATCTTGTACTTGATCTCAACTCTCTGCTTAGAAACCTGTTTGTACAGCAACACTTTGTGCCTGCTTCAGAGCCATGTGAAATGACTTATAAGGACCAGTGACTCCATAACTGGGAGGAAGCAAAGGTCCTGGTCACTAAAGACACCATGAAAGACCCGCCACAGAGCCTTAATATAATTTTCTTACTTATTCTCTTTTAGACTTTAACAACATTGTGGTCCTGATGAAAGAGAAGAGAAGGAGATTGACAATTTATTTGGAGTCTGCTAACTCTTCGTGGAACACTGTTTAATGCTTTCAAGTATTCAATCCAAATCACTACTCAAGCATTAAAGATGGAATAGTAATTGTCAGGTATTTGGGAAATGTAGAGAACTCTATCATCTTAACTTCAGTGGAGAATTTCTCAGATAATGGAAAAATTCAATTTGAAATATTCGATTGCATCTGCATTGCTCAGTTAGATAATTCACTCAACTATAGAAGTTTACACAAATGGAAAAAACTCACAAATGCTATTTCCTGAAGAAAATCTGATAAGCTCAACCACTGTAAATTGTTCCCTAAAAGATCAAATGTCTTTTATTCGTATACCAATTCCTGCAGTTACAAGACAGTATAAGAAAGTTTAAGTAACTAATGAACTGATTGTCTCCAGCAAGGATCCCTCCCACTTACCTTTAGTGTGTAGCTTTGCCCATCAAATCAATGTCTTTGGTGGTTTTTGTCTGTTGATGGCTTAAGAAGAAGTGAGTTTTATTCAGATAAAATGCTAATTGGTTGAAGTGACAAGTCTTGCAAAAGATGAATTTCAGAAAGGAGAAGAACATGATGTTGGAAAACTCTTTAATCACATACTAAACCACCACCAAATGAGTATCAGTGTGAGACTAGATAATATCAGAAGACAAAGTCACTGGGGGCTGATATGATAAATACTTCACATGAGACAAATTTGAGAATTAAAGAACCAAAGGAATTGTTGGCAAACCTGATAAGGCTGTTGAGTATAGTTAGATAATCGACACTATTTCTGATCTTGTAACACAAAATGCCATATTAACATACAATTTTGAAGGGAAATTATAATCTTATGATCTAATCACATTTCATTTATTATTTGATCATTATGTAATTCATATTGATATAATGAACTTGTTTTCATTTTATTATTTTGAAAGGCAAATTCTCAAATATACTAATATTGTTCACTTATGACACTTAGACATTTTTTGCAGTACTGGGAGTTTGAAGCCCCCAGCACGTTCAGCAAGTACTCAATCACTGTGCCAAACTCCTAGGTTCTTTTTTATTTTTATGTTTAAATTTTGAGATAGTATCTCACTTAATTGTGTAGGTGCTTCTGGCCTCAAACTCTTGATCTTCGTGCCTCAGCCTCCCAAATCTCTGCAATTACAGGCATGCACCACAGCCCTTGGCTCACTTGGACTTCTTTTTAGAGAATTTACTTTTCATGTTTTCTTCTGAATTCTATTTATTGTCACATGATGAAGACCACAATCAAGTCACCAGTCTTCCTTTCACATAGCAAGTAATCCCTCACTCCTATGTTTTTGCCCAGTTCCCAACCAGCCATGCTAGTCCTATATGATCTTCCAAGTTAAAACTTAGATGAGCTCTCCACTGTCTCTACCTCTTTCATCATACATTTATATCCTCTTATTTGTCCTATGGAAAATATCTTGGATTCTGGGGAAATACCGAGAAAAATGTCATTAATGCCGTGCATATATTCCTTCCCTTGCATGAAAAATTACTTTGACCCACAAGGTTGTGATAACAGCTTTTATGGATATTTAATCTCTTCCTAGCACACTTCTTTCATAGTGATTCATGTGGTGAAACTGCAGCTCATTTTCTAAATTACATGCTTCCTGTGAAGTCACATTTTTTCCACCTTTGCAAGAGAGGAAGACTAATGCCAGATTAACAGAATGCCAGGTCAGATCACTGACCTGTTGATAATTACAGAAATTGAGTGAATGCACCTTTTTAATTGCTATTTTGAAGCACTGTTTGTTCATTTAGAAAAATTAAAGTAAAAATTAAAACTCTTCAGGTTATATTAAGTGCGTGAGTCAGTGATGAACATATACAGGGATAAGATTTCACTTGGAGAAAAATGATTTCAATTAGTTATTTATTCATTTTTATTTGAATTTTATTTTTGATTTTAATTATCTAGATAAATTCTTTAACATATTTGTCAGCCTAAATTAAGTAGTAGAATTGGCTACTGAAAATGAACAGATAAGTCTATTCATAGGCAAAGTCTATCAAAAGTCATTTCCTGTATTCCTTTTACATTTTTAGTTCACTATAGATTTGTAGGCCTGCAGCTATAGCTCTGTGGCATCTGATCCTGTCAGATCTTGGAAGCTAAGCAGGGTCGGGCCTGGTTAGTACCTGGATGGGAGACCGCCTGGGAACACCAGAACCTGTAGGCTTGGGAGAAGGACCTGGCAACCCCCTCCCAAAAAATCAGTCTGCCATTGAAAACCCTATGAACAGCAGAGAAGCACTGACAATAGTGTTTCCCCTGTTGTACAGAGGGTTGCTATGAGTTGGATACCGACTCTACGGCACCTAACAACAACAACAAATAGATTTGTAGGGAAGAAGAAATTAAGTGTGTTGTTTAACTTACGTTGACACTGAAATCTAAAGATAGAAAATGATTACTTCTTATAACTTTAGAAGCAGGAGTAAATATGTTAAAGTTCCTATTATGTTATTTAGAGCATTTTAATATTTGTGGAAAGTATACTAAATGTAAAGTATACAAACTGAAAAGGTGTTTTTAAGTAAACAACTTTGATATAAATTGATTTTCCTTGATATAAATTGATGTCTACTATATGTATTCACATATATTTAAACTATATGCTTAATGAATGATTAAGAAAACAGTTGGGTTTATTTTAATGCACAAACCATTTTAAAGAAAGCACTTACTGCTTTTCAATTAGAGCATTGAAGAAAGTATAATTAAATACGAATGGACTATTATGTTATATAACTTTCAATTTGTCACAGCTCATATCAGTTTGTCTACGTAGGGAATTTATTCTTTTCAATTGCTTACAAAGATGATTGAGTAGTTGATTGATTTAGTGATGGATATTCCATCTTGTTTCAGTAAGAGTTTGTGATAGCTAACAGAAAAGATATATACAATAAAATAATGAAAATGTGAGTTAAAACTCAGAGGTAAGGAAAATGGAAATTATAACAAAAAGGCCAATGTCAAGGTTAAAAAACAACACAGATATTTAAGCCATAAACAGCTTGTACGCTGCTATTATATTTGAGCTTTGAATTTGTTTCTGGGAATTCTGGCAACTGAAGTGAGATGATGACATGAGAAGATATATAGGTGTTTTTTTTTAAAATAGAAAAGTAAAGAAGATATTTAAACATCAGACCCAACTCAATGGTACCTAACAACACCAACAACAGACACGTTATGTTGTACCAAAAAATTCCAATAACTTCCCATTATGTTTTATTAATCATTGTATTTTTAAAAAGCCAAATGTAATAGTAAGCATAATCAGGAGCTCAGGATTTAATTCTTTGTTGTAAATATTTGTGGGATTTGAATAATCCCATATATGTGTGTGTATATATATACTTTCTTTTCACTTCAGCTTCGATATCTGTAAAAGGAAGGGGGTTGGGCAAGATGAGATTTACCAAAGTCATTTGAAATGCTGACATCCCATATCCAACAGAGTCTCATTTCTCCAGCCCAGATTAGCCTTTCATATTTCAAAAGGCATCTTTTATAGGTGAATTTCTGACCTTAACATGGGAAGATTATCCAGGGTTATCTAGGGAGTTTATATAACCGCATGGATTATTAAGTGTGGAAGAGAGAGGCAGAGAGGAGATCAGATGTCACAGAGACTCACCCTCCACTGCTAGCTTTGAAGATGGAGAAGGAAGGTCACGAGGCAAAGACTGTGGCAGCCCCTGGAAGTTGGAAAAGGCAAGGAAACAATGTCTCTAGAAAAATAAATTCCAAAAAGGAATGCAGCCCTGCCAACACCTTGATTTTATCCCACTGAGATGCACATGAGACTTTGACACACAGAACTGAGATAACACATTCACATGGGCAGTAAGCCACTAATTTCATGGCAAGTTCTTAAAGTGGCAATAGAAATGTAACACAATATATGTTGGACTAATGTGAATGTCTGAGACCATGGCTATGAAGTTCAGGTAATTGTTTTAATAATTTGCTGCTGTAATACGTATTTATGATGAAAGGAACAAAAGGAGACATCTTGTTATTTTTTAGAGAGGAACTCTCAAGCCATATAGCAGAGGATATCAACTATTCTGTCTCAGGCAGAAATACAGGTTGGTGGGCTGGGAGAGGTTTCAGTGTCTGGATTCTTAGCCTTCATTGGGAACAAACACAGACTTTTAATTCAAGTGCTCAACTCCATTGACTATCGTTGCTTTGCTGTGGCTGAGTCAAAATCTCTTATGGTACCCATATGTCTGGATATTTACTTGTAATACAGAGACCATATTTTGAGAAACATTGAAAAGATATTCAGAAAAAAGTGTCCTAGGGACATTACATACTATGCTTATCAAGGGCAGGAATCATCTTGTACTTCTCATTATATATGCTTCAGTAACTTTCTTGGAACAAAGGTTTCAAAATGTCTAAAATAAATAAATCCATGTGGCACGAGGAAGTCTTAGAGACCCCCAGAGTAGGAATGTACAGCATCGGTAATTAGAGAGGAACAATCACACAGTTGAATGATACAGGATTTGGAGTTTGAAATTTAAGGGTTCAAATCCTGGTTTTGTTACTAACTGAATGACTTTGACAATGTCATTTAACCTTTCTGAGTTTTGGTTTTTCATCTTTAACAGCAGAATGAAAGTAAAAGTATTGATTTCAAGTTTCCACTTGTAGAAAACTGTTATTATCCCATACAAAATGTTTGACTTTCGATAAAAAAAATTACAAGCATATAAAAACCAAGGAAAAAATAATACTTCCAAGGGATAAGGCCGCCAACAGAACCAGACTAAGACATGATACAGTCTGGCAAGGGATTAAAAATAATGATTATTTTAGTGGCTGTGGTGGAAAAGGTGAACAACATGCAAACTCACATGGATAATTACCGCCAAAACATGAAAACTCTAAGATGAAAGCAAATCTGAATGGTAGAAATGCAAAACATTGTAACCAGATGAAGACCACCATGGACAAATTCATCATTAGAATCAACTCAGCTGACAAAAGGATCAATGGCCTTGAAGGTAGGTCAATACAAATTACCTACCTGAAGCAAAGAAAGAAGAAAACAGGAAAACAAAAATCAAACTAGAAGACAGCATTTAAGAGCTGTATTCTAATATTTGTGCAACTGGAATTCAAGGAAAAGAAGAAACAGAGCACCATAGGAAGAAAATTTGAAGATATCATTTCTGATTTTTTTTTCAGAGTTAATAGCAGATACCAAATCATAGACCCAAGAAGCTTAGAGACTATCAAGCAGGATAAATAACACACACACACACACACACACACACACACACACACAAATTCACAGACACACATGCACACATATCCCTTGGCATGTCACTTTCAATTTTGTCTAAACAAGACACAAAGAGAAAATTTGAAGGCATAAATTCTGGAGGGATAAAATACATGTGAACTGCAGAGGAAGTCAGGTAAGAAGGAAAACAGCTTCCTGGCAGCGACCATAAAAGTCAAAAGATATAGGAGCAATGTCTTCAAAACAGTGAAAGAAAAGAAAAGAAAAAAAAAAACCTGTCAACCTAGAATTCTGTTCTCATAGAAAGTATGTTTCAGAAAGTGAAGGAGAAATAGCCTTTCTTAGATAAGTAAAAACTGAGAGAATTCATTGCTGGCAGACCTTTCCTACAGGAAATGGTGAAGAAGGTTCTTTGAATAGAAGTGTATAACACCAGGCAGAAGCTTGGCTCTACACAAGTGTCAGAAATGGAATAAGTGAAGGTAAAATCAAATTTGTTTCTGTCTTATTTCTAATTGCTCCAAAGTATCTGGTGATTTAAAGCAACTAGAATAATATACAGTGTGTTCATAGCATTTATAAAAATAGAATATATAACAACAGGGGGAAAAAGGACCAGAGGAGAGACTTTGGAATGTATACTTGAAAAGCCCTTATGCTGAATATGAAATAGTATATTATAATTTTAAGGTAGAATCTGATTAATAACGGATACACATTCTAAATCTTAGAGCAACCACAATATTTTTAATGAAATAGAAACAGTAAGTCAATAGAGGTGATAAAATGAAATTATAAAGAAATTCCCAATTAACCCAAAGCAAAGCAGAAGAGGAAAAAATAAAAATGAACAGATGGCACAAAATAGAAAATAGCTAGCTGGCTGGTAGAGTTTAATCCACCCCTATATGGAATGATGGGAGAAGGGCCTGGCAATCCACTCCCAGTGCAATCCCGAAAGAGTCAGCCATTGAAAACCCTATGAGGGTCGCTATGAGTCGGATACCGACTCGACGGCACCTAACAACAACAACAATATGGAACGATAATAAATGTGAATGATCTAATTACATTAAAGGAAAAAGATTATCAGATGAGATAAAAAGAACAAGATACAATACTTTGCAATACATAACTTTAAAGATGAAGACTTATGCAAATTAAAGGCAAAGGAGGAAAAGATAAACCAAAAGAAAAGTAGGGTATCTATATTAATATCAGATAAAGGAGACTTCATAGCTGAGCTATGTGGGCTACTTACCAGTTTAGAGTCTTAAAATAAATTATAAAACAATCAGATTTAGAGGAATGTTAAAGCACAACAAGCAGAAACAGCTGAAAGGTCACTGTTCTTTGTACTTTATGTGATATCTCAATTTATCCTCACAACATCCTTTTCAAGTGTTTGAAGCACTGTTATTGCTCACTTGCCCCAGATGATGAAAATAATCATAGAATGGATGAGCATCTTGCTTCAGAATGGATAACTGATAATTAATATGTGACAGGACCATGATCTTATTATGCTATCATCTTGACAAAAGAGTAAGCTTTTATGATACCTTCTGCAAGCATAATATTGTTCTCTACCTATGGGGGAATCTTAAAAACAAACCAACCCATTCTCAAAACTTAGTTTTCTTGTGTACAAATACGTATAGCTTCAGTTCTTTCAAATGCCTTAATTTTGCCTGTATTTTTCAAGAGTGAGATGCTCATCCATATAGTGCCCAGTTGAAAGTCACTACTATGATGAAGGTCAGGACATTGTAGAAGGTTAGAAGTAAAAAAGAATTAGAAGATCAGTATGTCCGGGATACGTGTCACAATATCCAGGGAGAGTCAGAGGAGTAATAGTCCAGAAAATTACCCAGGCAATCACCACCTTTCATTTCCAAAAAAGGCTAAACATTAGGGCACCAGATATCAAATACACCACCTTTGCTGCTTCCCTTTTTAAAAATTCTTTGTAGAGGAAACTCTCACATATAGAGAAAAACTGCATTCAGATGAGTACTACTAGCAAAGGAGATTCCATATGAATAAGACACATTCTAATAATTCAACTACAGGTTGATTATTTGTAGCAGATATGTACTTATTTTGCTAAGGCATCACATGAATGGAGGTCAAGGGATCATACAAGATGCCAGTACAGTAGAATGCTAACAGTACACTCCAGGACTTATTATAAATTTGGTTCTATTGGAAAATGCCTTTGGAGTGCTTCTATCTTCCCCAGGTACTCATGGGTTCACCATGGACTCCCAGAATCTCAGATACCTGGAGTTACTACTTCCTAGTTTCTCTTTCTGGGCTGGGATTTAGCTCAATTGGTAGAGCGCTGCTCTGCAGTCTCTGAGGTCCTGAGTTCAATTCCCAGCACCACAAAAACGGGAGAAGGATGTGGCAACCCACTCCCGAGGCAATCCCGAAACAGTCAGCCATTGAAAACCCTATGAGGGTTGCTGTGAGTTGGACACGACTCGATGGCACCTAACAACAACAAGTTTCTCTTTCTATAGGAAATTTTACTTTTCGGGTGATAGTACTCTGATGTTACGAATTGAGAGGAAACTGATAGCCATTCCATAACAACTTGTTGATAGAAAGCCTTAGTTTAGTATACATATTGGGATTGTTTACATCATTAAAAACTCATTTTTTAAACTAGAACTAACATTCTGAGAGATAAAATCATTAATTTGACAGATTTTAGTGACTTATTACTAGATAAACTTCAAATTAGTTAAAATAAAGTGACAGGAAAAGTAAACCAATATGCCTTACTTTTTCAAAATGAATTTTGTTTTCTCATTCAAAGTACCTATAAAAAGTATATTATTGAAATAGAATCTAACAAGCCAAACAAAGCAAAAAGAATAAAACTACATAGTATAAAAATGCAAATGTTTAGGAAATAGAAGCCTTCGTTCTTAAACTTCAAATTCAAGCTTTGATATGGGCTAGCTGAAAAAAAATATTTCTGTTTGAAAACAAAATGAAACAAAAATATTTTCAGCATTTGGTGCCTTTAAAGATGGTCTTGCATTTAGGCTGCCCCCCTGTGTTCTAAAAATGGTATCAGTGTTTGCCAAACTGTGTGCCAGAATCTCTTTTGTTCCCCATTTGAAGTAAAGTGTGGGTATTCAGTCAAAACAAGAAAGAAAACAGGACTTGAAGCCAGTAGAACTTTGAGGATGACCTCACTCTGCTAGATATTATGTGTGTGAATTTTTAAATCTACTGATTTGCTTTAATTAATTTCATTTTGCTTCAGAGTTTTTGTAGAAAGTAGAAATAATATGTTGTAATTAGCTCACAAGGTTGCAATGATCAAATCATTTAATGTATAGGACGATACTTGATAAATTGTAAACCTGACTTTACCCACGCTATTTAGCAGTGTAGGTAAATATGGCTTTCCTTCTGTGAGGGGAACAACTATATTGGAATACATATCCTACAGAACACTGTAGAGAAGGGACCTTTGGGTCTTTTATTTTCCTAATACCTACTTGTGTGATTTTAGCAGATTAAACATTTTGTGTGTGTGTGTGTGTGAAATAATGACTAAAAAACCTTCACCAAAACTTTTAGACATTAAAAAAAGCCCAAAACAAAACTTCCTTTTAATTTGTTTTTCTTTGAACTGGTCTAATAGAAGACATTTGGATTCTGGGTCTATAATGTAACTAACCCAGGAACATTTAATCTCCTACCAGTTCAGTTTCCTTTTTGGAGACATTGACCAGGTCTGATAACCAATGATTTTAAGAGATTTGTAATGTAAGCTGCATAATTTATTACACATTTGAAAATGAAAAGATCTGTAGTGAAATGAATTGGCACTTTTGCAGACCCAAGGTAATATAGTATAATAACGCAAAAGAATCAATATTTTTGTTTTAAAACACTTCATTTTAAAGCTTCTAAGTATATGAAACAAATTAAAATTTGAGCTCAGTCTTCATAGTGTTGATTTTTTAAAATCCTCATTTATATTTTTGTTTAATTGAAAATATCAAGATAGTGGAAAAGCCAACAGAAAAATTAACTCATTGTATTACCAAATCATTTTTTTTCTGTCCAATTGTTGAACAGAATATCTAAATTATTTTATAATGACTAAGAGAAACAATTATTGATAATCACCAATTTAACTTTACTAGATACTGAAAATGTTTCAGATTTGGACCATAAAAGTCTTGACCAATAATCATTTGATATTTCCTGATCATTGCCATTTTCTTGAAAGCACTTGTATGGAGCATCCAATCATCAATTGTTTAAAATTCAACATTTTGTGGACAAGTTGTCTGACTAATTAATGATTTGTACACATCAGCTTAAATTCTAATGTACTTATCGTACACATAAAAAGTAAATATCTAACAAATTAATTTACATGTATACTTTTTGTATACGTAAAAGTAAATATCGAACAATTAATTAAATTGAAATCTATAACACTTTTTATAAGATTTCAATTAAGTCTCATAGAAAATTATAGCAATAAAGGATTGAATGAACTCTTCTATTGGAGTTAATCCATATGGATAAGAATGCTAACAAAAAACATAGAATTACTGCACTGATTTATGAAAATGTTCTCTCTCCATGAATAAGCACTCATATTCCAAAGTTTCAATTTTCTGCAACAGATGTTGAATCTGTACTAAGCTTTTAGCACTTCAATTAGTTTGTTCTTTTTAAGGTCATTTCATCATGCTACAATAAAAATAATTTTAAAGAATTTATTGGCACACTGTGTTATTTGAATAAAAATAAATCATAATTCACTAATAGGAAGAAGGGTCTATACAACTGGATTTAAAGTAAGCATACGGTTATCAAAATGCCTCTAGGAGAATGTCACGACCGCCCGGTTCCCCCCCATTTCAATGTTAATAACCATTTGCCCCCTGATAGAACAGACAGATGAAGAAACTAAACCATCAATTTACTTCACTTTTAAAATGCTCCACACTTATCCTAAAACTCAGTAGCCCTTAAAAAAAAGTTTTTAGAAACCTTCCCAGGTATTACTTTCTTTTTCATCTATTAGGTCCTCATGAAAAGACTTTGTGGCCATTTGACCATGTTTGGCCCGAGGGCTAGAGACTTTTCACCTAAGAGTGCTGCAGGCCTGCATAGAAACCATAGCGGGCCTTCAGGAGCCCTTTGCTACCCCTGTGGCTAGGGGACCCTTGAGGGTCAAAGGGCTGTGGAGCTGGGAAAGCGCCATTTCATCACATAATATAAACACCGCGTGCCTCTAGATGGCAGGTTCCGAGGCTTTGCAAGGCTCCATCAAACCCCTCCTCCGCCCGCACCTCCGCTCCCACCCGTATCTCGGCTACTTGGCAAGACAGTGTCTGCTATGGCTGAGGCTCTCTAGGCTTTCCAAGAATCCAGGCTTAGCGTGCTTATTCCCGTGCCGGACAGGCTCAGCCGGTAGCCACCGAGATGTTTTGGGAAAAGAACAAGTAAGAGATGGCAGGATGCTCACTAAGCCCGGGCCGGGAGAGGTGGGGCGGAGTTGGCAGCGGCGGCTCCACACTTCCCTTCCGAGAGCCAACCGCGCCCTCCGCTCTGGGTGCGAACGCTGCACTCCGCGCCGCACGGGGCAGCGCACAGAGCGCGCAAAGCTAACCGCCCGCCTGGGGGAACGCACCGGCACCCGGACACCCCTGAGATTCAGGAAGGAAGAAAAAGGGAGAAAGCAAAACAACCCCTGCTGTTCTTAAATCCCCAGACTGTGTCTGCTGAGCAGCAGAACAGGAGCAAACGGAAAAGAGACAGAAGTCCACGCAAAACACGCAAAACACTTTCCCTGCCTCTGCCAATGGCAAAGGTGGCTTCCTCAACCTACCTCAGGGGACCCAGGGCTGGGGTGGAGTGGCGCAACCCTCAGGGTTAGAGACGTTAAATGAGCAACTGGCAAGGGTGGAGGGCGGCTGGAGGGGGTGGAAGGGAGGAGCACAGAGGTCCTTCCTGCCCAGAATCGCGGGTGGGCGCAGAGGAGGCGGCCGCGAGGGGCCGGGGCAATCTCCTGATACTCCACCCGCCGCCACCCCTCACCCCAACACCCCCAGACCAAGGAGGATGGGGAGCGGGGATACTTTGCCCTGGTCCCGGCCCCTCCCGTGCTCATCCCTACCTTGGAAACCATTGCACCCCAGGGCGCGAAACCTCCCCAGGCTGGGCCACGCCAAGTGCGGTTCCCGGGCACCTCGCGGGGCATAGGCGATCTCAGCCCCTCGGCCCCAGAGGGGGGCACGGCGCTGTCCGCAGCCCCGTGCGGCTCCGGAGCGCAGGCCCCACCCCGCATCGCGCCCACTGAGGCGGCTGACAGGGACCACCGGGTCGCCCGAGAGCGGCTCCCACCGCCGGGGTGGGACTTCGCTCCCCAGGGCGGCGACCCGGGGCGCCTGCACGGGACCCCGCGGGCACCGAAGAGCCCCGGGGCAAGTTTGGGAGCAGAGCGGAGTTGGAGGGCCGCCGGGGTGGGCGCGGGAAGCGTGGCTCACCTGGGCACCGAGAGCAGGGAGCTGCCATCCATCGCGGGTCCGCGCGGGGACAAAGGCGCGCGGTGCAGGCGGAGGCTGGGGAGGCTGCGGTGGGAAAGCCCGGCTCCGGGGCGGCGGGACGCGCGCCGGGACCGAGGCGCGGCGGAGCTGGGACGCGCGGCTCCCGGCCGGGCAGCGCCGAGCCCCGCGACCTGCGGCGGGCGCCTCAAGCGGCGGGCTCGGGTCCCGCAGGAGCGCGCGGCCGGCGCTCGGACATCGCTGCGGAGCTTCGGCCTCCCGGTCTCGGCTGTCCTGGGAGTCCCTCTGTCACTGCCGCTCCCTGCTCCTACGGCAGGGGTGACTGTCCCCTCGCCACGCCACGGCGTCCCCTCCCCGCCCCACCCTCTCGCGCGCCTTCCGCAGGTCTGAGCCCTGAAGTTGTTCACCCACTTTCCCACGGTCGGGCTCTCCCTCCTGGCAGTGCCCGCTTCTCCCGCTGGGGGCGCACCGTGCCTTTGGATTCCTCTTGCCTTTATTTTTGTCTTCTGCGATCTAATGGTTGATGGCTCAGAACAATGTGCCAACTCCCTGTCCCCGCCCGACTCTTTTCTTTTCAGTTATGCTTTCTCTCCTGTTTTCAATTCTCCTATTTCTTTATCTGCCTGCAGCCATAGCTCTGTGGCGTCTGATCCCGTCAGATCTCTGAAACAAAGCGGGGTAGGGCCTGGTTAGTACTTGGATGGGAGACCGCGTGGGAACACCAGGTGCTGTAGGCTTGGGAGAAGGACCTGGCAGCCCATTCTTTCCCGCCCCCCCCCAAAAAAAAAATTAGCCACTGAAAACTCTATGAGTAACAGAGAAGCACTGACAATAGTGTTTCTCTTTTTGTACATAGGGTCGCTATGAGTAGGCCACCAACTGCACGGCACCTAACAATGTCTTCATATAACTTATTTTCCTTAGACGTGACTCTGCCATGGCTCATCTGTGAGACCCTGCCAGGGTACAGATGTCTCAAAACACGTGACAGTGACCTTCCCTCTGAGGCTGGCCCTGTTAGTTGTTAGGTGCTGTTAAGTCGGGTCACATTCATATTGACCCAATGTAAAACAGAAGGGAACACTCTCCGACACTGTGCCATGGCTGGCACTATGTCAGTGCTTCTCTGCTATTCATAGGATTTTCAGTGGCTGATTGTTTCGGGATTGCTTTGGAAGTGGATTGCCACGTCCTTCTCCCATTTTTGCGCAGCTGAGAATTGAACCCAGGGCCTTAGAGAGCCCAGGATAGCATTCTACCAACTGAGCTAAAGCCCAATCCCTGGAATACCATCTATCACAATACCTGTTCAGGATCTACTAGCCCCAAAACGGCTGCTGTTTTAAGAAGAAAAACGTTGGTATTGGCAAATGTCTGTTAAGAGGCAGAGACATTTCATCCTGCCCTTTTACTTTTTCTTTTCTTTTCCTTTCTTTCTTTCTTTCTTTCTTTCTTTCTTTCTTTTGTTTGTTTGATTTACAAAGTAAACTAAAATAGAACAGTTTGGGATTTCCAGGAGTGGGAAGATGGAGTAAAAGTGCTTTTCTTTATTGCTTCTTATACGTATAAACCCTGGAGATTATAAAGCAGACAAAAGGAAAAGATGGCAGAAGCAAGCAGACCAGCCAGGACCTTGAGACTCAAAGAATTCTTGGGGTGGTGAATTCTTGGGGTTTTCTGTTGCCTCATGTATCCCAGACATGGGCTGAAGAAGGGAGACCTGGTCATGTCAGAGGGCAGAGACAGAAACAAGACCAACAAGTCACCTCTCTCTAGCCAAATGACCAGGAAAGGTGCAGCCTAGGAAGGCAGAAAATTGCAGACAATTACCACTTCACTCTGGTTGAATATTGCAGGAGTAAAGCTGGCCACCCTACTCTGAACTACCCAGGGCTATGTGGGAAGTCTACAGTTCACCCTTGTGTGGCTCTATGCAGGTCAATTCTCTGGGCCAGGTGGTGTCAAGGAAGGGTAAGTGAGGACCCAGATTTTTATCCAATCCAGGACGTAGCAGCACCTCTACCTTCCTGCCTACACTCATGATGCCAGTGGAGCCTGAATTTCCACATCCATCCACCAAAGGTGGGATCTCCTTCCTGTTCACACATACAGGTGCATGGAGACAAAGTAGGGAGCAGGCAGTGGCAACCCTCCCTCCCCACCTTGGTGTCAACGGAACCTTGGTGGCAGTTTTCACACTCACATGGCAGTAATGGGCCAATCTTGCTTTATACCAGAGTCCAGAAATAATGAGACATGTGACACCTCCCCCCATCATTGGAAACCATATGGCACTCTTGCCACATTCCAGCCTGAGAGATACCAGTGAGACTAGAGAAGAACCTGGGTTCCCACTCTCATGTAACAGTAATCAAGAAATTTCCGTGCCGCAGGAAGCGGTGGCACATGCCTGTAATCCCAGCAGCTCGAGAGGTGGAGGCAGGAGGATCACAAGTTCCAGACCAGACGCAGTCTGCGTAATTTAGCAAGACCCTGTCTCAAAAAGTAAAAAATGGGCTGAGGGTGCACCTCAGTGGTCCAGCACTTGCAAAGCATGCAGGCGCGAGGCCCTGGTTCAACCCCCAGTACCGCAAAAAAAAAAAAAAAAAATTCCTCACAAGTGTCAACAGATGCCAAGTGAGAACTGAGACCTCTATTCCACCAGTTGTGATGGAGCAGCACTGACCCCCACCTGCTTTGCCCTACAGCAGTAGTGTCAAAAGAAGCCAGCTAAAACAAAAGTTTAGGTGAGATTCAGAGTCTGTGGAATAACACTCCAAAGGGACAGCCTGTAATAATTAGAAAATCATTCATCACTTGTGTATTGGGTTATTTGTTGTCTTGGGATTTAAAAAGGGAAACAAACAGTTCTCAAATAAAGTAGTTCATAAGGCTAAGAAACACATGAACAAATGTTCAATATCCCTAGCCATTGTTGTTAGGTGCCAGCAAATCAGTGTCTGTCTCATAGCGACCCTACACACAACAGATAAAACGCTATTGTCAGTGCTTCTCTGCTATTCATAGGGTTTTCAATGGCTGATTGTTTTTTGGGAGTGGGCTGCCAGGTTCTTTTTCCAAGCCTACAGTACCTGATGCTCCAAGGTAGTCTCCCATCCAAGTACTAACCAGGTCTGACCCTGCTTAGCTTCTGAGATCTGACAAGACTGGATGCCACTGTGCTTTGTCTGCAGGCATCCCTAGCTGTTAGGGAAATGCAGATCAAAAGAACTCTGAGATTCCACCTAACTCCAGTAAGAATGGCGAATATCAGCAAAACAAATAATAACAAATGCTGGGGAGGACATGGAGAAAAAGGAACCCTCTTACATTGTTGGGGGGGACTATAAATTAGTTCAACTACTTTGAAAATCAATATGGAGATACCTCAGAAAACTAAAAATAGAACTGCCATATGACCCAGCTGTACCACTCCTGGGAATATACCCAAAGGGAGATAAGTCATCATACTACAGAGGCACCTGCATCTCCATATTTAATGCAGCACTCTTCACAATTGTAAGGATATGGAGCCAACCAAGATGCCCACCAACAGAAGAATGGATAAAAAATTATGGTGTATATACAAAATAGAATATTACTCAGGAATAAAAAAGAATGAAATCATGTCATTTGTAGCAAAATGGAACTGGAGAATATCATCCTAAGTGAATGATCACAGGCTCAAAAGGAGAAATATCTTATGTTCTCATATGTGGGAGCTGAATCTTACTTAAAGGAAGAAAAAACCAACACATAAGTAGATATATAAAAAACACAAACTTAGCAAAGAAGGGAACATATAAAAAGTAGAAAGAAGCAAGGAAGAGACTAGCAAAAGGAAGCAAAGGTTGTGGAGGGTGGAGAGGGGAGGAGAAACAATGTAAAGGGATAAAAGGAGAAAGGATAATTTCACTGTACACAATGCAACTTCATGAGTACATAGGAAAGATGAGGGAATATAACCCAAATGTGCATATGAGTTTTCCTACGTATTAATCAAAAGTTTCTATAAACTTTGTAAGTCGATGAATGTGCGACTAAAAGTGATATAATAGTTGAACAATGGAAAAAGCAAATGCTGTTACTCTGTACCCCACCAACATTATCAATAAAGGAAAACAAAGAAAAGAAAATCACTCATGATACTAAGAAACAGGAGGATTTCAAACTGAATAAAAATTAACACAAAACAATCAATAGAGCCTAATATGGAGATGATAGAGATGTTAAAATGATTTGTCAAAGTTTTTAAAACAATGATAATAAAAACAACCAACCTGAAACAAAAACAAAAAAAGTTTAATTTTTATATCCACGTAACCTCAGACAGAAAGTATTGTATCACATACAGACTTGTTATTATTCCCTCAACAACACAGTGCAACAATTTTTTACATAGCATTTACATAAGTAATCCAGAGATTATTTAAAATATATAGGAGGATATGTGTGGGTTATGCAAATACTACACCATTTTCAGTGAGAGATTTGATCATCCTCAGATTTTGGCACCTGCAGGGGGTGTGAAACCAGTCCTCTGTGGATACCAAAGGAAAACTGTAATTCAGTGAGCATTACCAGTATGCTCAAAATAAATCAAAAATAGAAAATTAGCAAAAAAGAGATTTTTTTGGCAAGTAAATAGAATATATAAAAAGAGTCAAATGGAGATTTTCTGTAGAAGTGAAATAATGTTGAAACCAAAATAAAATACTAATTGCTTTATTGTTGTTTTTGTTGTTGTTAGCTCATCTTACCCATGGGGGGAGAAAGTTCAAATAAGTGATTTCTCATCAGATGCCATGGAGGTCAGGAGTAAGAGGTACATTTTTCAAGTGCTGAGGAAAGGAGATAAAAACACAGACTCTTATTCCAGTGAAAATATTCTTCAGAAACGAAAGTAAAAATGATATAGGATTCCAGCAGATATTTCAGAAGAGAGAGACCAAAGGAGGTTCTTTAGACAGAAATAAGACTGGAAAGGAGAAATCGTCAAACATCAGGAAAGAATGGCACCAATAATATGTCAAACAATGTGATTTCCTCTTCTTGAGTTTTTTAAAGCATACTCAGCAGTCCAAGCAGAAATCATAACATTTTCCGATGTGCTTCTAAATATAAGTTAACATTTAAAACTATTACATTATAAAGGACATATATTTTGCTCAAACAGGCAAGTTGATAGTATCAATAGAACATAAGTTATACTTTTATACAAGTACTATGTAATCACTTTGAAAAGCTATATAAATAGATACTATAAAAACAAGTTAGATAAGTCAAGCTAAAACTAAAAATAAGGTTAAGTAGCTCACAGGAAGTAAAATAAAACAGAAACACGAGAGAAATCAAAAATCAATTTTGAGCCATTATGTATCAATAATTATATTAAATGTAAATTATCTAATTGTAATAATTCAAAGGCAAAGATAGGAAGTATAGATTAAAAACATGACCCAGTTATGTATTACTTATAAAAAACTTTTCAAACATAACTATATAGGAAGGTTGAATGTACAAATGTGGAAAAGATATATTTTGCAAACATTATTCAAAATAAAACATGGGTAGTAGCCTCATTGATATCAGACGCAATAGACCTCAGAGCAAAGAAAATGATCAGGGACAGAAAAGCAGATTGCTTAATGATAGAAGAGTCAGTCCACCATGAAGACAGCAGCCTTAAATGCATGCATTCCAAAGAAAGAGCTACAAAATATATGAAGCAACAAGCTGGAATAAGGCAGTCAAGCTTCAAGGATATAGAAGGACACATCACCATCAACTAATGGGACCTAACTGATACTTATAGAGAATTCCCCTTAACAAACAGCAGAATGCACATTTTTCCCAAGTGCCCATGGAACATAAACCAAAATAGACCATTGTCTTGCGGAACAAAGTAAACCTCAGTAAATTTAAACTAATTGAAACCATACAAAGTGTATCCCCTAAATACACTGGAAACAAAAAAGAAATGAAGGACAGAAAGACAAGAGGAAACATTTAAATACTTGGAAGCTAAACAATACACCTTCAAATAATATATGGGTCAAAGAAGAAGTCTCAAGGGAAACTTTTAAAATACATTGAATTCAATGAAGATAAAAATACAACATTTTAAATTTCTGAGACACAATTAAAGAGCCTTGATAGGGAAACTTTTTGCACTAAATGCATACATTAGACAAATGGAAAATAGTCAAATCAATGATCTAAGCTTCTACCCTAAGCACTTAGCAAAAAAAGAAAACAAAAACCATAAATTTAAAAGGACAGAAAATGAAGATAAGAGCAGCAACCAGTAAATTTTAAACAGAAAAAAATAATGAAAAAGATGAAACAAAGCTGCAGCTTTGAAAGGACCAATAAAATGGAAAACCTTTTAGCAAAACTGATACAAAATAGAGAAAACACAAATTACCAATATCAGCTATGAAATAGGAGACATCACCACAGATCTTACAGACTTCAAAAGACTAATAAAGGAACACTGTAAACAACTTTGTGTGAAAATTTGGCAGCTAAAGGAAATGGGGAAATTCCTTGAAAATCACAAACTGCTGGTTGCAAGGTGAATGGTATTATCTCTTTCTCAAAAAATAAAAATAGAAAGGTATATTGATGTTGGAGTCCTAACCCACCAGGCATAGCACAGTGTTGGGAAGTGTTTTGCTTTGTTGTACATAGTATTGGTCTGAGTCTGACCCAACTCAATGGCACCTAACAACCACCACCACAGTACCTCAAAATGTGATTTTTCAAAAAAGAGAGTCTTTACAGATTTAACGAAGTTAAGATGAGATATTCAGGTGAGCCCCTAATCCAACATCACCGCTGTGTGTATGCAAGGAGTAATTTGTACATAAGGTATGTAAAGAGTGAAGAAGAAATGAAGACTTGGGGAGAATGCCATGTGATAATGGTGGCCAAGAGCATTCTACCAGCATAAACCAACATGTAAACCAACTAATAAGTGGCTGCAAGAAGGTAGAAGAGCCAAGGAAGGATCCTTCTCCTACAGGTTTTGTAGGAAGCATGACCTTGCCAGCACCTTCGTTTTGGCTTTGTAGCTCTCAGAACTTCAAAACAATAACCTTCTGTTGCTCCAAATTATGCAGATGAAGATACTTTATTTAAGGTAGCTCTTGGAGAATAATATATCACTTAAACTTATCTGATATAAAATAGATCTTTTGAGTAGCCCTGTAACTATTAAGGAAATTGAATCTGTGATTAAAGGCAATTCTCTCAAAAAGAAATCCCCAGGCTCAGATGATTTCATTAGAGAATCCTCCCAAGCACTTAAAAAAAATTAACACTGATTTGGGATAATCTCTTTTAGAAAGTGTAAGAAGAGTGAATACTTTCTGATTCACTTTATGATGCTACTATGTCTTGACACCTAAATCAGAGAATGTTGTTGTTAGGTGTCGTTGAGTTGGTGTCTGACTCACAGACAGAATGACTGTTTTTTGGGAGTGGGTTGTTGAGTCCTTCCCCCAAGCTTACAGCACCTGGTGTTCCCAGGTAGTCTCCATCCAAGTACTAACTAGGCCCGATCCTGCTTAGCATCCAAGATCTGATGTGATCACATATCACAGTGCTACATCTGCAGGCTCAAATCAGAAATAGACAAACAGAAAACTGAAAATCAACATTTTAGATAAAAAAATTCTTAACAAAATATTAGTAAATAAAATTTGATTATATGTATGGATATATATGTATACACACATATGTATAGATAATATATCCAAGTGGGAATTCTTTTAGGGATGCAAGAATAGTTCAGCATTTGGAAATCAATGTCATCATACCCTTACCCCCATTTTAAGTTTTTTATTTTAAGACACAGTCTCACTAAGTTGCACAGGCTGCCTCTAATCTAGAACCTGCGATCTTTCTGCCTTAGCCTCCAGAGTTACTGAGATTACATGGCTATGCCACAGTGCCTGAATCAAAGTGAAGAAAATTTTAAAAGATGCAATATCATTCTCATATTGTCGATTGATATATTCCACGGAGTAAGTAGTACAGAACCCATAGAGAAACTTGGATCTTTTCCTCTATGTTATGCCCTGTTTACCAACAAAAGAAAAAGATTCTATTCTAATTATTCATAATCAATGGAAATTAGAGATAAGTAGAGAAGAAACACACATGCATTCACACAGAGGCAGATGCAAAGACTTTGTAGGCACAGTGTAATAAAGAGATGTGCTAAGGTGACTGCCCTCCTGAGATATTTACAAATGTTTTTAAATGTCTTTAATGCTTTAAAAATCAATCTTGAACAAAGTAATTTTGGAATATTTTGTTGGAGAAGTTCTCTGGAAGAGCAACTCCACTGTCACTTGAACCACAGATCCATGCAAGTTTTTTTTTTTTCCTGAAAGATATCCTAACATCAGAGTGGCCAGAAGATGTGTTAAGTATACATGTTCCATTGCACCATGGGGGCACCTGTCTTAGCTGTTTCTCATCCTACTGCATTTTCAGGACAGTGTTTTTTTGGATCTGGGAATTAGTTTTCTATTGCTGTTATAAAAAAAGTACCAGAAATTTAGTGTCTTAAATCAACATAAAACTTACAGTCTTACAATTCTAGAGGCCAGTTAAGTATGGTTCTCACCAGGATAAATTCAAGGCATCAATAGGCTACATTCATTTCTGGTTATTATTGTTGTTAGGTGCTGTTGAGTTGGGTTCAACTCATAGCAACCCTATGTACAACAGGACAAATCACTCCCTGATTCTGTGCCAGCTACATAATCTTTTTTATGTTTAAGCCCATTGTTGTAGACACTGTGTCAATACATCTAGTTAAGGGTCTTCCTTTTTTGTTGTTGTTGACCTGCCCCTCTCCCAAACATGATGTCCTTCTCCAGGGATTAGTCCCTCATGACTACATGTCCAAAATACATCAGACATGATCTAGTCATCCTTGCTGCCAAGAAGCACTCTGGCTGCACTTCTAGGACAGATGTCAGTTCTTTTTTCAGTCCATGGTATATTCAATATTCATCTTTAGCACCATAATTCAAAAGCATCAATTTTTCTCCTGTCTGCCTTATTCAATGTCCAGCTTTCACAACCATATGATGAGACTGAAAATTCCATGGCATGAGTCAGGTGCATCTTCGTTTTCAATGTGACATCTTTGCTTTTCAATACTTTAAAGAGGTCTTTTGCAACAGCATTCCCAGTGCAATGCATCTTTTGATATCTTGACTGTTGCTTCCATGAGTGTTGATTATAGAGCCAAGTAAAGCAAAATCTTGGACGACATCAATCTTTTCTTCATTTATTGTGCAGTTGCCTACTGACCCAGTTGTAAGGATTCTTTGTTGTTGTTGATGTAGAGGCACAGTTCATACTGAACACTGTGTTCTCTGATCTTCATCAGTAAATGTTTCAAATCCTCTTCACTTTCAGCAAGCAGAGTTGTGTCATCTGCATAATGTAGTTGTTAATGAGTCTTCTTCCAATCATGATGCCACATTCTTCTTCATAAAGTCCAACTTCATAGATTATTTGCTCAGCATAGAGATTTGAAGAGATATGGTGAAAGGACACATACCTTTCTTGACTTTAAATGAGGAAGTATTCCCTTGTTCTGTTTGAACAACTGCCTCCTGGTCCCTGTACAGATTCAACATGAATACACTTTAAGTGCTCTGATATCCCCATTCTTGGTAATGTTATCCATAATTTATTTTGATACACACAGTCAAATGCCTTTGCATAGTCAATAAAACATAGATCCTCCTGGTATTCTCTGCTTTCAGCTAATATTCAGCCAACATCAACATGATGTTGCTGTTTCCACACCTTCTTCTGAATTTCACTTGATTTTCTGGCAGTTTCCTGTCTACATACAGCTCCAATTGCTTTTGAATGCTCTTTAGCAAAATTTTACTTGCATGTGATATTAATGATATCGTTTGATAATCTCCACATTCTATTGGATTCCCTTTCTTGAGAGTAGGAACAAATATGAATCTCTTCCAGTCAGTAGGCCAGGTAGCTGTTTTGCAAATCTCTTGGCATAGACAAGTTAGCACCTCTAGTGCTGGATCTGTTTGTTGAAACCTCTCTACTGGTATTCCATCAATTCCTGGAGCCTTGTGTTTCAGCAACTCCTCCAGGGCAGTTTCCACTTCATCCTTCAGTGCCATTGATTCCTGATCATATGCAACCTCTTGAAATGGTCATCAACCAATTCTTTTTGGTATATTTACTCTTTGTATTCCTTCCATCTTCTTTTGCTGTTTCCTGCTTCATTTAACATTTTCCTGTAGAATCTTTCACTATTGCCACTTGAGACTTGAATTTTTTCTTTATTTCCTTAAGCTTGAAAAAAACAAAGCCTTCTCATTTGGTTTTCTATCTCCTGCTCTTTGTACGTTATTATACTATTTGATTTTGTCTTCTTGAGCTGTCTTTTGAAATCTTCTGTTTAGTTTTTTAACTTCATCCTATCTGTCTTTTACTTTAGCTGTTCCATGTTCAAGGACAATTTTCAGGGTCTCTTTTGACAAATTATTTGGTCTTTTCTTTTTTCCTATCTTTTAATCACATTTTGTTTTCCTCATGAATGATGTCTTTGATGTCATACCACAGCTTGTCTGGTCTTTGATCATTAGTGTCTCACGCATCAAACTTGGTCTTCAGGTATGTAGGGCATCGCCTGGCCACTGGACTTGCTCTGGCCATGAGCGGGAACCAGCAGCTGAAGACTCACCAACTTATGAGGGGGCGCCGAGCACCGGAGAACCACATTGCTGGGAAAGGAGGCTTATGCCCACGGGTACTCCGCCAGTCCCTGGGGACAGCTTGGAGGCTTATGCCCATGGCAGATCCTTGTTTCTTTCTTCCCAGTGAAGACACCAACTCCAAGTGCTCAGCTCAAACAGCTCTTTATTGCTTCATCTGTCCCGGTCAGTGGAATGGACCCCCACTCCTCTGTTTACTGCCCTTATATCCTCTTCAGGGGCTAGCCAGGAACCAATCAGAGGCAGTCACCCCATAAGAGTCTTGGCTAGTAAGGGGGCATATGCAAATTTGGGTTTGTAAAAGTGGCCAATCAGGGGTGGGTTCCTAAACAGTCCAATCAGGAGCCGCTTGGTGGTTTGGAAAGAGCCAATCGGTGTCCAGGGGTCTGAGGAAAGGGATTGGACACCAGTGCTATCTTTGGAAGCTTGACAACCTGGAGTTTCCAGATGTAGGGCAAAAGTTATTCCCCAGGGAACAAACCTCAGATGTCTGAATGGGCCAAGGTAGGCCCTGGGGCCAACGACCTCTCTGGACAGAGCCCTACAGAGGTAGTCTCTGAATGCAGGTGGGATATACTCAAGGTCATGTGATTAATTGTGCCACCTGTCTCATCTAGGGAAATCTCATCTCAAACATCTTTAATCTCATCATATCTGGATAGTCCTTCTGAGCATGTAAGGTAATATGTTCCCAGTTTTGGGGGAATGAGGCATACACACCTACCACAGTGAGCTTTTTAAGACTTAAGTGATGGCTAGGGAGGAAAGACTCCACATGTCAAACATAGTGGCATACCAGGATACTGGGCTTGTAGACAGGACTGACCCTTGCGATATTGCTCAGATTGCTTCCAGGCCCACGTGGCCCTATGTTGGAGATTCTAAGGTGTTGTACTTGACTCCTTTGGCTCCTTTCTTTAGTTCATTCTTATTCTCATCATTTAACAAATTCTCATTACCTTAGTTGATTTGGATTGTTGTAACAGAATACCCTAGACTGGATGTTATATGAAGAACAGAAATTCATTTGTCACAGTTCTAAATGCTGAGGAGTAAAAGATCAAGGTGCTGGCAGATTCAGTATCTGGTGAGAGCCAGTTTTCTGGGTCACAGGTGGCACCTTTACTCCATGGCCTCACATTGTTACTGGGCAGCAGGGTCCCTCTTGGAGCCCTTAGTCTCCTTAATAAAAGGATTTTTAAGGTGGACCCCAAAGGAACTTTAAGAAAATTTCATTTATCATCAGAAAAGAAAAGAGCACCCTGAGTGCTGGGACAAACAAGTTGGGGATCTAGGGTGGAGTGGGGAAAAAGGAAGATGGGATGACAAAGGGAGAGAAAAGGTTACAGTCTCTGAGATAGAAGTCGGACAGCAGGCACTTCTATCAGTGGCAGTGGGAGACCCAGCCCATTGCTGCCATCTGCAACCTGAGGAGTTCTGGCTCCTAGGGACCTCCACTCATGTCTCCGGTTATGTCATAGAAAAAAAATTCAGGGCAAGTAACATGGAAACAAAGTTAGCTAGTTTATTTGGCAGATCTAAGAGACAAGGCTGGGGTTTAGCTCAGTTGGTAGAGTGCTGCACTACACTCTCTGAGGACCCGAGTTCCATTTCCAGCACCACAAAGATGGGAGAAGGATGTGGCAATCCACTCCCAAAGCAATCCTGAAAAAACGATCAGCCTTTGAAAACCGTATGAGGGTCACTATGAGTTGAACATGACTTGATGGCACCTAACAACAAGAGACAGTACATGCTTTAGGGGACAGTGCAGGCATTCAGAGAGAAAGAGATACTGAAGAAAAATACTAGTACACGTCTAAGATACGGACACAGGCTCCCTGAGGAAAAGAATTCAGTCTGAGTGTCTAAGCAATAACTATTTATGAGGGTTTTTTTTTTTTTTTGCCTTTTTTTGCCTTCTTTTCATTGTCCAAGGATGTAATGTATAACCACATTTAAAGATTATTGTTGTTGTTAAGTGCTGTCGAATCAGTATTGGACTCATCGTGATCCTACATATAACAGGGGAAACACTATTGTCAGTGCTTCTCTGTTGTTCATAGGCTTTTCAATGGCGGATTGATTTTTGGGAGTGAGTTGCCGGGTCCATCTTCCAAGCCTACAGCACCCAGTGTTCCCAAACGGTCTCCCATCCAAGTACTAACCAGGCCAGACCCTGCTTAGCTTCAGAGACCTGACAAGATCAGATGCCACAGGGCTATGGCTGCAGGCATTGAAGATTATACAAAGTTTCAAATTAAGTTAAAGTTTAAAAATTAAGAAAAATCTGAGCTGGTTTACTTCTTTTTCTTTTTTCTTTTTTTCTATGTATACTGATTTTCTTTCTTTTTTTTATAGAAATTTTTAATGTACATCTTAATGTGTTTCATTTTGACATGCTTTTCATTGTGACATTTCCATATATGCATTTTGATAAACATTATTCATATAGGTTACCCCTTACCCTCCCCTATGCTTCCCCCCTCCCACCCTTCCCATCTAAGTTTCCCATCTAAGTCTTCTCTATCTTTTACTTAGTAGTTTTTTTATATGAGGGAGCTGATTCAAAATTACAAGAAGGAAAAATCCTATTCAAAGGTCAGATCATAATAAAAGGGGGGGGGGAGATAAGAATGATGTCAGTATAAATGGACTAGAAATCGCATGTAATTGTTCTAACAAGATAAAAACAAAGACCACTACAGGAAAAGTTTCTATTTTAAACAGAACTGGAACCCAAGGACATATAGAAAAAAACTACTTATTTTTCTTATCTGGAATAATTTCCTTGTGTGAATTAAATTGTAGAGTGGTTTTATGAGGTGCAGTGTTTAGGCTTGGAGATAGGAGAAGACAGCAATGCTACCAAGGTTAAACTCAAATGTCACAAACTTAGGCTATAAGTAAGCACAGTCTACTTGCTGTCATTAACCACTTTGCCTGAGATATCTTAGAATAAAGAGCGTTATATTTTCGCACAACATCTTTACTAATCTTGCTAGCTGTGTTGATGTTGTTGACTTTCAGCTGGTGGGAGATGTAAGCAGATTCCTTGAGTTAAAGTTGCTGCTTCTCAGGTAGCACAACCAGATTCCAGAGTGAGGGTCATTCTTTTTTTTTTTTCCCCTTGTCTCCTTAATGTTTTTCTTTGTTCCTGCCATGACCAAGCCACTATAAGAAGGTGTTGTCTACCAGCGATCATGTTACTTATAGAGGATATTATCTACCAATGAAGCTGACCACCAGGTCAAGTACTGACCACCTTGTTCATAGGAAGCTCACATCGATATTTGTGTCTCAAAATATTCTTGGAAAACAGAGAGCTGCAGAGGGCCTTATTATTCCTTTTCTTCCTACCTATCATCCCCTATTAACATAGTGGAAGGACCAGGCAGCCACCTAGGACCTCTTTTACAAGGGTCTCTTTTATAATCAGATTCATGAGGAATGTCCTATTCACCTCCCAAAGACCCTGCCTCGTAATATCATCATATTGATGATTAGGTTTCAGCATCAATTTTAGGGACATATAAACATCTGCTAAGAATGTCCTATGATTCAGGTACCATTGTAGACAATGCATATACTGAGGGGTTACAGAAACAGACTACATTCTGAAGGAATGAGGAGATTAAGTAAGATATTGATAAAATATAGATAGTGATGCATGGTATAAATCACATAAAATGAGATAATTATGCATTGGATGCTTGGGGAACATGTCTCTCAGAAAGGAACATTTAAACTCACCCCCACACAAAGGAGTCAGGTATGCAAAGGTCTAGCAGAAAGAGCTTGACCAACAGGCAGAGGGAAGATTTACTGAAGTAGTTCCTAAAACAGTCCTGTTGTGACAATGATGGTTTAGTGGTTTGGAGAGCACTGTACAAAGAAGGTTGGAGCATAATTTTGTCAAAACAATGACTTTCTGTCTTCCCTTTGTAGGATTTGGCTGGCTAAAGCTTACATTCCATGATTCATGTGGAGGCTGAATGTCAGTCTGAAATGTGTTTTATTAATCTCCACCCCCTCCCCAACTCCACACACTTGGCTAGTCTGGTGTTCTTATGCCCATCTGTAATGACAGCCATGATGGCTTATTAACACTGAGGTTTTTCTGCCAACACACCTGACAGGGGTGTATACATTTCCCCACTTAAAAATAAAGAAAAGGAAAAGAAAATAAGTTAAAGTATCAGGAAAGAAATCAGTGCCGTGGGAAGTAGCTCAGCCTGTAATTTAGATGTCACACATTAGGATGTAGTACTTGCTAAGAGACAGGGAAAATGTCTATGTGCATTCAAAGCCTAAAAACTCCTTGATTACTGAGAGCCAGAGCCTTAATTTACAAAACAAAGTGGAACATTCTTGTATTTTGCAATTGTAATGATCACTGCACCTGCCAAAGCAACTAAGCAATGAAGTTCAAAAAAATTCCTTAGAGATATTCATGACACTTTTTGCTATATGCTAAACTAAATAATTGGACAATTAAAAAAAATCAAGTGGAGATTATGGTATCATGAGACATTCTAAAACATTAGTTTAAATTTTTCCTTTTCTATTTCTTTTTCTTTTCTTTAAAAAAATTTTTTTTAAATACTGGATTGAACCCAAGGCCTCACGCATGCTAAGCAAGTGCTCTACCACTGAGCTGCAACTCCAGGTCCTTTATATGTTTTTATTTTGAGATAGGATTTTACTAAATTGCACAGGCTGCCTCAGATCTCAGACTTGTGATCCTCATGCCACAGTCTCTGAGTTGCTGAGGTTCCAGACCTGTACCATGGCATTGTCAGATTTTGATCTCCTCAAGGAATGTTAAGGTGCTTGTTGTTAGGTGCTGTCGAGTTGGTATCCGACTCATAGCGACCCTCATAGGGTTTTTAATGGCTGACTGTTTCAGGATTGCCTTGGGAGTGGATTGCCAGGTCCTTCTCCCATTTTTGCAGTGCTGGGAATTGAACTCGGGACCTCAGAGACTGCAGTGCAGTGCTCTACCAACTGAGCTAAATAACAAGGTGCTAGTTGCTGTTTTTTTAATGTGATTTTAAAACATAGGGTCTCTGTGAATCAGACGCAACTCAACAGGACGTACAAACAACAACATAACAAAATAGAAACAAATAGTTTTGGTTATGATTCCTGGAACAAGAATGAGGAGCTAGAATGTGAGAATTCTGAAGTTTCAGATCCAGTATCCAATGATAATCATAGAACTTGAAGGAATTATTATACAGGGCCTCCACAATGCCTAAGAGCACAGGAAAATGACCATGATCCACCTGTATGAGGATAAGTAAATGTCCTTTTAGGCTGGCTCTACCCCTTGCTGGTAGCTGTTATCAGCAGACATTTCACATTATTGGCATATCTAACATCCTGGGGTCTCCATTGCTGCTCAGTCTCCAGGCCCAAACCAACCCTGTCTGCGGTAACCTTAGACAAGCTTCAGCTTTTTTCTGTCTTTAAACTGCACATTTCCAGGTCTTTCTCTTTTGCCATTTTCTCTATTTTTTCCATAAATCTTGCTGAGTGCAGCAGGGAGTAATAACCAAGGTATATCTTTATATTTTGCTGCCCTTCTGGTATGTCCTCCACCATGTTAATGAGTTCATTACTTTTAAATTCAGCCTTATTCAATTTTTTGGAGCAAGGAGAAAATGCAGAGAATCTTTTTGCTAGAATATAATACAAATCGCCTCTAATCCAGTGCCCAATAGAGTCCTCATGCTCCTCTAAAACACTGTAAGCCCTGCCTGGATTTCTGGTGGTGATGTCCTATGAGCAAAGACCTCACAGCATGGTGGACCGGGAAGAGAAAAGAACAGAGACCAGGGTCGCAGGTTCAGGGTAAAAATGTTAAAAGGCCTACAGGGAGCTACTTCTTCCAAAGGCCCACCTCTCAAAGCTCCACAACCTTCCAGGACAGTGCCAGAAGCTGGGGACCAAATGACATGACTTTTGGGGGACAATTTAAGTCTGAACCATAACAACAGATGCCTGGTTCATCATTATACCCCCAGTGACTAGTCGGATATTTGTATGTGGTAATTATTAATAAATATTAACTATCTGAGTAAGTGGATACTAATAGTGTTTGGCTTGCAGCCATAACACTGTGGCATTTGATCCTGTCAGATCTCTGAAGCTAAGCAGGCTCGAGCCTGGCTAGTCCTTGGATGGGAGACCATTTGGGAACATCAGCTTCTGTAGGCTTGGGAGAAGGACCCAGCAACCCACTCCCAAAAATAAATCAGCCATTGAAAACCTTATGAATAGCAGAGAAGCACTGACAATACTATTTTGCCTGTTGTACGTAAGTTGTTATGAGTCAGACATCAACTCGATGACACCTAACAACAACACGACAAGAATAGTGATTTAGTTTTAAGTATTTTTATTCCCATTTATTTCTTAAACTATTAATTTTATGTTGAAACTTTAAGAGGAACTCCATCAAAAGTAACTGCTGTATTCATCAGTTTCCTCCTCTGGCTTTGTGGCTATTTTTCACAATAGCAAAGTAATAGGTGACTGATTCATGGGAAAGGTGAAGGCTATCATTAGTTATGTTCTATAAAATGTCTCCTGAATTGTCATTCATCAGAAAAAGTTTCCTTGACTGTAAATAATTATATTAACTTACATTTTAGCTGTAGAATCTAATGTATCTTACACCTTTCCTACAAATATTGTCTTTGATTAAGTAAATCACTGACAATAGAACCCAGCTATTGTTGGTAATATTATTACAACCTTGAAAACCCATAAGAAAATGTTGTCAATTTCCATTTACAAACTGCAGTCCAGTGAGAAAGAAAATTAACTACTGTAAGAAATTAAAGGACAGAAAAAACCTTGGACCTTAAACATAATTGGGATGCAAGAGTATATAGAAAAATAATTGCACAAAAAGACACGCAATGTAGAAGACAGGCCTTTGGTGAGGGTATAGAAGGGGGAGGAGGTGCACAAGAGGGTAAAGGGGAAGTTATTCTTCTGTTGATGGACACCTAGGTTGAGTCCATATCTTGGCTATTGTGAAAGCTTGGAAATAAATGTGGATGAGCAGGTATCTCTGTGGTATATTGACTTATAGTCCTTTGAATGTATACCAGGTATGGTATAGCTGGGTCATATAGTGGCTCTATTTTCAGTTTTTTAGGAACTTCCATATTTATTTTCTTAGTGGCTGCACATAACTTAAATTCCCACTAGCAGAGTATAAGCTTTTCTTCTCCCAGCCCCCTGCCTTGCACTTTTGCCAGTAATTGTTTGTTTTGTTGATACTAGCCATTCTGACTGGGATGAGATGATATTTCAGTGTGTTCTGGGACAACCTCAATTCTTTCTCTGCCCACTTTCTGACTTCTATCTCAGAAAGCATACATTTTCTCCCTTTGCCTCTCCATCGCCTCGCTCCACATACTGGCTTTACTGCTCAGCCTCCTTGTCCTGCCACTTGGGACACTGTGTCCCTCTACAACTCTAAGTAAACTACCCTTTAAGCTTCTCTTGGGTCTGTTTTTAAACTCTTTTATAATCTTGTCCAAAGAATTATGTTATGTTTATAGCTTTCGAAAAGCACTCAGACGCTTCCCTCGCTAACAATTTCAATGTTCTGTCCAGGGTCTAAAATGATTAAAAGAAATTTAAAATATATTATTACTCATTACAAGGCCCAGATGAAATAAGATGTACCTCTATTTATTTTCTTTGAACATCTTCAGAAAAGAATTTGGAATATAGATCTGCCTCAAATTTCCCAAAAATGTGTTTGCAGCCACCCAGATTTGGGGCTGTGCTATTCAAAAGGCATCTTTCAGTTACTGATGAAATGTACCATAACTCTTGACTCTAATTATCTCTGTGCTAACAAATAAAGCATTACCCACTATTCTTTTTCCTTTCCCTGCTATTGCACATCATTTGTTTGAAATATTTTAATTCTTTCAACAGAACAATTTACAAATTTCTTTTGATTGAAATTTATAAACCATTTAGCTCACACAAATATTATCTGAAATAAAAACTGGTTTTTGCTCAGTGATGCACACAGAAGACATAAATAATACCATATAAATACAATTATTTTTCTGGATTCCTGTTTAAAAATTGATTTTGCACTTATTATTGCTAATTAATGATGCCTTCTCAAGGATTTTTGATATTTATTCTGATCTTTAAAAGAATTATAGAAAACACCAAAAAGGCTTTAAAAAATGTGTATAACAGTAAAATAGGTTATAGGTAAAACTGCAACTACCAAAACAGCAGTGGATTAACCAAGTACTAGGATTTGGTCTTGTGTAGGTCTCATAGTAGGCATAGATAAAGCCAGGTAGTGTAAACAGGGAACATAGTTGCTTGTGGGCCATGCAGGAGTTGTGAAATACCATAATGACTCCTCCTGTGAATATTTTTGAGTAACTACTTCTTTCTTCAGAACGATACCTACAGACCTAATTTTTAGTCCCATCACTTATTGCTGTTGTTAGGTGCCCTCGAGTGTGGTGGACTCATAGTGACCCTATGTACAAAAAAATAAAATACTTACCTACACTGTGCCGTGTGCATGAACTTTTTTATGTTTAAACTTAGGGTTGCAGCCAGTGTCACAATGCATCTAGTTAAAGGTCTTCCTACTTTTCATTAACCCACTACTCTCCCAAACAAGATATGGTTCTCCAGGGATTGGTTTCTCGTGATAACATATCCAAAATACATCAGAAGTAGTGTAGCCATCTTTGCTCCCAAGGAGCACTCTGGTTGAATGGTTCTAAGATGGATCTGTTGGTTCTTTGTATTGTCCATAGTATATTCACTATTTGTCTCCAGCACCAAAAATAATTTTTTCTCCTATCTCCCTTATTCAGTGTCCAGGTTTAACAACAATATGATGTGACTGAAAATACTATGGTATGACTCAGGCACACCTAAGTCTTCAACATGACATTTTTACTTTTAGCATTTTAAAAGAATTTTTTGTGATGGCTTTTCCAATGCAATGAGTCCTGTGGTTTCTTGACTGCTGCAATGGATGTTGACAGTAGAACTAAGTAAGGCAGAGTTTGCGACAACCTCAGTCTTTTCTTCATTTGCCATGAAGTTGCTTACTGATCCAGTTGTAAAAATATTTGTTTTCTTGATGTTGAGGCACAATCCATACTGATGGCTGTGTTCTTTGATCTTCACCAGTAAATGTATCAAATCCTCTTCACTTTCAACAAGCAGTGTTGTGTCATGTGCATAGCACAGGTTGTTACTGAGTCTTCCTCCAACTGAGATGCAGCATTCTTCTTCATAAAGTCCATTTTCCTGGATTATTTGCTCAGCATAGAGTATGAACAGGTACGGTGAAAGGATACTGCCCTGATGCACATATTTCTCAACTTTAAACCAGGCAGTGATTCCTTATTCTGTTCTAATGACTATTCTAATGACTGTTCCTTATTCTGTTCTGCCTCCTGGTCCATGTACAGATAAGTGCTCTGGTATTCACATTCTTTGTAATATTATCCATAATTTGTTGTGATCCACACAGTCAAATGCCTTTGCATAGTCAGTAAAACATAGACAGACATTTTTCTGGTATTCTCTGCTTTTGGCTGATATCCATCTGACATCAGCAATGATGTCCCTGGTTCCACATCCTCTTCTGTAATTGGCTTGATTTTCTGGCAGTTCCCTATTAATACATGGCTGTAGTCACTTTTGAATGATCATTAGCAACATTTTACTTGTGTGAGATATTAGTGATATTGTTCAATTTCCACATTCCATTCTATCTTTTTGTAGGAGAAAATTGGGAGAAAATTGGCAAAAGCCTCCAAACTAGGAAAACAGCTTTTGAAGATCTGGTTTGTAAAGTAGAAATCTGGGGAAAATGAAAGTAACTTGATTGGATGTTTGTACAAAACTCTTCACAAATCCCCCTAATGTGATTGGACAATTGGACTCAAAGCTGATTAGCTCAGGCCATTCTGTGGGTGAGCTGTATAAGGAGCTGCACTGCAGCAGCTTGCCCTTTTTCTGTTTTTTCCACCTGGACCATGGATGAGGAAACAGCTCTCTTTCTCTCTCCCAGACCTTCGGTAAGGAATGAACTCTCTCTCCACTGCGACCATCAACAAGGAAAGAACTCTCTCTCACCCAGGCCACTGATGAGGAAAGATCTCTCTCTCTTGCCTGGACCTTGGACCACCAACGAGAGAAGAACTCTCTCTCTGTCTGACCACCAACAAAGCAAGAACTCTCTCCTCGTGACCACTGAGACCATCAACATGGGTGTTTGTCCCTGGAAGGCAAAAGCACCCAAGACTTTTCCTTTCTCCCATCTCCACTGGCGTCCCGAGGGCCACACAAGTCCATACCCCTCACCAGAGGGCCCCAAGTGAATTGTGTTTAGTATCTGTGTGCATGGTGGCACCACCCATCTGAACATCTGGGCTGAACCAGGAGGAGCATACCCCACACTTTTTCTTGGGAATAGGATCAAATATGGACCTCTTCCAGTCAGTTGGGCAGGTTGCTCTTTTCCAAATCTCTTGACATAGACCAGTGAGCACCTCCAGTGCTGTATCTGCTTGTTGAAACGTCTCTATTGGTATTATATCAATTCCTGCAGGCTTGAGTTTTATCAATTCATTCAAGGCAACTTCCACTTTGTCCTTCAGTACCATAGGTTCCTGATCATAAGAAACCTCTTGAAATGGTTGGTCATCTATCAACTGTTTTTGGTGTAATGACTCTATGTATTCCTTCCATCTTCTTTTGATGTTTCCTGCAACATTGAATATTTTTTCTGTGGAATCCTTCACTGTTGCTACTCGGGACTTAAATTTTTCTTCAATTCCTTAAGCTTGAGAAAAACAGAGCATGTTTTTCCCTTTTGGTTTCCTATCTCCTGTTCATATCATTATAATATTTGATTTTGTCTTCTTGAGCTGCACTTTGAAATTTTTTGCTTAGTTCTTTAACTTCATCTTGTCTTCCTTTTACTTTAGCTGTTCATCACTCAAAGACAAGTGTCAGAGTCTCTTTTGACAAGTTATTTGGTCTTTTCTTTTGTTCCCCATCTTTTAAAGAACATTTTGCATTCCTCATGAATGATGTCTTTGATGTCATGCCACAATTTGTCTGGTGTTTGATCATTAGTGTCTAATGCATCAAATCTGTTCTTGAGGTGGTCTCTGAACTCATGTGGGGTATAGTCAAGGTCATACTGTGGCTCTCAAATACTTGTTCTAATTTTCATCAGTTTCTGTTTGAACATGCATATCATCAATTGATTGATCCACAGTCAGCACCTGGTATTGTTCTAACATTCAATATTGAGGCTTTCCCATCATCTCTTTCCACAAATGTGGTCACTTTGGCTCCTGTATTTTCCATATATCTGAAGTTATACCACCCTGACATCCATTCCCATCAGATCGCAAAAGCTAAGCAGGGTTAGGCCTTGTTAGTACCTGGATAGTAAACTTCCTGGGAATAGTAGGGGTTATAGGCTTTGGAGAAGGACCTAGAAGCTCACTTCCAAAATACAATCAGCCATTGAAAATGCTCTGAATAGAAAAAAGCACTGACACTAGCGCTGGGCATGAAACAGGTTTGGACAGTATTTCAACTTTTGTATATAGGGGCACTATGAGTTGGTCCCAACTAAACTTCACCTAACAACAAAAGTGTTCCATACAGTGAATTCCATGTGCATAGTTGGTGTTTGGGGATGTGGTTTAGCTCAGTTGGTAAAATGCTGCTCTGTTTACTCTGAGGCCCTAGGTTCGATACCCAGCGCCACAAAAAGGGAGCAGAATGTGGTAGCCCACTCGCAAAATAATCCTTAAACAATCAGCCATCAAAAACCCTATGAATAACAGAGAAGCATTGACAATAGTGTCAGTCATGGCACAGTGTTGGGGAGTGTTGCATCCTGTTGTACTTGCTATGAGTCAGACAGACAGGATGGCACCTAACAATAACAAATCTCTGTTTAAGTTGGTGAAAAAATGTATTTGCAAAGAAAAGTTTATTGTTCTGACAAAATTCTGTCACATGATCTCCAACATCTTTTCTGTCACCAAGGCCATATTTTCCAACATCTGAGCTTTCTTTGTTTCTAATTTTTGCATTCCAGTCACCAGTAATTATTAGTACACCCTGATTGCAAGTTTGATCTACTTCAGATTGCAGAAGCTGGTAAGAATTTTCCCTATCTTCATGTGTGGCATTAGTGATGGGTGCAGGCATTTGAATAATAATCATATTAACTGACCTTCCATGTCATATGGATATTATTCTATCACTAGCAACACTTTACTTCAGGACAGATCATGAGATATCTTTTTTGATAATGAATGCATTCCCGTTTCTCTTTAATTTGTCATTTCCAGCATGGTAGACCATATGATTATTTGATTCAAAATGGCTCAGGCAATCCATTTTAGCTCACTGATGCCTATAATGTTGATATTTATGCTCTCAATTTCCCTTTTGATGTTTTCTAATTTTCCTAGATTCATAGGTTGTACATTCCACATTCCAATTATTAATGGATGTTTACTGTTTTTCATTCCCATTCTGAGTCTTGTCACATCAGCAAATGGAGATCCCTGGGGCTTTACTCCATTCCCATCATTAAGGTAGACTCTACTTTGAGGAGGCAACTCTTCTCCAGTCATCTTTTGAGTGTCTTCCAACCCACAGTGCTCTTTTTCTGGCACTGTATCTGACAGTGTTTCCCTAGTATTCATAGGGTTTTCAATGGCTAATTCTTTTGGGAGTGTGCTTCCATGTCCCTCTCCCTAGTCTCATTTGGAAGATCAGCTAAAACATGTCCACTGTGAGTGACCATGCTGGTATCTGTAATACTTGTGACAAAGCTTTCAGTATCACAGCAACATACAAGCCCCCACAGTACAGCAAACTAATATGCAAGTGTGGGGTCCCATTATTACTAGGATATTATTCTTAAACTACTGTTATGTTGGCATCTAATTCCTGGTTACTAGGGTCTGAATGTTTGTGTATCCCCAAAATCATATGTTGAAATCCTAACCCCCAATGTGATGGCATTAAGAGGTGGCAATAGGGGTTCTAGGCATGAAGAAAGGGTAAAAGAGGGCCTTCTATAACAATCTGCTTCCTAACCACCTTTTGAGACATGAGTATCAGTGTTAGCTTCCTTTGAGAAAAATGGCTTAATCTGTTAGTCAGCATTTCCCTGGCAATTACTATCCTTTGCAAATAGAATGATTGTTGTTAGTAGATAATACTCTCTTACAAATGGCCTGGTCTGTAGCCACCTTTACAAGTGCCCTGGTTGGTGGCCAGTAGCACCTTTGATGTAGACAACAATACTTGCCTCTATGTCTGGGCTAGGTAGGAGGACCTCTTTTTAGGCAAGATCCCTTCTGTAATAAGGAGAAAAACCTGTTTCACACCCTAAGAAACCAGCCTAAGCCAAAAGATGGAAGAAATATGACAGACCTGAAGACAAGATCAAAATGAGGCGAAAGATGTCTGTCCTCTTAATGAGATATGGACTTGAAAACCCCTACATCTCTACTTCCTAGTGCAAACATTTACAGTTGCCTGCAGCCTCACTGCTGGACCTGGTTGCTTTCTGACTTTTAACTCAAAGCGTGATTTTCTTGCTTCTTTCTTTCTCCATCTCTCTTCTCCCAACATGCATCTATATTCCAAAGCTATTTTCCCTGGCACTCAGGGCACTTTCCTCTTCTCTAATTCTAAATAAATTGTCATTAAAGCTTAATTTTTGGTCTATTTTAAAATCCATTCATCAGTGAGATCAAGAACCTACAGTGGTCATCCATGTGTCTGGTACCAGTGGGGTTTTTGGATACTGATTAGGTGGTGAGAGTGAAGAGCTCCTAAATGGTTCAATGCTCTTATAGAAAAGGCCTAGGAGGCCCCACACCCCTTTGCCATGGGAGGTCACAGTGGAAAGAAAGTACGTACAAACCAGGAAATTAGTCTCCATCAGATCCCCAACCTGCCAATACTCTGATTTGGGACTTCCAGCCTCCAGCACCGTGAGAAGTAAATTTCTGTTGTTTATAAGTGACCCATTCTATAGTATTTGGTTACAGCAGTCCAAGCAGACTAAGAAACTAATTTTCACTTCTAATCCTGCTTTGGAAACAGTGACCAATCCAGAGTGGACCCTGCTCCCCTTACACCCAGTTCTGAGTCTTTCAGTAGGAACTCAAGAATAACAAATCATCTCCCTCTTCCCCCTTGTCTAAGGGCATCTCGGATTTCCCCTAGATGCTCTCACTCTCTGCTGCATTAAGCCCCACATGCACTTTCTCATCCTTCTTTTCTTCTGTACAATAGCTGATCATTTATGATAAAATTCAAATGACTGAAAATCAACTGGGGATGTAAGGTGGATTCTTGGTAGATGTATAGATAAAAGGAACTCATACTTCACTTTGAGAAAACACAGCAAGGTAGGATTTTGTCATGAAAATCTGAAACAATAATGTAACACATGAAAAATATATGTTAAGTTTGAATTAAAAACATGATTGTCCTCATTATAGACAAAGTAGTTATGTGGGGGGAATAATGAGAACTGGATTGGTAGAATGAGAGGAGTGATACCTATAGTATTACTCAAACCTTCAGCCCATAAGCTAGATAATTTTAGGGATGCTCATTAATTTCTCTTATCCTCAGTTTCCTTTTAGGTGACATCTGCCTGGTAAAGCAGAGAATATAGTGCCAGTGAACCATTAGCAATTGATAAAAGGTAGATGTTATCTTCCTTTTGTTATAATCATCAGAATAACAATCATTTGTGCATAATCACACACATTTCTATGTGAATTCATGCACAGACAGATTCAGGTGTTTATTCTCTGTGAGACCATCAATTCAGCACACACACATTTTATCTTCTACCTGATATTTGAGAGTATAGTTTTCATTTTTGTGAAAGTGAGGCTTTCTGAAAACACAGCTGTATTGAAGCAGAGAGTTGTAAAATATAGCACCATATTGTACAGGTTTTGGGCTTCATCTATATAATGATGTTAAGGATGAGCAATATGTCAAAAGTCCAAGATGGTGCTTGGATCTGTGTGTTTGGATTTGTTTTATGATCTGGAGACCTTCACTATTTGAAAAATTATTTCTTTAACTAAGAACTACCTTGCAAAGACAGAACATTATCAATGTGTATTTATTAAGTACATATTATACATTAAGTATGCATCAATCAGGCTAGAGTTTAGCTCAGTTGGTAGAGTGAAGCTCTTAGCTCTTTGAGGCCCTAGGTTCTATCCCTAGCACTGCAAAAACGGAAGAAGGACCTGGTAGGCCACTCCCAAAGCAGTCTGCTATTGAAAATCCTATGAAGCACTAACATAGTGCCAGGCATGGGACAGTGTTGAGGAGTGTTTCGTTCTGTTGTACATAGGGTTGCTCTAGTTGGACCTGACTTGATGGCACTTAATAATACCACCAATAATAATGCATCAATCACCTTATGTGGGTTTCATTTTTCATATCACTTTGATTTTTTTTGTAGTAAATTTGACTTTAGTCATACATGAATAGAGGTGTCTGAAGAAAAATCCATTTTCTTTCTCTCCTTTCTTTCTTTCTTTCTCTCTCTCTCTCCCCCTTCCTTCCTTCCTTCCTCTCTTTCCTTTCTTTCTTTCTTTCTTTCTTTCTTTCTTTCTTTCTTTCTTTCTTTCTTTCTTTCTTTCTGTACCTTTTTCCTTCTTTTGATACAGGGTTGCTCTACATTCCCCAGGCTGGCACTGACCTTGGATCCTGGATCTTCTTGCTTCCACGTTCTAGGATTATAGGTGTGCACCATCACATTGGGCTTGTTTACCTCTTGGGATTGAAAATTCTTTTTTTACTCAATACCTGGTTCCTACAAGAAATTTGCTCAGTTCTTTTAGAGTGTGGTGACTTTTGTAGTAGGAAAATCTGAGGGAAGTAAGTTTAAAGTGTGTTATAATTCTTTATACATGCTTTCAGCTTGGTATCTGAGAGAAGGCTTTAATTGGAGAAAAGGAATGTTAATGTGTGAAGATAGTAGATATCAGAGAAATGGACTAGTTGTTCCACCAGTGGAGAAAAATTTTATCAAGTCAGTAAAGTACTGATCCTGAAATACAACCTTAACTATTTTATAATTTACTGGCGAATTCTACATCAAAAGATATTTTCTTCCAATCAAAAAAGGTCTTGGGCTTGCCTATACAGTATACATATTTATTTATTGCCTAATATTTATTGTCTACATGTATTGTCTTATGTGAAATGCTAAAATTTGTTTAAAGATACCAGTGTATGTGAACTATAATTATTTAAAAATTCTGCCAACATTATCATCATCTTTTTATAGATCATATTTATTTAGCACTTAATATCCAATCATTATGATAATCACACATACACTAACAAAAGAATACTTCCAGAACTCCTTTAGAAATTAGAAAGAATAAATGGATAAGTATGTTTGAAGCCAGGGGCAGTATTTTAAAGGGGATTAATGGCAATGTGTCTTTTAATATAATTTTTTATTTAAACATTCACTGTATATTGACATATCTCATACACACACACACACACACACACACACACACACACACACACACACATTTTCCTTTAGTAAAACTCCTTCTCACCAGCTCAATGATGAAGTTATTTATTCTCATTTTGTTGTTTATTGTTGTTAGATGCCATCAACTTGAGTCTGACTCATAGCGACCCTCACAAGGTTTTCAATGGCTGATTGTTTCTGGGATTGCTTCAGGAGTGGATTGCCATGTCTTTCTTGTATTTTTGTGGTGCTGGGTATTGAATGACTGTTATCAGGGTTATTAAGTGGCAGAACTAACTCAGTTGTGTCTAAATCCAAAGTTTCTATGTTTTTCCACCTTGATGGACAATTTTATCCCCCATTCATGATTTCCTTTACGGAGATGTCATCTGTTTTAGCCTAATGGTGTTTCTCAAAGTCTGTGAATGGGAGATGGGTTTTGGCAATCCCCCGTCTCCATGCTGCCTTGCTGGGAAATCCATCTTAGCCCTTTGCCACCATCATCTCTCTGAGTTAACATGTGGCTATTTGCTTAAATGTCTTGCTTTCCAAGTAAACTGTAGCTACTAGTAGAAGGACCACTACTAGCAGAACTACTAGTAGCAGAACTGCAACTACTCCTATTAGGAAGACTTGAACTTGGAAGATGGCACCAAAATTCATTTCTGTTTATTCATATGTAGTCATGTTATGGGATAAATGAGGCTGGAGAGACCTGGAGGCAAGTTCAGGAGAATTTATTACACTGGTGTGTTGGCCCAGTGGAATCCTTTCCAAAGACTGAGCCCCAAACAAAGGAAATTTGGGCCTCTTATAGGGTCCCTGGAGGGGCAGGACTTACAAAAGTGACAACAGTGTGAGAACAGAAAAAGCAAGGATACAGCAGGTGGAGCATGGTCAGGTGGTCAATTGTCTCTTGCAACTCATTGGAAAAAAGGGGAGGACTTAAATTCCTCCAGGCTGGAACAAAGAGATATATACTATGTGGTGATGTTGTTGTTGTTAGGTGCCATTGAGTCGGTATCCGACTCATAATGACCCTACGTACAACAGGCAAAACACTATTGTCAGTGCTTCTCTGCTGTTGATAGGGTTTTCAATGGCAAATTGATTTTTTTGGGGGGGAGTGGGTTGCTGGGTTCGTCTCCCAAGCCTGCAGCACATGGTGTTCCCAGATGGTCTCCCATCCAAGGACTTACCAGGCCTGACCCTGCTTAGCTTCTGAGATCTGATGGGATCAGATGCCACAGGGCTACAGCTGCAGACATACTATGTGTAGTAAGCCGTTTCTATTAAACAGAAACAGTTCTTTTATTAGCCAAATTCACTAGGTCCTTTGTAAGAAACGAAAGTGATTTAGACCCATATTATTTGTAACAAGTTAAGCAATTTTCATCTCAACAAACAGCGCTTAAATAGAAGAAACAGTGCTTTAATAAGGAACTACTGGCTCATCACTGGGAGAAAGGGGAGTCTTTCTTTGGGAGCCTACTTCATTCATATAAATTTCAATGATGGCTGACTTCAGGTGACCCTGAAATTTTACTTCAACCAAGGATGTTACAAATATGTAACTTCTTAAGCTAAATAATGTAGCTTTATGACATTGTTCTTCCTTCAGAAAAAGCCTTCTAAATAATATGGATTGAACTGGTATCTAAATAGATTTAAAATAACAAATTATTTGAAGACCCTGTTTCAAGGCACACCAAGAAACTGACAGTGAATTGCTTTCAGTGGAACTGATCAGCCTTTTATAGAATGCATTAACATATTATTCTGGTAAGATGTAGAGTTACCAGTCTTTGTTTCCTAGAAAATTAAATAACAAATGACCTGGTGATTTTGCCAAGAACAGTCTGTTAGTCTTTGAAAAAACCCACATAGTTTATGAGTGATGCACCATCACAAAGAATGTCATGAATATGTAATTTTGACTTGTAATTTGTTAGCAATTTGAAAAAAATATGACATGGTAACTTTCCCCTTACATGTTCACATGTCCTTAACATGTGTAATAATGATTTTACAGACAGGAGAAACAAACAATTTGAATTATAGAGCTGGAAAAAGAACAATGACTCTAAACTCATTTTCAGATGGGAAACTGGTCCATAGAGTTCAAAACATTGACTGAAGGTCACATGGCTAATTATTGTCAGAATTGTTGTGATGTGCTATGGAGTCAGGTCAAACATATAGCAACCCTATATATAACAGATGAAACACTCCCTGACACTGTGCCATACCAGGCACTATATCAGTGCTTCTCTGTCTATTCACAGGGTTTTCAATGGCTGATTGTTTTTTAGGAGTGGGCTGTCAGGTCCTTCTCCCAAGCCCCTGGCACCTGGTGTTCCCAGATGGTCTCCCATCCAAGTACTAACCAAGCCCGACCTTGCTTAGCTTCTGAGATCTGATGGGATTGCATGCCAGGATGGTACATCTGCAGGCATTGTCAGAACTAGTACAACAAATTATAATTTCTGACCTCAGTTTCCCTGTGCTTCTGCCCATACCACAGAAAATAAAAATAGTATGAAAGAAGTGTTTTAACTTGTAGTTTTGCTTTACTCTTCCTGTATTTTAACCATATACTCCATCAGAGTACTATTTTGTGGCTAACTACAGGGCGTTTTCTTCGTTTTGAATATTTCTAGAAAATGTACTATTTAGCCCAGGTTTTGACACCTGACCTTTTCTTTGTGAAGTTGCTAAAACTTTCTTGTAATAATTCATTATATTTTGCATTTCAGTAATGCTTTTGGCTTTACAAAATACTTTCACATGTGTAAGAACACTTGAGCAAGTGGCAGCCCTGTTGGAGATATATATATATATATATATATATATATATATATATATATATATATATATATTTTGATGGATAGCGAAGCTCATTTTGTAACTTTCCCACTGAAACTGATTCATTTGCTTGCCGTTGCAGTGAAAATATTTTCATACCTCTGTACAAGACCTGGCAAAATCATCCCGTCCTCCCCTGCTGATTCGTTGGCCTGCCACTTGCGGTCTTCCAAATGCACTGACCTTTTCTTTGTCCATTGTATGCATCATGCCCCCCATACTGCTATCTTTGCTTGAAATACTGTCCTTATGAGAACAAGGATTCTCTTCCATTTCCTTAGTTAAATTGTCTGTCCTTTAGGTTGTAACCCAAATGTCACTGTCAGTGTCACAGATGCTTTTCCCAATCCTAAACTTGGCCTTGTTCCCTTGTCATGTGTTCATAGCCCCATATATCTGCCCTCAGTGATATTAACTTCAGTGTAAATTTTCATTAAAAAATCATTTTCTTACTTTGTTGTTGTCCTTACTAAATTTTAAACTCCAGGAAGGCAGGGATTATGTATGCCATCATCTATTGCTGCATAGATACCATCCTAAAGCTTAATTGCTTAGAAGAACAATTTCTTACTAATTCTTGCAGTTCTGGGTATTGATGGATTCCTCTAGAAAACTCATGCTTTGTGTTTTTTATATAGTTGGCAAGTGGCAAGTGAGGCTGGAAACCTTTGAAGACTTTCCCACAGTCTGGTGCTGGGGCTGGGACAGCCAAAGACCTACCAAGCCCCCTGCCCAACTCTCTACCTCCCCTTCTCTCTCTGCCTTCCCCACTGCTTCTCTCTTTCCCTATTCCTATAGCTTCTACTCTTGGCCAGCTTTAGGCAGCCTCAGTGTAGGTGGGCTTCCCACATGGTATGCACAGCATTCCACAATCAAGAGTGCCAAGATGTAGGAGGTAGACTCTGCCAGTCTTTTAATGCTTCAGCCTGGTACCTAGCATCATATCCATGATATCCTCTTGGTAAAGCAGTTTCAGTGCTGACCCAGATTTAAGAGGGTGGGGGTGGGGACACCAACTTCACTTTCCAGTGGAGAGAAGGACCGAGTTTGTGGGGAGGTAAGAAGTTGATGGTGGCTATCTTGGAGGCTACCTATCCCTATCCATTTAGGTTCACCATTTTAGTGTTAGTATCCGGTACCATAACTGACCTGATTCTTAATAAATAATTATTTACTCAATAAATCAACAAGTAAATGAATGAAAAAACTGATTAGAGATGTCAGGTACCCTGCCAGGTAACTGGGGAGGGGGGATAAGAAAATAAAGTCTTTTTACCCTAAGTCCAGTACTATTTCCAAGACAATACATAGTGCAACTAAGTGGCTGATGATACAGGAATGAGTTGAAAGAGGTTTTACTTATTTCTGTGAGATAAAGGATTGGGCAGCAATTACCTTAGTCTGTGAAGGACAGCCAGGAAAGATGCCTAGAGACAAAAGCCTCATGGAATACTCAATACTACACTGATTCTTCAGTATCACTGGCTCTAAAAGATGAGTATAGTTGTTACTACCATCAAATTTCTCTACATACTTTCCCTTTCAAAGGAATTTGATGAAATATTATTTATAAAACATTTACATTCTTTGACTGGAACCCTGAGTGAAAGCCCTATACCCAGCCAGCCAAGAGAGTAGGCTGAGGTACATACAACCAGCTATAAACAGACTTGGCCTCCACAGGAGAAGAAAGAGTCTAACGTGCTGTTCTTTTATGTAATGCATGAGTTTAGGAACTGCCTAAGATGTTTTTCCAATTCATTCAAATCTGAAAGTGTGAAAAACCTTTCCAAAAATCCTTTCTTTGAAAGATCTCCAGCCTAATTTGTAAATGCATTTCATTTTGTGAAGCTTTCGGTTTCATGAACATTTAACCAAAGCAAATTTAATTCCAAGAAATTATCTCTTGGCCAACAAAGGCTCATTTCTGCCAACATGGTTTTTATTGCTAGGGATAAGAAAGGTGTGAAAAGTGGATCTTAAGTGAACAGGGCTTGGAAGTCATACTTGTAAAACATCCTGTGACTGATGATTCCAGGATTCTTCCCAAGATTCAGGAGTTTCTCCTTGAGTAGCAGAGCGAAATGAAAGTCAAGGTCTGGAGATGTTGCTCCAATTTGCTGAAGCAGAACCTCCGTTAACCTAAGGACTGGCTGGGGAGCATTCTATCTAAGGCTTTTCCGTTTAGTGAAGATGTGCAGACCCACCCACGGGAGAGCACAAAGCCCAGGGATCTTGACTTGGAGTGCTAAAACTCCAACTAGCTATAACATATTAGTAAAATGCTCTCATTCCCTAGTCCACAGCCCAGATTTGTTCCAGAGGACAACCTGTCAAATTCCAGATCTACATTCTTTTCTGGCAAAGAGATAATCACCAGAGCATCAGGCTGTCTTTTCCGACTAAAGAACGGGCAGACATGGGAGGTTGATTTCCACAAGACAGATGTATCCTAGACTAAACGGCCCATCTTCCTCTTGAACACCCCCTCAGGTTTTAATAATCATCTGAGATATTCCCAATACTTGTGGTGACATGAATAGGTTATCTCAGGAACTCTTTGCTGAACAACATGAACTAGCTTTCAGCACAGATGGTCATCTTTTTGGATGTTCTTGTTGCTAGGTGCCGTTGAGTCAGTATCCAACTCATAGTGACCCTCATAGGGTTTTCATAGCTGACTGTTTCAGGATTGCCTTGGGAGTGGGTTTCCAGGTCCTTCTCCCATTTTTGCGGTGCTGAGAATTGAACATGGGACCTCAGAGGCTACAGAGCAGTGCTCTACCAACTGAGCTAAATCCCAGCCCTCTGTTGGGATAACAGTGATAAATCTTGATACTTTGCACTGGATTGCTAACAGACCAGTATGTACACATTTATGCTCCTCACAGGAAGTTTTGTACAACTAGGCATGGCCACGAGGGTGCCTGCAAAATCTGATCTTGATGACAGGAACATTTTTCAGCTTATATAAAATGAAGTGAGAAGAAATGACTACATGTTCCCATTGGTTTATAGAAAGAGTTTTTGACTGATATGATGTGAATTCAATATACAATTTTATGCATTTTTAAAGAGCAGATGTAATTTAGGAGTTCTTTTAAATTGTATTTCAAAGTAAAGAAACTGGGGAGCCAGGTATTTTATGGCTAGTGAGAAAAACAGAGATTTTTTTTTTCAAAGGTAGAAAAGGTTCAACAACCTCATAAAATGTTTTAAAATAGAATTGGAAAACTGGAATGCCCAGTGGTTGTGAATGGCCAGGTCCTGTGATCAGCTTCATCAAATGGAGGACAGAATGAATGATTAGTTTGGATGCAGCATTTGACATGATTGAGAAGGTGGGTGCAGTGGTGCACACCTGTAATCTCAGTGACTTGGGAGGCAGGGCAGGAGGATCATGAGTTTGAGGTCAGAGGCAGCCTATGTAATTTAGTGAGACCCTAACTTGAATTTTTTTTAAGAAAAAAATTTAAAAAGGACTGAGTGCAGTCCAGTAGTAAGGCATTTGCCAGGTATGTGCGAGGCCCTGGGCTTAGCCACTTAGTACAATAAATAAATAAGTAATTAAGTAAATAAATAAATAAATAGGGAAGCTGGGCATGGGCGATATTCACCTATAATTTCAGCATTTGGGAGACTGATGGGAGGATGGAGAGTTTGAGGCCATCCTGAGTGACACAGAGAGACACTAGGTAAAAAAGAAAAACATGAAAAAAGGGGCTTGTGATATTCTTGCAAATCTTTGCAAAGCTTGTGTAAATTCACTAAATAGTGGAGTGTACAGACTCCTGGAATCCTGTTACTGTGAGTGGAAATGCTCTTCTGTGGTTTCAAGACCGCCACAAGTCCCTCTTCAGAAACCTATCTGGTGGCACCAAGAAGGCCATTCTCCAGACTGAATGTCCTCCTTGAACTTGACTTTGAGGACAGCAGGTACTATGGTTCCTGTCTGTAGTCCTTCAGCTCCTTAGCCAGAGTCCCCATAATGCAGATCTCAATACAGGGAGGTAATTGCTGTGGTTGCCAGAAGCCCTTCTCCCTTCTTGGATAGCACAGGGGGTATATATTTGTTTCTTAATAGAAATGGAAGATAACTTCTAGTGGTGTAATTTGTAAATAACGTAGTGACAATAATTATATAAGATGTGAAGGTAGCCTGGGGTGTCATAAAGTTCTTATGACAATAATTTATGAATACTTTCCCAAATAATTTTTTTCTTCATCGATGTTTGTCAATATTATTCAAATACAGATAAAATAAGCCTTCCCCCCGCTCTCTTTATATGAGGAAAGAGAGTGAAAGAGGAAGAGAGAGAGAGAAAGAAAGATACATATTTTTGACTAATGTTAAATCTCTTTTGGTCTTTATAATCAATTTTCATTTTGGACAACTGAATCCTCATTGCTTCTATTTCCTTAACATTTTGCTCTGAAGATTCATGCTCTTGCCTAAGAGCTAAGGAAGGTCCAATTTTTTCCATGCTAATCAATTTTCTTGTCCAAGCAACATTTGCTTCAGGGGACAAATTACCTTATTAAGTGTTTATATGTATTTTCTTCTCAAGTAGAAGATATTCCTTTTTGTGGCTTCCATAGTCTCTGGTGCTCAATTTACAGTTAATTTATTTTGCCAACACTTATTTTTGGAGCACCTATTTCATATATCCCCTATAGAGGCTATGTGATTTGTTATCTTCATAGCTACTTTTGTTTTGTGGTTCTTGGAGGTTGAACTCTGAGCCTTGCACATACTTTCGAAGTGCTCTACCACTGAGTTGAATCCCCTGTTCTTTTTTTTTTTTTTTTTCTCATCTTGAGACAGTGTCTCACTAAGTTACACAGGTTGCCTCCGGTCTCAAACTTGAGATTCTCCTGCCTCTACTCCCTGAGTCACTGGGATTTCAGGGGTGCACCACCATGCTAAGATATTTTTAACACTTAAAATTATTTTTAGTGAGGTCTAATACATAAATAATAAAACTCATTTCCTCAAAGAGTATAATTTGATAAGCTTGGAAAAATGAATGCACCCATCTAAACTTCTCTGAAGTCAAGACATTAAACCCTGGAACGAAATTTTAATCATTAAAGTTTTTCCATTGTACTTTCTTAGACTTGGACTCAGTCCTGGGATGTAGGTAACTGGGATCATTTGGAGCCATGGAGGTGAAAATAAGAGCTGACTCAGTGCAACCAGGCTAACCAGTTCCATCTGGCATGGCCCATTCAATTTGCCCATTAACCCTGCTCCCTGCTCCCGAAATTCACTGATACCTGGGCAAGGCAATGCAGTGGAGAGGCCACCCCCGCCTTCATCCTGCCTGTTTCCAGGCAAGCATAGCCTTTCAAAATCTTTTCTGAGGGTATGGTCTTGCTCTGTTTCCTCAGCCTTACCCCTCTTATTTTTTTTTCAGGCAAAACATCCCTTTTACCTGAATAACTTTTTATTCATTGCTTAAAAGAAGGTAAGCTTTCTTGTTTTTAATCTTTTTCTGTTTGTAGATACATGTAACAGACAATTTTAGAAAAGGAAATCACAAGTTATTGCAATGATATTCCTGCCAGATGTAAATGAAAGTATACCTGTAGGCAGCAGAGTTTAGAATATTCCTGCTGATCTACTATTAGGAAGCTGTTCTGCAAATTATTCCCCTGAAAATGGGAATTGCAGACCTTTAAAAGAGCTGTCAAACAAAAGTAGTGTGTGAGCCAAATCAGATGACTCAGAAGGAAAAATTTCTCCCTGCAAACCAAAGGAAGTCAATCAGGAACAAATGGTATATCTATAATAGTAGTGTATGTTACTCAAGTAAGCAACACGAAAGTTTTGTGCGTCCTTCCCCCAAGTCACAATAAGATATTTTTGCATTTGAAAATATGCAGTGCTGGTTGTTCATGAAAGGCAAACGTGGAAAGCATTGACTGTCATGCATATTCCCCTCCCAGGAAGTGGCTGCTATTTACTCTGAAGCTGAGTGTGAAGAATCCATGCATGAAGAACAAAAATGAAAGAGTTTTTTCTTTTTTATAAAATATACTACCCCCACCAAGGGATCATTTCCAAAGATATGTCAAGCTGCTGACTGAGCAATTGGAAAGAGAATTAGGAGTCTAAAAATAGCAGAAGCAGTGTGCTGCATTTAAGGAGAGAGTACAGGTGTCTGGTAAATACTTTGGAGGCAGTACAAAGGATGGATTATTTGAAAACTGATCATTCTATACTTGAGCAAATATAACCTTTCCTTCCAATTATCTACCTGTGATATAGTTTACCTGTGTTTAAAGCTGTGTGATGGGCTCTTTAAAACACAATGGATAGCTTTCATTCTTTATTTATGTATTTACTTATTTATATTGACAGATAAAATTGTCTACATTTACCAGGTAGAATACATTATTTTGAAGTATATATACATCATGGCATGACTAAATCTAGGTGATTAACATGTCTATTACCTCCCAGGGTTATCATTTTTGTGATGTGAACAGTTTATACCTACTCCTTTAGCATTTTTCAAGAATACAATATATTGTTCATTAGAGTCACTATTATGCACAAGAAATATTTTGAATTTATTCTTCCTACCTAACTGAAATTTCATATCCTTTGACAAACATCTCTCCAGCATCCCCACCTCAACTCACCCCACCTACTTCAGCTATTGTGAATTATTCTGCAATAAACATGGGAGTGTAGATGTCTCTTTGACATAGTGATTTCGTTTCTTTTTGATATAAACCCAAGTAGTGAGATCTCTGGATCATATGGTAGTTCTATTTTAAAATTATAAAGGAATCTCCATACTGTTTTCTATGACTGTTAGCTAATTTACATTCTCATCAATAATGTACAAGGGTTTTCTTTTCTCCATACCTTTCAACATTTGTTATCTTTTGTCTTTTTGATAACAGCTATTCTAACAGGTGTGAGGTAATATCTTTTTGAGGTAGTATCTCATTGTGGTTTTAATTTGCATTTCTGTAATGATTATGGATTCTGAGCATTTTTCATACATCTATTGGCCATTTTCATGTAGTCTTTTGAGAAATACCTATTCAGGCCCTTTGCCTCAATTTTTTATTTTGTTTTATTTTTGTCATACTGGGTATTGAACTCAGAGTCCCACACCTGCTAGACAAGGGCTCTACTATTGAACTATTCCCCCAGCCTAGACCATCCTTTGCTTCTTTTTTAATTGCATTGTTTGTTATTCTGTTATTGAGCTGTTCAAGTTCCTTATACATTTTGGAGATTAATCCTTTATCAGATACATAACTTGCAAATATTTTCTCCCATTGTGTAGGCTGTGTCTTCATTCTGTTTTTTCCTTTGCTATGCAGAAGATTTTGAGTTTGACATAATCCTATTAGTCTATTTTTGATTTTCTTATTTGTTTTATTTGGTTCTAATCCAAAAAATCACTCCCCAGACTAATGTCACTGTGGTAGTTTTAGTTTTCAATGCAATACAGAAAATAATATATGAGTATATCTATCTATCTATATCTATATCTATATGTGTATATATATTGCATATGTGTGTATATATATGTATATGTGTGTGTGTGTGTGTGTGTGTGTACAGAGAGAGAGAGAGAGAGAGAGAGAGAGAGAGAAGACAGAGAATGTATGGTCTAAGATATCACTATATTGAAAGAAAATGAATGCTCTTTTTGTTGAAAATGAACACTATATCTTCATTTTATTATTCTTATTATTTCCTTTTCTGTATTTGAAATTTTGAAGATGAAGTGTTGGGAGATAATTTGAGTGAACAGTTTAAGGAATCCCATGTATCAAACCACATATGTTCTGCATCAGGTGATATTGTTGGATAACTGAGGTCGAGCTTTATAAGGCTTTCAGCCTGAGTACCACTTGCTATTTTGATAGTTTTTTGTACATAGCAAGTGCTATTTATATAATTCAATGTCTTCTCTCATATTAGCTTGTTTACCAGTCTTTTCATATCTTTACAAAAATCTTTTTCAAAATATCTTTATTCCATTTAAATCTACCACCTCTTCTCGTACCTTTAGTAGACGTTCTCATCTTTCATTTAGCAGAGAAATCAGAAATCCTAAAACTAGAACTCTCCATTTCTTCCTGAAGACTCTAAAAACTTTCCAAATCCATACCTGTGTGACTGTCACCTCTCCTTCCATTTGAAAAGGGAGAAACTCCCCTTTCCTTTCTACTGGGTGCTAAAGTATCAAAGCCAGCTAAAAACAAAAACAAAACAAAACAGACCAACTAACAAATGATTCTTCATGGCATACTATGAGCTGATCAACCTAACTTTAATACACTTACTGCCCAACTGGCCTACATAGAGTTGTTAACCAGTAGAGAATGCACAGCCTAGTGAATGAACATCAAGAAAAACACCACACTGAGCAAGACTGGTCTTGTGAGCAAGAATAGGTAACTTGCATTGCACTTCTGGCTAGAAATGTGTGCTACAGTATATCCAATTGGGGCTACTGTGGGCAAAGGGCTATGTGTGGAGTTTTGGGAGAACCTCATTGGCATGTCCAAGAATTGAGCTGTGCATAATTCTAAGATCAGGTGTCTGCTGCTCTGGAGAATTGTGTAAGCAGGATAAAAAGAGGTAACATTCAGGCAGCCTTTGTTTCTCTATTTGAGATGGCTAGAATTCATATGTTTCACTTGGCTCCAGTAGGCACAATAAAACACAGCTGGTCTCTTCCAGAAAAATGTTGGCCTGCCACTATAAAGATAATCCACCATAGAAAGCAGTAGGGTATACACCTAAATATGGGAGCTACTGAGATAGGACAGAGACAAGATGGTGGTCAAACATCAGAAATTGTGCAGAGGAGAATTTCTAAAGGGCCTGAAAGAGATAGCCACAAAGCCTAAGACAAAGCAAAGTTTTGAACATTTATTTCCCAAAAGACACTGAACATCAATCACAGACATCAGTAACTGGACAAGCAATTAGAACAGAAAATTCTATCCTTTCCTTGAATGTTATTTCTCATCCCTTATAGAAACTAGAAGTGGAAGAAGAAAGACAAGGCAAAGGGCAGCAATTCACAAAAGAACAGATACACTTCTGCCTGTGATATAACTGACAGATTGATGCCTGGACCAGGTCATTTTTAACAACATCTTCTATAGTAAGAATTATTTTCTGAAGTAATCTTGTAAAAATTGTTATAGGAAGAAAAAATAATCAGATATAGATTATTTTTTGCTTTTGTTGAACTTCAAACATCATTTTAGGGAAACAATTAAAAGAAATGTTATCTTAAAAAGGAAAAAAAGAGATGATTAATACTTTTAAGGGCTGGGATTTAGCTCAGTGGGTAGAGTGCTGTGCTGCAGTCTGAGGCCCTGAATTCAATTCCCAGCACCGCAAAAATGGGAGAAGGGCCTGGCAATCCACTCCCAAGGCAATCCTGATATAATCAGCCATTGAACACCCTATGAGGGTCACTATGAGTCGGATACTGACTCAACGGCACCCAACAACAACAACAATACTTTTAAGGTATATTACTGTATTTTAAAGAAAAAAATATGCCAATAGAGTAATCTACCACAGAAATTAATTTATACATTATATGTTGTAGTTTACACTGGCTGGGGTTTAGCTCAGTTGGTTGAATGCCATTCTGCAGTCTCCGAGACTCTGTGTTCAATCCCCAGCACCACAAAAACAGAAGGACATGGCAATCAACTCCCAAAACAGTCACCCATTGAAAATCCTATGAGGGTTGCTATGAGTTGGACCTGACTTGATGACACCTAACAACAACAACATGTCATAGTTTATAGTATACATCGTAGTTTGTTTCCCCCAAATTTACCAATGACTGCTGAAATTGAACTTTGTATATCCATGCTCATATCTGATTGATGAACACATTTTAATAATTTTAATTATGAAATATTTCTTTTACATGTAGCAACAGATCTAAAAATAGACAGAAAAGTCTTAAATGTAAGAATAAGTTTGGCACAAAGTCATAAAAGCTCAATTTCAGTATAAATTTCAGTAATTTCACTAGTATTTAGGACTTCATTTCTTCAGAGTTGATTCTAGAGAGAATCAAATATTCCTACAGTTGAAACATTTCCACTAAAATATCTCCACCAAAATATTCATCACATTCTTTTGTTTTATCTGGTGGGAACTGGTAAGAAAATGGCTGAACTATAAATAAAGTTGACTTTATTTGATTCATTAATGTAGAACAAGTGTCCAGTTCCTTTTGACAATGACTGAGGCATTTAGATAGTGACTTTTTTGATATATTTGGGAATGTGAGACCATCTCACTTTTTGTCTTTTCTCCTACCAGTCATCTTTGAAATAGGATTTTTAATATAGAAATTCCATTTCTTTTTGTTGTTGTTGAACAGTCACACTTTCCACAAGGAAACATTTAAAAAGCCCAGTCTATCACTATACATTGTCCAAGTTTGATTAAAGCTGGTTTCAAATCTTGTCTGATTAGCCTCATGTAAAACTTCCCATGAATAAGAATCAGAAAACAAAAATTGCATTCAGTGATCACTGCTTGTTCTGAATCTTCTGTTTACACTTGATGATATGTGGGGGTGAACAAGATGAACTGCATTCAGATGTGTTTCAGTGATTCCAACACTTGACTAAATTAATAAATGTGAGCAGCTGAGCAGAGTGTGTGGGGGGATAGACATCACACCTGAAAAGTTCCTCAAATTAGTTTCCAGGTAGAACATTACATTTACTAAAGAGAAAGTAATAACAATGTGCTTATATGAAGCTTGCATGTGTATTATTAAGAGTCAGCAATAAATAATCCTAGCAATTGTTTAGGTGTGGAAACTACAGAAGATTTTGAGGAAGCAGGAATATTTCACAGTTGACATTTAAAATTGCCTATGCATGATGGTAATAAAACAAACAAACAAACAAACTGAACTTTCATAGGGTTTATTGCCTCCTGGGTCCTGACTGGACAGCTCCCGACTTCTTGATCAACATATCCCATTGCCTCTTCCCACTCCAAACAAGGTCAGTTTCCAACTGCAGGTGTGGCAGCTTAGAAACTGTATGTGAAAAAGAAATTTTGATTTAGATAAATGCACCTCTTTATATCTGAAAACTGGAATTATGACAAAAATTAGATCATTAGTGAAGTTATCAGAAAGCTATTAAGATCTGCCTGAGATGTCATCAGGGAGTTGAGAAAAAAGATACAGCCAAGGTGGGCTACACTCTCTGAGTGAAATAATGTGAAAATTTTTCCTGAATCATCACTATCCAATATGATGATTTCAAATTATGTTGCTTTCTAGAGTTGTAAAGTATCATATTATATCAATTATTCTCCTCTCACAAAGCATTAAAATAAATGTCACAAATTAAAGTGCACCAATACTCTTGAGCCAAAGGTTAGTCTTCCTATTCTCAATTTCATGCTGCTAAATCATCATACTGCTTTATAGTAAGAACATTAGTAGATAATTTTAAAAGCCTTATTGTCAGGATTAAGAATAAAAGAGAAAACTAATGTTTCATATGTGTTACTCACTGAGTTTGTATTTTCTTATGAGAGACCATACTATTTGTGTGTCTGAGAAAGAGAAAAGAGAGAAGGAACCAGCTTGATTGGCCAATGACTGATTTCTGGGTGAGTATTACGTGTATGTATCATATTATCAAATAAGGCCTGGCAATCCACTCCCAAGGCAATCCCGAAACAGTCAGCCATTGAAAAGCCTATGAGGGTCGCTATGAGTCGGATACCGACTGGAAGGCACCTACCACCACCACCAACAACAACCACAGTCAGACTTGGGCAACTTTTCCAAGATGTCTGTGTTGTTTATTTCCATTCACGATTCCCAGCCTGTGAACATGTCACTTTCCCCTCACCTTTCTGCTAAGTTAGCTTAGTTACGAAGGAGAAATACCTGGGATAATTAGCTTAGAAAGAGAATAGGTTTATTTTGGCTCACACTTGTGAAGGCTCCAGTCCAAAATGAAGCAGACACATTGCTTTGGGCCTCTGGTGGGGTTCCAATGTGGCAATGGCAGGGAGAGTGTGCTGGTACCAAACCCCTGACATCATGAGCTAGGACAAAAATAAAACAAAAAAGGGTAAGAACAAGGTCAGACAATCCCCTTGTAGGGCATTCTTAAAGTGACCAACCTGGGGACCAAGACTGCAACTCCTTGGCTTTTGGGAGACATCCACTGAAACCAGAGCACAGTTTAAGATGGGTTGCTACCTCGGTCCTGACTGGACAGCTCCCAACCTCTTAGTCAACATATCCAATTGCCTCTGCCCACTACTTGTGCTCAAACAAGGTCAGTTTCCACCTGCAGGTGTGGCAGCTTAGAACAGGATGTGGAAAAGAAATTTTGAAAAACTCAGAGTACTGATTACCACACACACTCTTTCCTTAAGCAGCCTTTCCTTTCAGCGAATACTGACAAAAATGCAGCAAGACACACAGTGTGCCATTGTGTTGTATGCTTGATGTTTAATTTTATTTGGATCCTGAATGTATGTGATTTTAGGTTATTTCAGTCACCTTTGGTGGCAACATTTTTGTAGTGCAGGCAAGAAGTAAATACTTCTCAAAGTCATTGACATTTGATTATTGTACTAGTGCCCACTGTGAAACAGAGCACGTTGAAGGCACTTTTGGGATGTTTGTTGAATGAATAAGGTGGGGCGGGGAAGCAGGAAGTGTAGAGGCTCTAAGGAAGAGCAAGGATGGTATGCTTGAGAAACCGAATGGAAGCCACCGAAGTTTTCAAAGGGCCAGAGGAGTGCAGGAAACAGGTAGCCCTGTGAGGGCAACCAAGTGACACAATCCCAAGAAGGACATTTCATATTATAGTCTGCATGAATGGCACCATTGCAGTACAGCAAGAGTATGAGTGATTGCTTCTGGGCTTCATAATGTACTATCCTAGTGATAAGTGCTGAAGAGTAAGGAGGAGCACCAGGTTACCATGCCCCCAAAGAATTGAGTCAGAGAGAAGCTTGTTGTTGTTGTTAGGTGCCGTTGGGTTGGTATCCGACTCATAGAGACCCTCATAGGGTTTTCAATGCCAGACTGTTTCAGGATTGCCTTGGGAGTGGATTGCCAGGTCCTTCTCCCATTTTTGCGGTGCTGGGAATTGAATTCGGAACCTCAGAGACTGCAGGACAGTGCTCTATCAACTGAGCTAAATCTCAGCCCAGAGAGCTTATTGTTGAAATTTCATAAAGATCAGGGAAATTGAGGGAAATTTTTCCACACTTATTGTTTCTTGTGGTTGACCTGTTTGCCTGTTCTAGATTCATGCATAATTAGCAGTTGCTACTGCCAGGAAATTGTAACACATATACTTTAGTATGTACAAAAACAATTAAGGCAAGCAATCCAGTTTTTAGGACTACAAAAATGCAAAGGGCTAGATGCAATGGATTCTTGAAACTAATAAAATAGCCCTGTGTCTATCCCTAAAGCTAATGCATGACCTCTCAGGAATATTTTGAATGCTATTTATATATTTTTTGTTGTTGTCAATTTTTTTTCACACTTTATGTTTAAGTCTGTTGGTGTACCAAAATGAGACCATTTTATTCTATCTCACCTCCCTTTCAACAATTGCCAAAACCCATAATACAACCCACAGGTGTTTCCTGAATGTTATGTAACTTTCCACTAAATAAGCAGAGTAAAATATGCACTCTTAATTTTACTCAATCATGAAATTATTTGTCTGATGTGTTCTCTTTTATGAAGGAGATTTTAAGTAATCCTAAGTGTGCTTAGGATGCATGAAAAGAGGAGCAGCTATTTGATTTTTCTCCTGGCTTTCCAAGGAGTTGCATTGGTGACTTAATGAGAAAATCCAACTTCTTATTTCCTAATTCTAGTGATCTCCCAAAGGATGTTGTCTTCTCACTGACTCAGAGCAAAGTTAATTCTTAGGCTTACTTGCTGCAGGGGCAAACCAGACCTGGGATCAAATTATGCCTATGTGACTTTCAACCTCTGGGTCCCTCATTTAACCTCATTGGTCTCAATGAGCATAATAATGATTTTGTTATTGGGTTTTTGCTAGGGACAGAAATATAAAGACCTATTGTAGTTTTGGGCATGTTTATTATCATATTTGCCTGCAGCCGTAGCCTTGTGGCATCTGATCCCATCAGATCTTAGAAGCTAAGCAGGGTCGGGACTGGTTAGTACCTGGATGGGAGACCGCCTGGGAACACCAGAAGCTATAGGCTTGGGAGAAGGACCTGGCAACCCCTTCCCAAAAATCAATCTGCCATTGAAAACCCTATGCACAGCAGAGAAGCACTGACAATAGTGTTTCCCCTGTTGTACAGAGGGTCGCTATGAGTCGGATACCGACTCGACGGCACCCAACAACAACAACATTATCATATTTATTATAGCATTAACAATATTTCATCTGCTTATGACTAATTCAAAAATTGTACCATTTATTAGCTAGATCTTGACTCTTTCTTGACATAAATGTATTCTAGAATGCCAAATAGTCTGCTCTTGGGTAGCTCTATTGGAGATATTGGTGTTTAGGAGACCAACTGATGGGATTTTCTCTTTTGCTTCCAAGAGCTGAAAAATTAAGTAAAAATTTTAAGATATTAACAGATGGGGATCAAGCTAGAAGGCATGTTTGCAGAGCTGAATGACACCAGTGTCCAAAATATTTTCCCAACACTTCATCACTCACCTGTTCACACTCATTCCACCATTCACAGATGCAACTGCTTCTGAACCTTTTCATGCAAAGAGGAAGACTACATGAAAATTCAGAAAACAGAGGACAAAGATGAGTAGGGAAGTCATCTTTCCTTACTTAGAGTAAGCAGCTTCTTGGGAAGATAGGTAGAAGAGAGTAGAAAGAGGATAGAAGCAATGTCAAATGCTTCTCAAAGTTTGTTGTTGTTGTTGTTGTTGTTGTTGTTGTTAGGTGCCATGGTTTCATCTAGAAAATGAGAGTGAGGCCAGAATGGTTTGTGCTGTCTCTCTAAATCTCTTTTTTTCTGTCTGCTTCTCTCTCTCAATCTCTCTTTTTCATAGTGCTTGGGGATTTAACCTGCAACCCCAGTCCCTTTCCTATGTTTAGGTTTGTGATAGAATCTGGTTAAGTTGCATAAGCTGCCTCTGGCCTCGAGCTCATGATCCTTCTGCCTCAGCTTCCTGAGTCACTGGGATTACAGGTTTGTGTCATGATGCCCAGCTTGGCTTTCTCCTTAGGGATAAAATGGGAAATAAATTCAGGAAGGTAAATGAAAGGACACCTGCCATAAATTTAACTGTTCTTTATCCACAGAAGTAATCACCACTACATTATGAAGGTGATATCTTTCATGTTCAAATTCTTTACTTTTATTATGTATGTTTATACCCATAAGCTATATACAACTTTATGCATATTTTGTAAAATTTTTAAAGTAGTATTTATGCATTTATTTACTCAATTTGTAAGTTTTACACATATTGATACCAATGTAGTTCATGGATGTTGATGTTGCACAGTATTTTATTGTGTGACTCTACCATATACCTATTGATAGGCATTTGGGAGGTTTCCTAAATGCTATGATCAGTGTACGTTATATGTTGCTTATATCTACTAATGAGAGAATCTTATGGGTTTTAATCTACTTCCAGAAGTGGGATTGCTGTTGCTGGGTGCCATCGAATCGAGTCTGACTCATAGGGACCCTATGTACAGCAGATCCAAACACTTCTCAATTCTGTGCCAGGCACATATCTTATTTATGTGTAAGCCCATTGTTGCAGACACTGTGTCAATCCATCTGGTGGAGGGTTTTCCTTTTTTGTGTTTACCTGCCACTCTCCCAAACATGATGTTTTTCTCCAGGCATTGATCTCTCCTGACTACATGTCTGAAATATGTAAGAAGTAGTCTGGCCATTCTTGCTTCCAAGGAGCACTCTGGTTACACTTCTTCGAGGATAGATCTGTTGGTTCTTTTAGCAGTCCATGGTATATTCAATAATCGTCTTCAGCACCATAATTCAAAGGCATCAATTCTTTTCCTGTCCCCCTTATTCAATGTCCAGCTTTCACAGCCATATAGTGTGCCTGAAAATATGGCATGAGTCAGATGCACCTTCATCTTCAATGTGACATCTTTGCTTTTCAATACTCTAAAGAGATCTTTTGCCACAGCTTTTCCTAGAGTAATGCATCTTTTGATTTCTTGACTGCTGCTTCCATGGCTGTTGATTATAGAGCAAAGGAAAGAAAAATCTTGGAAAACCTCAATCGTTCCTCCATTTATTGTGAAGTTGCATACTGACCCAGTTGTAAGGATTTTTGTTTTGTTGATGCTTAGTTGCAACCCATACTGAAGGCCATGATCTTTGATCTTCATCAGTAAATGTTTTAAATCCTCTTCACTTTCAGCAAGCAGAGTTATGTCATCTGCATAATGCAGGTTGTTAATGAGTCTTCCTCCAATCCTGATGCCGCATTCTTCCTCATAAAGTCCAGGTTCTCAGATCATTTGCTCAGCATATAAATTGAGGAGATATGGTGAAAGTATATAGCCCTGATGCACACCATTCTCAACTTTAAACCAAGCAGTGTTTCCTTGTTCTATTTGAACAACTGCCTCCTGGTTCATGTATAGATTCCTCATGAGTATAATTAGATGCTCTGGTATTCCCATTTTCCGAAGTGTTATCCATAATTTGTTATGATCCACACAGCCAAATGCTTTTGAGTAGTCAATAAAACATAGGTAGACATCTTTCTGATATTCTCAGATTTTGGCTAATAATATTCTCCTGACATCAGCAATGGTGTCCCTCGTTCCTTGCCCTCTTCTGAGTCCGCTTGATTTAGAAGTGAGATAGCTGGTACATACATAGATAATTTACATCTTCAACTCTAGTGTATATTTGCCAAATGACCCTCCAAGTGCAATGATACTAATTTATCCTCCCTCTAGTTCCATTTCCCCAAATTCTCACTCTAGGATAAGACAGGCTCACTTGTCCAGTTCTAGGTAGCACTGGACTGAGGGCTCACCTTTGTTCTCACCTAGGTAGGTCAGTTTCAATAAGGAAAAACACAGAGCTAAATTGAGCAAGTATAGTTACTTTTCCTATGTTTTACTAATCAGAGAAATCACTCCCCATGTGTGATCGTTAATTTTATGCTTCAACCTGTCTGGGATATGGGGTGCCCAGATAGTTGGTAAAATGTTATTTCTGGATGTGTCTGTGAGGGCATTTCTAAAAGAAATTAGCACGTGAATTGGGAGACCCAGTAGAAAACATCACTCTCACCAATATGGGAGGGCATCATCCAGTCCTTGGAGGGGTTCCCCTTGAGGGGGTTTTATTCTTCAGCAGAAACATCCATCTTCACATGCCCTCAAATATCAGAACATCTGGTTCCCGGGCCTTTGCACCCCAGAATTTATACTAGTGCTCTCTCCTCTCCCCCACTCTATCTTGGTTCTCAGGTCTTCAGCCTCCAACTGGCACTTATATCACAGTCACCCTTGGCTCTCAGAACCTCAGGCCTAGATTGAATTACACTACTGGGTTTTCTGGATCTCCAGTTACAGATGTCATATTGTGGGACTTTTTGGCCCTCATAATCACATGAGCCAATTCCCATAATAAATCTCCTCCTGAATAGCTATATATATCTTGTTCTGTTTTTGTGGAGAGTACTGACTAATACACCAGGAGGAATGTGAGTCAAAGGGAAGAAGAAGGCCAGGTGTTAGGAAGAATCCTGTCTTCTGTCTTCTAACTGGCCTGCTTCTTCAAATTGAAGATTTTTATCTTTCTTCAGGATTGGAAAGTTCTTGCTCCTATTGACCTCCCCTATTCTATTATCTTTATTTTCTCATTCTGAAACATGTTATGGTGTTGTAAGGCACCATCGGCTCAGATCCGACTCAGAGTGAAAACTTCCCTGACACTGTACCATGCCTGGCACTGTGTCAGTGCTTTCCTGCTGTTCAGAGGGTTTACAATGACTGATTGCCATGTCCTTCTCCAATTTTTGAGGTGCTGTGGATTGAATTTAGGGCCTTAGAGATAGTAGAACAGTATTCTACCAACTGAGTTAAACCCCAGAACCATTCTGAAATCTAGAACATGTCAAAACTGTCATTTTATTCTCCATTTCTTAAACTTGCATTAATTTTTCCTCTCTTTCTGTGTTGCAATCTGGCAATTTCCTCAGATCTATTACATTGTTGTTGTTGTTGTTAGGTTTTGTCAAGTCAGTGTCCAACTCATGGCAACCCTATGTACAACAGATGAAACACTATTGTAGTGCTTCTCTGCTATTCATAGGGTTTTCAGTGGCTGATTGTGTTTTGGGAGTGGGATGCCATGTCCTTCTCCCAAAACTACAGCACCTGGTATTCCTAGGCTGTCTCCCATCCAAGTACTAACTGGGCCCAACTTTGCTTAGCTTCTGAGATCTAACAGGATCAGATGTCACAGTGGTATGGCTGCAGGCCAGATCTTTTATGTAGTTCATTAATTTTCTCTTCTACAATAACCCGTATATGGAGTTTCAATCAGTCAGTGGCAGGGATATCACGGAGTTATTTAGGCATGGCTCTCAACCATGACATTGGTGGTTAGATTTTCAACATGTGAATTTTAGCTAGGGATACAAACATCTGGACTATAGCATTATGTTGTTGTTGTTGATAGGTGCTGTCGAGTGGAGTCCGACTCATAGCGAACCTCATAGAGTTTTCAGTGGCTGTTTTGGGATTGCCTTGGGAGTGGGTTGCCAGGTCTTTCTCCCATTTTGCAGTGCTGGGAATTGAACTTGGGACCTCAGAGACTTCAGAGCAGCGCTCTACCAACTGAGCTAAATCCCAGCCCATAGCATTATGTTGTTGTTGTTAGGTGCCGTCGAGTCAGTATCCGACTCATAGCGACCCTCATAGGGTTTTCAATGGCTGACTGTTTCAGGATTGCCTTGGGAATGGATTGCCAGGCCCTTCTCCCATTTTTTGGTGCTGGGAATTGAACTCAGGACCTCAGAGACTGCAGCTCAGCGCTCTACCAACTGAGCCAAATCCCAGCCCATAGCATTATAGTTTCTTCTAATTTGACATTAATATTTTCCTGTTTTACAGATCAAGAAACAAAAATGGAAATAAGATTCACCTGATTTTATAAGTTGGTACAGCTCATGAAGACAGAATTGAGGTTCCAAATCCAAACTTTCTAACTCCAGAGCCATCCCTTCCCCTCTACTCTTGCCAGGTGGTTATTGCTTATTTGTAACTGTAATAATTATTCACAGTTTATTCCCCATGGCCGAGAATACCTGTTGCCAGCTCTCTGAGATCTTTTTAGCAGCCACAGTCAAGTTCTTTTTCGGAAATTACATTCACAAGTGTCTCCCTTCTATAGAGATTTGGCCATAAATACTCGCCACTTCTAATGACTATAATCTGTGATTCTCTAGCCTCCGTCTTTGGCATGGCAACTTGCATAGAGAAAGTGCCTAAGGTACATTTATTGAACAAATAAATGAAATGAATAAACCATGAGGAAAATCAGAAATTAGTTGTCTAGGGACTTATATTGGATAATGTGTAGAGTTGGTAGCCAGGCTGATTTTAGAATAAATGTTTTGTGGGGCAGTAAAAATAATATGTACCTTGAAATAAGGTCAATCTTGGTTCAAGTCTATTTTTTATACTCATAAACTCTGTAAACGTAAATTGTTAACCTTTCTGAACCCGTGTTTCCTTATCTGTAAAGTAAAATTTACAGTGATGACCTCTAAGGGTAATTTCATAGAAAAGAAACTAGTATGTGTAGACTGTCTTGCATTAATAACTTCTCAAAATGTGGTATTTAATTTCGCTTCTGTGTGTTTTATCCTATGAAGCTTATAAATCTCTGAAAGAAACTGGAAGAAAATGTATACATTATCTATGGACACTTCTAGCAAAAATTCTGTTATTGTTTAATAGCATTGAGTACACTTGAACTCAACCAGCCATTGTATTAATAAAATATTTAAGCAATTTATATATTGCATTGCCAGCTTCCAATAGCTTAGGTTCAATTTAGATATTTATATTAGAAAGAAATTAAATGTTACTTGATTAAAATTACCCCTCGTTGTGTAACAGGGAGTTATAACTTGCTCTTACTTGAAAGCTTTGGCTCCTCCTTTGGACACACAAGTATCCTGCTCCAGACCCCCAAGGGGCACCTGAAGGTCTCTAGTCATTCTCCTAAACCTGAAGCCACCCTGGATCCAGGGAACATTTATTGATAAAAATCTCTTTTTGACAAGGGAATGAAGCAATCCCTTCAGCAGTGATAGGGATAAGAATTTCCTGGGACCACCCTCAAAGCTCACATCTCATTCTGAGGAGGAATCCTTAATTATATGAACCTCCTGCCCCTAACCCCAATTCTTCTACTTAAACCTAAAGCTTATGTTAGTTCCCCAAAGACAGGCTCCTTTTTCTGTTCCTGTTCCTAATGGGCACGTTGATTAAACCTCCTTTCCCTGCTTTTCACCATTACTCATCAGTTTAATTGGCATACTGAGGACGAGTGGCTGAGCCTAGTTCTCGGAACAGGGCTTTTCTCTAAACTCCAATAGCAACTGTTCAGAATAGGCTAATTTTGTGCATTTTGGGAAAGTAAAAATGCTTTTTATTGTTTATTTGCTGAATAAAATAGCTGCCTTCTCCACTTTTTCATCTAAGTGTTATAAAATAAATACTTTTAGAAGGAGGATAGCCATGATGGCAAATTTAGTTGCTTTAGCAATTTCATGAGCCATGTTGCTGTTGTTAGATGCTGTGGAGTCGGTTCCAACTCATAAAAACCCTACATACAATGGAAGGAAACACTCCCTGACACCGTGCCTTGTTCGTCACTGTCAGTGCTTTTCTGCTATTCATAAGGTTTTCAATGGCTGATTGTTTTGAGAGTGGGCTATGAGGACTTTTTCCTGTTTTTGTGGTGCTGGGGATCAAACTCAGGACTTCAGAGCATACAGAGCAAGCACTCTACCAACTGAGCTAAGCCCCAGCCTGTCCTATATCACGATTCCTGCTTAAGGGCTGTTTTTTAATTAATCAATTTGTGAGTTCCTAAACTAAAATTAACTACAGTATGTAAGTTGGGTGCCATGGCTGAGGTAGGAGGATTGTGAGGTCAAGGCCTGAGACAGCCTTAGCAACCTAGTGAGATCCTATCTCAAAATAAAAATAAAAAAGGGATCTGGATCTGTGACTCTGTGGGAGACCATTTGCCTAGCATACAGGAGGCCTTGAGTTCAACACTTTGCAGGGCTTGGAACTTACTTTGTTGTTTTTGTTAGGTGTCATCAAGTCAGGTCCAACTCATACCAACCCTATGTACAACAGAATGAAACACTCCCCAGCACAATGCTATGCCTGGCACTATGTGAGTACTTCTCTCCTATTCATAGGGTTTTCAATGGCTAACTGTTTCAGGATTGTTTAGGGAGTAGGCAGCCAGGTCCTTCTCCCATTTTTGCAGTGCTGGAGATCTAACTCAGGGCCTTAGAGTGCACAGAGCAAGCCCTCTACCAACTGAGCTAAAGCTCAGGACTGAACCTTACTATTGAAGTCTAACAATTGATTTGAATCACCCTACTATCTCCTGGGAGAAGGACTTGGCAACCCACTCCCAAAATCCAATTCACCACTGGAAACCCTATGGATAGCAGAAAACCCTATGAATAGCAGAGAAGCACTGACGATAGTGTTTCGCCTGTTGTACGTATGGTCGCTATGAGTTGGACACTGACTTGACGGCACCTAACAACACTATCTCCTAGATTTTCAATGGCAGATTGATTTTTGAGAGTGGGTTGCTAGGTCATTCTCCCATCATTGAAAACCCTATGAATAGCAGAGACACAACTGACAATAGTGTTTTGCCTGCTGTATGTAGGATCGCTATTAGTCAGACACCTACCTGATGGCAGGTGTTTATCGATGACTATCTCCTTGAGTATGATCTTCATTCTCTCCATTGAAGACAGTTAATCAGCACATTTTTTCCCCACTCTTATGAAATGAAAAAGAGAGAAGAAAATGTAATGGGTTTCCTCTTTTTAAAGTGTGACTGGAAGGTTTAACACATTACTTCTACTAATATCTCACAGTCAGAATGTAGTTATGTACCTACTCTTACCTACAAAGTTGGCTAGAGAATGTAGCATATGCCTGGGGAATTCTATGCTCCCATAGAAATCTGGGGCTTCTAATATGGAGTTGACTAGAGAAGAATGAACAACCATGGACAATTATCAGTCTCTGTTAGTTGGCCCTTCTAACAACCCAGGTATCCTTGCAATCTGCTTGTTCCTCACAAATACACTCAAGCCTATCTGAACAAGTCCATCTAAAATCCCATTCAGTTACTGCTGAGGCTGAAAGTCTAGGGCTGGAGTGAAGTGTAGTCTTCTCTATCAGGTCTGGAAGTGGGTCCCTGTGATCTGGCATCTAGTAAACACAAATGACATGGCTGTCCCACTCCCAAAATATAATGGAGTAGGAACAGGATCACTGCAGTGAAAATACACATTTCAGAATGTAAAATATGGAAAGCAGATGGCAGGTTTTTATTCAAGGTAAATGTGAAATTTGTATGTGTATGAATACTCTCCACCCTGCTGGTTGGATTAATTTCTTGGGTTAACCAAAACTCTAGTTCTTTTCTCAGGGAGTTTTTCTTCTGTTCTTTGACAACCCTGCAGTTTAGACTTTGTATTTGGGAGGTTTTCACTTGTCCAATATCTACGTCAGACAGGAAAAGAGAGAACGTTCTCTCCTCAATGTAGTTTTGAGTGAAGGAGTGTTGTAAAGGTTCAACAATATAGGGCCTGGTATACTAGGCTTGTGATCTCTAAGTAATAAAATTTCTTCAAAACCCCCAAAATAAAGAAAATAGATAATTGCCCTCTGAGAAGAGATATGTCTTTCATTTATCTATTTGTATTTACACATGTTAAATATATATATATATATATATATATATATATATATATATATATATATATTAATGGCATTACATGTGACTTTCCACATGTGCATGTAGTATGCATTCATAATACCCAAACATACTTCTTTCATCCTCACCTAACTGGGCACCCTTCTTAGTCCCTTGTTGTTGTTGTTAGGTGCCGTCAAGTCGGTATCCGACTCATAGCGACCCTCTGTACAACAGGGGAAACATTATTGTCAGTGCTTCTCTGCTGTTCATAGGGTTTTCAATGGGAGATTGATTTTTGGGAGGGGGTTGCCAGGTCCTTCTCCCAAGCCTACAGCTTCTGGTGTTCCCAGGCGGTCTCCCATCCAGGGACTAACCAGGCCCGACCCTGCTTAGCTTCCGAGATCTGACGGGATCGGATGCCACAGGGCTACAGCTGCATGCTCTTACTCCCTAGGAGTCAATATTCTACTTTCAGGTCAATTTGTTTTACAAAATGTCCACATATATATGAGAGAACATGTGTTAGTTGTCTTTTTGTGTCTGGCTTAGTTCTCTTAACATGATATCCTCCAGTTCTATCAATTTTACTACAAATAACTGGGTTTTATTTTTCTTTAGGGTTGAGTAATCAGCTTTAGGTGCCAATCAATAAGTAAATGAATAAAGAAATCATGGTATACATACAAAATGGAGTATCATTCAGCCACAGAAGAAAGATCTAAAATTAATATATATTAATTTATTCTAATGGGTCTGGGGTTTAGCTCAGTTGGTACAGCACTGGGCTGCAGTCTCTGAGGTCCCTAGTTCAATTCCCACCACCTCAAAAGATGGGAGAAGGAACTGGCAATCCACTCCCAAGGCAATCCCGAAACAGTCAGCCATTGAAAACCCTATGAGGGTTGCTATAAGTTGGAAACCGACTTGATGGCACCTAACAAAAACAACAACAATTTATTTTAATAGGATGATTTGACCCAAACAGTATTATATGGAAATATGTCCCAAGGAATATTTTTCTTTAAAATTTTTACTTATTTCCACTAAGTATATAATTATAAATGAATCAATAATTAAATGTACAAATGACTATAAGCTTTAGTTGCTATTTCATATTACTAAGATTAATAGTTGTATTTTCTAAATAAAATGTTTACAAGTTATGCTCATAGATTTATCCTTAGCATAATCATTAAGATCAATTAATATTGGTGTATCATTGTAACTTTGGTTTGTTACTTTACTTTCTGTTTTGTATGAGATTTAAGACATATTGTTTGTTGCTTTTTTCAATGGTGGATTGTTTCAGGAGTGGATTGCCAGGTCCTTCTCCTATGATTTAAGATATAAATGCATTAAAATTCATTGAGCTATGTTTCTAGACATATAATTCATACAGATATAATTTTGTGACATAAATAACTGAAAGGGGATCGGTAGAGCTGCACAGGAACAGAGTTTTTGTTTACACTTGAAATAAAGCTGTTATAAATTCAAAATTGTTTTTGTTGTTAGATGCTGTTGAGTCGAAACTGACTCATAGAGACCCTCATAGGGTTTTCAATGGCTAATTTAAGATGTTAAATGAATCCCCATGGTAACCACAAAAAATAGCTATATAATATACACAAAAAGCAAATGATTAGACAGTTTAAAAGTTTCAATAAAAAAATAAATTAAACTCAAGAGCAGACAACAATGCATGAAATGAGAGTCAAAATGTTTTATGGGGTACCTAGAAGCAGCAATGTATAGATAGGGAACTGCTGGAAAATCAAGCCAGATTCAGAAGAGGGCAGGGAAACAGGAACATCACTGCTGATGTCAGGTGGATATCAGTCGAAAGCAGACAATGTCAGAAAGATGTCTATCTATGTTTTATTGACTATGCAAAGGCGTTTGACTGTGTGGATCATAACAAATTATGGATTGTGACTAAATATCAACAAAACAAAAATCCTTACAACTGGGTCAGTATGCAACTTCACAATAAATGCAGAAAAGATTGAAGAAATACTTGTTAAAAATTACAAGTGATAAGGCACAGGGATGCATAAGGCCACTCCTCCAAGGGTTTTATATCTTTGATATGGTAACATTTAAACCAATTTTGTGGTATTAACCCATATTTCATAAGTAAAGAATTCAGGCAATGTGAGAAAAGATCTAATAAAAATTAACAAAAATATGAGAATTGCAAAGATGAAAACACAAGTGTCCATGACAAAAGAGCAGTTAGTTACACAGGGTTCAGAAGTGTTTATCCAAATATAGGGCTTAGGCAGAGCTTGAATTCTTTCTAGATAGTTAAATACTATCTGGAGCACAGATGGGCCTTCTTGGCTCTCTGCATATGTAAAATGTAATGTGTGTTTACAAGATAATCTCTTATGGCACAGCAAAGCATTTCTGTTTTATATAGAACTTATTTTTGTACTCAATAGCTTGTTAATCTTGAAATTTTAACCTCAGAAATCAACTCTGTGAAAACACTTACTTGAACTCATTTTCACAAGAGGCTTGTTTTCTTGCATTTGTTGTTCACCAGATTAAAACAATGAGTTCAAAAGACAATGTACCCTTGATTACTTCTAAGTGTCACCCTAGAGTCAATCAGGGTATGATTCAGAGACAGTAGTTTCTTTTTGCATGTTGTTATTAGGTGTCCTTGAGTTGAGTCCAACTCATAGTGACCCTATGTACAACAGAACGAAATATGCCCCAACACTGTGCCATATCCAGCACTATTGTCAGTGCTTCTCTGCTATTCGTAGGGTTTTTGATGCCTGATTGTTTCAGGAGTGGGCTGTCGGGTCCTTCTTGCGAACCTACAGCAGCTGGTGTTCTTAGGGAGTCACCCATCCAAGTACTAACCAGGTCTGATCCTGCTTAGCTTTCAAGGTCTGACAAGATTGGACGCCAGGGTGGTATGACTGTAGACTCTTCTTACATAGTTTTGTATTTTCTTTCCCCTCTCTGTTATCCAATCTTTCAATTCCTTCCTTTCTCTTTAATATAGCTGCCTGACTGAGACAGATCAGCACTTTTCCCATTGACCTATGACCATTGGAATGTCTATTTCCTTGTACTGCTTAAAGACTTTGTGTAGGTAAACTTTGTTGCTTCTATATGTTGTCCACACATGTAACAAGACATTATTGTATATTAGATGCATAATTGATGATCACAAGGACATACTAATAATTTATAGTGTAAACAGACATTCTTTAATAATATGTTATCCACCACCTTCCCATCTGCTTCTAGTGATAGGCTGGGATAGGCTATCTTATCCTACAGAGACAGGAGAAACCCCATACACTTTATATAAGTCATTCTTTTTACATGTAATCATTAGCCTCTTAGACATGATATCTCAATTTTCCTGAATTATGTCCATTAAAATGTGTTCACTAGATTAACTTCCTAGCTCCAATTGTCTTGAGCTTAATCCATGCTAAGTTTGTATTACCCAGTATGTAATGTTTTTAGACAATATAAATATTATCATCCCCATTTTACATATTCAAGAGTATGGAGAAAAATACAATATTATATTATACTTAAGTTTCTAATATATTTTTTTCAGAATGATCTAGACTGACCAATATTTTGGATTAAAGAGCAAATTTGTGCTGCACCAATGAAGTGTTATTTTATAGTTTGCTTTCTTATATGTTTGAGATGATGAAGCCCATGACAAATATCATTTTGCTTTATTTTAATTAATTAAATAATTTAGAGACAAGGTCTTGCTGTGTAGCCCAGGCTAGACTTGAACTTGCTATGTAGTCCAGGATAGCTTGCAAACTTATCATCCTTCTGCCCTGATCTTCTATGTGCTGGCATTATTGATGTATGCCACCATGTCTGGCTCATAAATGTTATTTTAAAACCATGTTGAGTGGCTTTGACCCTACTCTTACTGAGGGGTCAGCAATACAACAACTGTAGGTAAGGCTAATGCCAAACTCTCTATATATCTGTAGATGAAATTAACACAAATCCACAGTGATGCCTGTATATAAGTGAACGTAACTCTTGACTTCACCCTATGGAGTTGTGTAGCAGAGGGTGAGATTAGACTTACCCAGTAATTCTCAGAGAGTCCTCAGAATAACAGCAGCCATATGACTTGGTGAATTAGACATACAGACTGTCAAGTCTTTACAGATCCATTGAAACAGAAATTCTTGAGATTGGGTCTCCCAAAATCTGTATTTTAATCAGCACTCAATATGATTTTAGTGTATTATATAGTGTCCAAACCACTGGTTTGCCAAACAGCCAAACTGCCCTTCACTATGAGCATAGTTCCACTAATTATGATGCTGGAATAAATAGTACCCATTAAGGAGACATAGTGTATATGTATGTCTACACCATGAACCACTCAATAGTTTCTCATGAGACAGCTAATGGGTATAGTTTTGCTGCCCTGTTACATTTACATGCACCATACTCAACATCTTTATGGTTAGGAGAAAAAAACATTAGCTTATCTTATCTTCTGCAGTCTAATTCAGAGCAATAGATTGTCACAAAAGATAAAAATGACAGCCATGGAATAGCTTTTTCTGCTGACTTTATAGGATGCTGCACACAGACAGGGAGGATAGCTAAGAATGATAGAGCACCTACAATTAGCTAAAGACTATGTCGATTGTTTTTATACTTAATCTCCTTTAGTCCTAAGAAACAATTGCTAACCATATTATACTATTGATAAAATTTCGAACTAGATTGGTTGAAATAAAAATCCCAGTTTGATATGATTATAAGGGAGAGAATGACAGTGAGTCATAGCTCACCTTGGTCTATAGTTTAAGCTTCTGTTCAGCATGGTGGCTTAGTAGAAAGGCATGCTATTCTTATTCAATAAAACATAAATGGGAAGGTAGACACTATTCTTCATAATATTATAAGAAAAAATAGTTTAAATCTCAGTCTTAGAAATTTGTCATGTTGGAAATAATGGACCACCTTTCTACTCATTATTACAGTGTTCTCTCCTTTATTACACATTTCTACACTCCATATTCATCCACGAGATGACAAATAGACCTAACACTGTTTATTATCATTTCACATTTACCTATAGTATGCTCAACAACACTGTGGACAAAATCATGTTCTCATTTGAGTTCATTTAAAACTTAGTTCTGAACTAGAAATTTCCCTGTCTACCATTTTCTTTTATTCTCAATCGAATTAATTTTCTTGGATTTGAAAATAGTGGTCTCTCTGATACTAAACTGTCCTTAATAACTGGTTGTCAGCAGCATGTGTGGTAGGGAGGATATGAGGAACTGAGTCCACTTACCTGGGACTTCATCCCATAAGTACGAAAAATAATATCCTGCATTCTACTAAAAAATAAGTATTCAATGGTTTTGGAAGTAATGGTAGATCTATGAATCTACACTGTCGAATGGCAATTGTCAAGTGTGAGGTGGATGACTAGTTCACACTTTGCAACACTATTGCCTTAGGGCAAGTGTCTGTCAAAAGTTAGGGAAGGAGATTGTGATACAGAGGCTTGGAATTCCACTTAATGGCGGATGTTTGCACAAGGCTAAGGCTTGGGAGGAGATTAGTAATGGGATAGATGTCCTGTTGCTGTTGTTAGGTGCTGTGGAGTCTGGTCTGGCTCACTGAGACCTTATATACAATGAGACACTCCATAACACCGTGCCATGCGCATGATCTTTGCGTGTGTGTGTGTGTGGTTAAGCCCATTGTTGAAGCCACTGTGTCAATCCATCTAGTTGAGGGTCTTCCTTTTTTCATTGACCTACCACTCTCCAAAACATGATGCCATTCTCCAGTGTCTGGTCCTTCCTGACAACATGTCCAAAATTTGTAAGATGCGGTCTAACCATCCTTTCTTCAAAGAAGCACTCTAGGTGCATTTCATTTAGGACGGATCTGTTGGTTCTTTTGGCAGTCTGGTGGCATAGCTTTCAGCATTACAGTAACATGCAAGCCCTCACAGTATGGCACACTGACACACAAGTGGGGGGATGAATGTCTTCATACACACTGAATCCATTCTATAAGAACTGAAATTTATTTAACATCTAGGTTTGCATCCTTGAGAAGGAAGGAATCCAAACATGGGATGAGATGAGCCATTAGGTGAGGGCAATGGGGCAGGTGCTTACAGGTCTTTGGGGAAGAGAGGAGAGTGGCTGATAACTGAAGTGAAGACGTTCCTGAGCTGGCATTATTGTACAGGCTAATGAAATGCAGAGTGGGAGAATGTGAGATCAGCTTGCTAGCCCAAACAATCACTTCATGCTTCATGATTCTATAGGAATTTACTTTAATTATATTTTCAAATGGATAGATTATAAATTGAGTTTAGATAAAGATGCTGCAAACTTAATGTTTTTCTAAGATCCATTTCAGGCAAATTTCTATATATGGTACAAAGTAAGAACCAAGAGTTTTTCTGTGTAACTGTCCAAATATCATTTCAATATCATTTGGTGTAAGGATTATACAATGCCAGTTGAATTGGGTTGACATCTTTGTCAAAAATGATCCCGTCTGTGGATTTATTTTTGGGTTTTCTACTGGGGACCATTGATATATTTTTCTATTTTTGTATTGATAATGCATTGGATTACTGGCTGGATCTTTATGAGAAGTCTTAAAATTAGTTTATGGACTCTAACATTGTTCTAATTTTTCAAAGATATTTTGGAAAATCTAGTTTTTTCTTCTAAATTTTCATATAAATTTTAGAATTAGCTTATCAAATTCAAAAATGTCAGATGGGGTATTGACTTACATTCTCTAGAATTCCATAGCTCAATCCTGTAGGTCTATGTAAAATTAGCATATTAACAATGTCAAATCTTCTTATTTACAAACACAGTCTATCTCCCTATTTAGATTCATTGTAATTTCTCTCAGCAACATTTTTCTTTGTTTTTTACTGCACAGGTAAACATCTATTGTCAAATTTATTGACATCTATTGTCAAATTTATTCCTAAATATTTAAAGTGTTTGAATATTATTATAAGTGGTAACATTTATTTAAAATTTAGTTTCTAAATATTAGGTATGACCATGCAAAAATATATTTAATGATTATGTATTTACTTACCATAGTGAACCTTCCTAAACTTACTGCTTATTAATTCCACTAACTTTTTAAAATTCTGAGGTATTTTCTACACAAAAATATTCTTGTATCTATGAATGAAGACAGTTTAATTTCCTTCATTTTAAGTGCACTACCACTGTGCTGCACCACCAATCTTCTTTATTAAATTATTTTTTTGAGACAAGTCTTGCTAAACTGCACAGGCTGCCTCTGGCCTAGAATTTGTGATCCTCCTGCCTCAGCCTCCACAGTCAGTGGAGTGACATGTGTGTGCCACCGCCTTGGCTGAAGGGCACATCTTGTTCTCTCTCTCTCTCTCTCTCTCTCTCTCCCTCTCTGCCTGACATTAGTGTATTAAAACCATTTTTAAAAAAATATACAATGTTCAGTTTTTTTAGTGGTTTTGAGAAAGTCATAATTGCTCTGTCTTAGCCCATAGTGGGAATAATTCCGCACTCTATATTTTGGACTAAGCTTTCATATGTGGGTAGATTGAGTAGTGAGTACAGACTTTGGCAAAAATGACAGTGAACACAAAATGTTTCTCCCCTAGTGCTGTTTTCCTTCTTTCAAGTTCTTTATCACCATATACCTTCAAAGATTTTGCAGCTGTGTCTTACTGATTGCCATTTTTGTTGTTGTTAGGTGCTGTCAAGTCGGTATCTGACTCATAGCAACCCTCATAAGGTTTTCAATGGCTGACTGTTTCAGGATTGCCTTGGGAGTGGATTGCCAGGTCCTTCTCCCATTTTTGTGGTGCTGGGAATTGAACTTGGGACCTCAGAGACTGCAACCCAGTGCTCTACCAACTGAGCTAAATCCCATCCCACTGATTACCATTAGTGCCTTCTTAATCAACTCCTACCATTTTTAGGCCCACACATATCCATCAGCTTGCCATACTATGGGGGCTTGTGTGTTGCTGTAATGCTGAAAGCTATGCCACCAGTATTACAGATAACAGCAAGTTCACCCATGGTGGGCAGGTTTCCACTGAGCTTCCAGACTAAGATGGACTAAGGAATAAGACCTGGCAGCCTACTCCTGATACAATTAGCCATTTAAAACCCTATGAACAGCAGAGAAGCATTGTCAGATATAGTGCTAGAAAATGAGCTCTCCAGTTTGGAAGGCACTCAAAAGACTATTGGGGAAGAGTTGCCTCCTCCAAGTAGAGTCTAATGATGAAAATGGAATAAAGCCCTAGAGAACTGCATTTGCTGGTGTAACAGGATTTAAAATGAGGAACAACTATAAACATCCATTAATAGTTAGAACATGGAATATATGTAGTATGAATCTAGAAAAATTAGAAATCACCAAAAAAGAGGTGGAGTTCATACACATCAACATTCTAGGCATCAATGAGCTAAAATGGACTGGTGTAGGTCATTTCGAATCAGATAACCATATGAACTACCATGCTGGAAATGAAAAACTAAAGAGAAATGGGGTTGCATTCATCATCAAAAAAGACATCTCAAGATCTGTCCTGAAGTACAGTACTGTCAGTGGTAGAATAATATCCATTTGGCTACAAAGAAGGCCAGTTAATATGATTATTATTTACATGTATGCATACATAACTAAAGCCACAAATGAAGATAGTGAAGATTTTTACCAGTTTCTGCAATCTGAAATAGATGAAGCATGCAATCAGGATGTACTAATAATTGCTGGTGACTGGAATGCAAAAATTAGGAACAAAGGAGAAGGCTCATCAGTCAGAAAATATGGCCTTGGTGGCAGAAACAAAGCTACAGGTCACATGATAGAATTTTGTCAGATCAATGACCTTTTCATTGCAAATATATTTTTTTCACCAACATACATGGTGACGATACACATGGAATCCACCAAATGGAACAAAGAGGAACCAAACTGATTACCTTTCTGGAAAGAGAGGATGGAAAAGCTCAATATCAAAAGTCAGAATGCAGCCAACTGCTGATTGCAGATCAGACCATCAACTGGTCATATGCATATTCACATTGAAACTGAGGAAAATTAGAGCAAGTGTAAGAGATCAAATGTATGACCTTGAGTACATCACAGCTGATTCAGAGACCAATTCAAGAACAGGTTTAATGCATCTGATACTAATGATAGACAACCAGATGAGTTGTGGCATGACATCAAAGACATCATTAAAAGGACAGGAAAAAAGAAAAGACCAAATAACTTGTCAAAAGAGAATCTGAAACTTGCCCTTCAATGATGCTAAAGTAAAAGAAAGACATGATGAAGTTAAAGAACTAAACAGAAGATTTCAAAAGGCAGCTTGAGAAGACAAAGTCAAATGCTTTAATGACATGTGCAAAGAGCTGGGGACAGAAAACCAAAAGGAAAGGACACGCTGGTTTTTTTTTGTAAGCTTAAGGAATTGAAGGTAAATGTTCAAGTCTTGAGTGGCAATAATGAAGGATTCTACAGGGAAAATATTAAATGACCCAGGAAACATCAAAAGATGATAGAAGGAATAGATAGAGTCATTATACCAAAAAGAATTGGTGGATAGCCAACCATTTCAAGAAGTTGCATAGGATCAGGAGCCAATGGTGTTGAAAGATGAAGTGGAAATTGCCTTGAAGGAACTGACGAAACATAAGGCTCCAGTAATTGATGGAATACCAATAGAGAGGTTTCAACAAAGCAATGCAACACTGGAGGTGCTAACATGTTTATGCCAAGAGATTTGGAAAATAGCTACCTGGCCAACTTACTGGAAGAGTTCCATATTTGTGCCTATTCCCAAGAAAAGGGATCCAACTGAATGTGGCAATTATTGAATGATATCATTAATATTACATGCAAGCAAAATTTTACTATACATCATCAAAAGTGACTGTAGCAGTATATAGATAGGGAACTGCCAGAAAATCAAGCAAGATTCAGAAGAGGGCATGGAACCAGGGACATCACTGCTGATGTCAGATGGATATTAGCTGAAAGCAGAGAATACCAGTAGATATCTTTCTATGTTTTATCGACTATGTCAAGGTATTTCACTGTGTGGATCATAACAAATTATGGATAACATTCCAAAAACGGGGAAACCAGAGCACCTAATTGTATCATGAATAATCTGTACATGGACTAGAAGGCAGTCATTAGAAGAGAACAAGGAAACACTGCTTGGTTAAAGTCAAGAAAGGTATGTGTCAGGGCTGTATCCTTTTACTGTACTTCTTCAATTTCTATGCTGAGATAATAATCCATGAAGCTGGACTTTATGAAGAATAATGCTCCATCATGATTCGAGGAAGACTCATTAACAATCTGTGTTATGTTGATGACACATCTTTGCTTGTTGAAAGGGAAGAGGATTTGAAATATTTGCTGATGATCAAACAACAGCCTTGAGTATGGATTGCATCTCGACATCAAGAAAACAAAAGCCCTCACAACTGGATAAGTAATCAACTTCATAATAAATGAGAAAAGATTGAGGTTCTCCAAGATTTTGCTATACTTGGTTCTACAATCAACACCTGTGGAAGCAGCAGTCAAGAAATCTAAAGATGCATTTCATGGGGAAAAGTTATAAAAGACCTCTTTAAAGTGCTGAAAAGGAAAGATGTCACATTGGAGACAAAGGTGTGCCTGACTCATGCCATGGTATTTTCAGTTATGTGATATAGTTGTGAAAGCTGGACACTGAATAATAGAGACAGGAGAAGAATTGGTGCTTTGAATTATGGAAGAGGAGATGGATATTGAATATACCATGGATTGCCAAAAGAACCAGCAGATCTGTCCTAGAAGAAGTGCGACCGGAGTGCTTCTTGGAAGCAAGAATGGCTAGATTTTGTCTTATGTATTTTGGACATGTAGTCAGGAGAGACTCATACCTGGAGAAGGACATCATATTTGGGAGAGTGACAGGTCAATGAAAGAAAAGAAGATCCTCACAACATCTGCAACAGTGGGCTTAAACACAAGTAAGATCATGTGCCTGGCATCAAATTGAGGAGGGTTTTATTCTGTTGTACATGGGATAGCAATGAGTTGGACCCGACTTGATGGCACCCAACAACAACAACAGCAACAACTATTTCTTGGTTTTGTAATTAAGATGCAATTGAAGAGTAAGACTATCTCATTTCCCCCTTTATGTTATTATATAATAACATGCTTCATGGAGTTCTGAGAGCTTTCCCTGGACTATCTTGCAGGAATAATATTCTGGAAATTGTTGTTGTTAGGTGCCATGGAGTTAGGTCAGACTCATAGCGACTCTATGTACAGCAGAAGGAAACACTCCCTCATTCTGTGCCAGGCACACTATATGATTGGTTGGTTGGTTGGTAGGTGCCTTCGAGTTGATATCTGACTCATAGCAACCCTCATAGGGTTTTCAATGGCTGACTGTTTTGGGATTGCCTTGGGAGTGGATTGCCAGGCCCTTCTCCCATTTTTGCGGTGCTGGGAATCGAACTCGGGACCTCAGAGACTGTGGAGCAGTGCTCTACCAACTGAGCCAAATCCCAGCACTACACTATATGATAGGAAAAACAATAATAGGAGCTAATGTATTTTATAACTGAACATCTAGGCTGGGATTTAGCTCAGTTGGTAGAGCGTTGCGCTGCAGTCTCTGAGGTCCCGAGTTCAATTCCCAGCACCGCAAAAATGGGAGAAGGACCTGGCAATCCACTCCCAAGGCAATCCCAAAACAGTCAGCCATTGAAAACCCTATGAGGGTCGCTGTGAGTCGGATACCGACTCGAGGGCACCTAACAACAACAATGTAACAACAATTTTATAACTGACAAGGCAGATTTTCACGTTTTGATCTCACACATTATATTGTCTATGCAGTACGTGTGGTTTATATATCACATGCTTTCTGAGAGATGCTAAATTCAGAACTAGCAAGAACTTTAGAAAAATATCTGGTCTCAGTTCCTTAATGTTAATGAGCCAATTGGGATGAAGAGTAGTTAGGTAGCATTTCTAATTTCACACAAATAATGGCCCTAGTTGCACTGCAAATATAGATTGTTTAATATACTTTTTAAATTATACTCTTCCTTGTTCAGTTGTATTTTTGTCTTAATTCCTCAAATATTACATGCTTTAATCTTAAGCATCTTCCTTTATATTTCTTGTACATCCAAGAGTCATTAACTGTTAGAGCAAATTTGTATTGAACATGTGGTTATTGTTAGGTGCCATTGAGTTGGTATCCAACTCATAGTGATCTTATGTACAACAGGCAAAACACTATTACCAGGCTTCTCTGTTATTCATAGGGTTTTCAGTGCTAAATTGTTCATGTTAGGTGCTATTGAGTCAGTGTCCGGCTCACAGAGATCCTGTGTACAACAGGCAAAACACTGTGGTCGGTTCTTCTGTGCTATTCATAAGGTTTTCGATGGCTGATTGTTTTTTTGGGAGTGGGTTGCCAGGTCCTTCCCCCAAGCCTGCAGCACCTGGTGTTCACAGGTGGTCTCCCTCCAAGTACTAACCAGACCGGAGCCTGCTTAGCTTCTGAGATGTGACACAATCAGACACCACAGTGGTATGGCTGCAGGCACAGCATTGAACACTTAGTTTGTACAAAATAGTGAGATAAGTTCTCTGCATGGATTATTTTCTCATTTAGTTCTCTTAGAAATCTTATGGCATAAATACCACAGGTACTATAGTTATCTTCATTTTAGAGGATGGGAAATCAAGGATTCAAACATTTAAATAACTTGCACAAGATCACAGTGCCAATATGGAGACAGAAAAATATCAGTTCTGCAATTTTAATTTCAGTGGTGGTCAGAAAATATGCCTGAAGCTATAAGTCTTTGTATGATTTACAACAAAGAGAGGCTTTTGGCACAGGTGCCTTAAGGAGAAAAATTACTCAGCTATTCATAGCTTATTTAAGCAAATAAGTAAAAGGTCAGTGAATATTTACATAAAATTATCACAAAAGTTATTTTAATCAATACTTAGCACAAATTTAAATTTCTACTTAGGGTTTTTGAAGGAGAGGAAAGGATTTTTTTTTAATATTTGAATGGCCTTTTTAATTCTGCCATTAACAATAAAGATACCTAGTTAAAGAAAAACACATTTGTTAAAAAATGCTTATTCAAAGTTATATATAAACTATGTTTGCCAAATTAGGATGTTTTCTGCTCAAATCTTCTGAAAATTAATTCATTAGAAACACTTTGACTTATTTCTAATTAAACAAATCAGTATACCTGTGGAAAGTATTTTAAAATTAGAATCATACAAGTCATATTTTCCTTTAAAACAATACAAATTCAAAGTAACTTGGGCAGATGAATTTAAAATACAAGGAGGAATTTTAATTTTTTGTGGCTCAAATCAATGGAGAGTTGGGATTTGAGCCTAGACAATCTGACTTTAGAACCCATTAACTTAACCACTATGTCTAATATAATCAGGCAAAAAGTCATTCTAATTTGCTAATGGCAAAGATTATTTAAATGCTTTTCTTCTAGGTCAAAGTATTAGATGTTTAATAAAAACATCAATCCAAGATTGCACATTGTTATGGCAATAACTGATTGAAAATTGATAAGAATTTCTGAGAAGGACTGTGCAATGATGACATATTTGTTGTTGACTAATTTTACAGTCTGGTGTCCAGCTGTATTTCCCAACAGATCATCCTTGGCCATTAATGGTTAGAGAAACAATTCATATAACATGAAATGTAGCTAAGTGATTATATATGATCGGAAAGTGTTTGGCTGGTACTTCTAAAATTCAGGTAAATTTCATCTTTACTCTTTTGAATACAAAAGAGTCTTCATTTGTATCAGTACTATATAAAACATCAACATTTACTCCTTGAAGGCTTAGATAAAAGCATAGGTAGAATACACAGAACTTTCCTGGGCCTGGTGATGAATGGCTGTAATCTGAGTTATCAAGATGCTACAGCAGGAGAGATCAAGAGTTCAGGGTCAGCCTGGCTGTATACTAAAATCTTGTCTCAAGACAAGCAAGAGCTGAGATGTAGCTTAATTTGTTTTCAGATGTACATTTCATTTAGAATGCTTTTGTATAACTAAAGGGCTGATATATTCAGTGTAATTTATTAGCAGGTCATTTTGCTGCAAACAGAAACAGTTGAAAATTCATATTCTCTTAGAGATTCATAACAAATTTCTCTGAGTGGTTACTTAAGCAGCAGATCAATCGATTTAATTGTCCTGTCAGTATTCTTCCAGTGATCCACCCATAGTTGCCCCCTATTCTACAGAATTGAGGGCTTCCTAATGAAGCCTGCACTGTTATTAAAATTTATCTATTATTTATTTCCTGTAAAATTCAGTGGCATAGAAAATATAGATAGTATCCTGAAATATGACCCCATCAATTCTCTGCAATCCTCTGAGCCCCATCTCCACTCAGTGATTGTGGATAAATGTCCAAGGGGCCTTCTTCACCATTTACAGATAACAGTTTCAGCAAAGGATAAAAGTGTTATGACAACTTTTATTATCTTACCTAAAGGAAGAAATTGAGCACTCAAGTTGAAATATAAGTGCAATATCCTTTTCCTTTACTGGAAATTCAATGGAACAAATTCTACCAAATATTTTTTCATGTATCTATCTACCTATTTTCCTTGCTATCTTTTATATATGTAAGATTATATATGTTTTATATAAGTACAAATTATGTATGTACATATATGTATATATGTACACGTATATATACATGTGTATATATGTATATATACATGTGTATATATGTATATATGTATATGTATATATATACATATGTATACACAAGAATGTAAAATAATTTCATTCAGTAAAAACATTGACTTGGTATTCCAAATTCAGCACAGTGATGTTGGTAGAATTTAATATTCCTGAAGACAAACAATAAGTCTTCTCCATGTGCATGCATATATGCAGTCGGGGAGTAAGGGGTGGGGAGCAAATTAGAAACTGTACACTAAACTTGTCAAAGTGATGATCATTGGCTGGAGAATGGAAATGGAGAAGAATGCTCACATGCTGCCATCTGTCTATTGTCTGAATTATTTGCTTGAGCACTTTGTGTAACTAGGAAATAAACAGACTTCCTATGAACTGCTATAGAAGAACAGTACTGGCTTGCGTAGTGCAATTAAGTCAGGTGGGAGAAGGTCAGTCTTCCTTGAGGAAGAATTGGAACAGTTCTCAAATTGTGGCCTGTAAACCAGCAGAATCAACATCGCCAGGACACTATTTTAGAATCCACATTTTTGTGCTTTTCCCTGTTGTTATTGGTGGGTGCTGTGGAGTTGGGTCCAACTCATAGCTACCCTATGTATAACAGAACGAATGCCATGCCATGCATGCACATGATCTCTCCCTCTTTCTTTCCTTCTCTCTCTCTCTCTCTCTCTCTCTCTCTCTCTCTCTCTCTGCAGCCTTGGGGGGTTGAACCTAAGGCCTTGCACTTGCATGCTTTGCAAGTGCTATACTACTGAGCTTCACTCCCAGCCCAATTTTTTAAAGGTTTGAGACAGGGTCTTGCTAAATTATGCAGATTGCCTCTGGTCTCAAACTTGTGATCCTCCTGTCTCTGACTCCTGAGTCACTGGGATTATAGGCATGAGCCCCTGTGCCTGGGGCTCTTTTATGTTTAATCCCATTGTTGTAGACACTGTGTCAAACCATCTAGTTAAGGGTCTTCCTTTCTTTTGTTGACAGGCCACCATCTCAAAAATGATGTCCTTCTCCGGGGATTGGTCCCTCTTGATAACATATCCCAAATATGTAAGATGCAGTGTAGCCATCCTTGTTTCCAAGGAGCACTCTGCTTACACTTTGTCTAGGGTGGATCTGTTGGTTCTTTTGGCAGTCCATAGTATATTCAATATTCATCTCCTGCATCATAATTCAAGAGCATCAATTCTTCTCCTGTATCCCTTATTCAAATCCAGCTTTCACAAGCATATATGACTGGAAATACCACGGCATGAATCAGGCCACCTTTGTCTTCAATGTAGCGTCTTTATTTTCAACATTTTAAAGAGGTCTCTTGCAACAGCTTTTCACAAAGCAATGTGCCCTTTGATTTCTTGACTGCTGCTTCCATGAGTGTTGATTGTAGAACAAGTAAAACAAAATCTTGGAGAACCTCAATCTTTTCTTCATTTATCAAGAAGTCACTGACCCAATTGTAAGGTTTTTTTTTTTTTTTTTTGATGTTGAGGTGCAATCCACACTGAAGGCTCTGTTCTTTGATCTTTATCAGTAAATGTTTCAAATCCTTTTCACTTTTGTTGTTGTTGTTGTTGTTAGGTGCCATCGAGTTGGTATCCGACTCATAGTGACCCTCATAGGGTTTTCAATGGCTGAGTGCTTCGGGATTGCCTTGGGAGTGGATTGCCAGGCCCTTCTCCCATTTTTGCGGTGCTGGGAATTGAACTCGGGACCTCAGAGACTGCAGCGCAGCGCTCTACCCACTGAGCTAAATCCCAGCCTTTTCACTTTTAGCAAGCAAAATTCCATCTTCTGCATAACGCAGTGTTAACAAATCTTCCTCCAATCCTGCTGCTGGATTCTTCTTCATAAAGTCCACCTTCTCGGATTATTTGCTAAACACAAAGATTGAAGCGCTATGACTGGGATCAAAGGACAAAGTCTTTATTTGTCACTGGCGTGCTTTCCCATTTTGACAGCTCCATGCACCAATCAGCTTCTCTCCTCTCATGGACGGTATTCACAGTGCAGAGTTCCTCTCAAGTACCAGCTCTGATTCATGGATCAGAACTGTCTTGGTGTTATATTGAGTTGAACTGGGCTGGGATTTAGCTCAGTTGGTAGAGCACTGCTCTGCAGTCTCTGAGGTCCCAAGTTCGATTCCCAACACCACAAAAATGGGAGAAGGATGTGGCAGTCCACTCCCAAAGCAATTAGCTATTGAAAACCCTATGAGGGACCCAGGCGCGGTGGCGCAATCCTGTAATCCCAGCGGCTCTGGAGGCAGAGGCAGGAGGATCACAAGTTTGAGACCAGAGGCAGTCTGTGTAACTTAGCAAGACCCTGTCTCAAAAAAAAAAAAAAAAAAAAAAAAAAAGGCACCACACAATAAGAAATAGTGTTGTGATCTATGAGCAAAACCTTCCATGGCCAGGTAAGACCAAGCAGAAATCATAGCCTCACATTGGCCAACTCTAGACAATGTCTCAGTCCCACTCCTTAATGTTCTCACTCCTTAGGGACCAAGACTCTGTCTTAGACACTTTCACTTCCTTCTAAAACAGTACCTGGAGGGAGCGTGTGGTTGTTAGTAATTATTATTGAACGACTCTTCCTCAACTTTGCCTTATCGTTTACATAATATCACATCCTCTTGTAGCATATTTATTTACCTACTAGACATGTTTATTTTCAGTGTCCTTTAGCTAGTGTGTTTATTTCATAAAATCAGGCATTTCTTCCTTTCTTACTTTCTTCTCAGTGTTGGGGAAAATATTTTGCTTGTCGCAAACACATAATATAATCAATCAATTAATATAATTGATGTTATTTCATTATGTAATATATCTATTTTTATCTAAGAAGCCAAATCATAGGAGGGAGGAAAGAAAGTTCCATTCAATCACCATGAAACAACATCTACACCAATTATTCCTTAACTTTCTTCTATACAGCAGTACCCACCTTTTAAAGTTATTTCCATTGTCTTTATTTTACTCTGCAAAATAGTAGCTTTGTAACCTTTTAAATGGCTCCATACTAAAACAGCCATATATTGAAGATAACGTTCTCTAGTATTTCTCTCTCTCTCTCTCTCTCTCTCTCTCTCTCTCTCTCTCTCTCTCTCTTTCTGTCTCTCCCTCTCCGCCTCTCTCATCTTTCTCTGTACTTGAGGGTTGAACCTAGGGCCTCACACATATTTTGCAAGTGCTCCACCACTAGGCTGCACCACCGGGCTCATTTTTTATTTTTTCTCTTGTGACGGGGTCTCATTCAGTTATGCTGGGTGCCTCTGCTCTTGAACATATGATCCACCTGCCTCTGCCTCCTGGGTCATTGGGATTACAAGTGTGTGTCACCGTGCCCTGTAACATTTTTCTCATAGAGAAACCTCTCTGTGTTCACACTCAATGTGAAACCCAAAGCCGGAAATATCATTGATAGACTGTGCCATCAATTTTTCTGACTTCACATTGCATTTGGTTGTTTTTGCTATTGTTTCTGTCTAAGAAGAAAAATCCCAGATAGAAAAACTCTCATCCACCTATTCACCTCTGTGTGTCTATCAGCTGGATATGCTGTGGGGGTATACATATTGCTGTGATGCTGAAAGCTACGCCACCACTATTTCAGATACCACCAGGGCCACCCACGGTGGACAGGTTTCAACTGAGCTTCTAGATAAAGACAGACTAGGGAGAATGACTCAGCAGCCCACTGCTGAAATAATTAGCCATGGAAAACCCTATGAATAGCAGAGAAGCACTGTTAAATATAGTGCAGGAGAGTGAGCCCCCAAACCCCCATGCTGGAAAGCATTCAAAAGATGACTAGGGAAGAGCTACCTCCATAAAGTAGAGTTGACCTTAATGATGGGAATGGAGTAAAGCCACTGGGACCTCCTTTTACTGGTGTGGCACAACTCAAAATGACAAGGAACGCAGTTGCTTCAACTATGGGTTCAAATATGAAAAGATGGTGTACATGACAATGTTGATGAATGTTTTGTTCTGTTGCACAAAGGGTCAATATGAGTCAGACCTGAATCAATGACACTAAAAACAACAACTACTTATTTAAGATGTTGAGTAGAGTATCCTCACATGCAGGTTAGGAATGAAGGCATTTTGGGTAGAAATGGCCCAGGAAAAGAAGAAAAACTTTAGGAAAGTAAAATCTCCTTCTAGGTTATTCATCGGGGCTAGGATTTAGCTCAAGTGGTAGAGTGCCGCCCGGTAGTCTCTGAGGTCCCGAGTTCGATTCCCAGCACCGCAAAAATGAAAGAAGGACATGGCAATCCACTCCTGAGGCAACCCCAAAACAGTCAGCCATTAAAAACCCTATGAGGGTCGCTATGAGTTGGACGTGACTGGATGGCACCTAACAACAACAACAAGTTATTCATTGCCTGAGCAGCCAAGAGAGGGCTGGAGAGAGAACTTCAATGCATATAAATAATTATGACCTTGACTTAAGAATCTCTCTGACAAGGTTAATATTACTACTTCACATGATAGCATCTCCACAAATTTAATATGCACAAACTAATTCACTTCAGGTTCAGAACTTAAAAATAAACTGAATCACAGAATGTCCAAACTCAGAAGACTTAAACCCTTTGCCTTTGTTCTCTGGAAGCACCAAGCAGCCAAGATGACTTCGCCATGCTTTGCAGGATTTCCTTTTTAGGGATGTTTATTACGAGTGTTACCTGTCCTATTAATAAGGCAACTTGTACAGCTAGCCAGAGTGAGAGAGTACCAGGAAATAGAAAAGGATTCACTTCACAGTGACTGTTATTGGAGATGCACCTCTCCCCTCCTACAGTGCTGATACCACCTCGGTCCTTGTAGCCAGCAGAGAGAGTTTTTCAATACTGTGCATGCCTCACCCTGGTTTGAGCTGCTTTGGTTTTCCACCTACAATGCAAGCAAGTACCATCTATGTCAACCTCCAATGAAGATCTTGTTAAGTTTAACAAAGGGTGTTTTTTTTCTTCCTCTCCTTGCCTGTGACTATGGCACTCAGATTTATATATTTTCTATGCTTTTGGTCCAGGAATCCACTGCATCTGAATTACCTAGGGCTCTTGGGGAATAAAGATTGCCAGACACAGGTACAGGCTTCTTGAGGCAGGATATCTGGAAGTAGGGCAGGAAAGAAGGATTCTTTTATATGACCTTCCAGATACTTATGACATATTTCCACAGGCACCAAAACTATAAGAAATACCAAGGGAAAGAAGAATTTGTCTTAGTGGCAAGCAATGGGATTCAGATACTCTGTTTCCTTCTGTTTCTTTCAATCACACAGTCAGAAAAAGCTGTGCTGTGGTTTGCAATGCTTGTCTGGGCTCACTTTTAATATAAAGAACTAATTTCCTGTGCGCATCTGTTACAGTGATAAACCGTCCAGGAGTTTCTATACAAATCTTTGACAAAAAAAAAAAAATCACGTTAGAATTGTCATGTTTTTCTTACTTAACAGCCCTTTGAGATATCAAGAGATTTATAAAATGTAAATTCGGTGATTTATGATACATTTGCCTCTTTCTTTGTGTTCCCGCTGAAAAAATAAATCTCAGTATTGTCAGTTATGAATAATTTATATACAATGAAAAACATGAAAAGAAAATAGTGGTATTTCCATAAGAAAGAACCCTATGAGCTCCTGATTTGAAAGTCATATCAGACTTGCACTTCTAAAACACCTGGATATTTATGACTTTAACTACAAGAGAGAAAAATACTTATTTATGTAATAAATCTTTGAAATTCAGAATTATATGCAGTGCATGTTTTTCAATTAAATTTGGTTTCTGAATTTAATATTCATCTTTGACTAGGAAAAGAGAGATATTTGCAGTTAGTAACTACTACCTGTTTTTGAAAGGTGAGTTAATGATGTTGAAATGAAAAGTAATTGCCTCTGTCTTTAAGTGAATACACTGATTTTAGACTACTCCAGGGCTCAGTTCATCACAGAATAGAAGCCTCTTCTGGAAAATAAATATTACCAATAGTGCTATAGGTCTTAGAGAAATTGTGAAGCAGGCAAAATTGGGAATTGGTTCTGGTGTGGTCAGCTGCTCTTTTTCAGTAGCTGTTTCTTCCATCTGGGAAGTCTCCCTCTTCCCCTGCACGCCAAGCTTCCAGTACTAGATGCTTTCCCTACTGCTCAAACACAAATCTTTTAGGAAAAAGTAGGAAGGTGAAGGAGAAAATGAGAAAGGGAGAAAGGTGTGAAAGAGAGAGAGAAACAGATCTGGTGTCATTCATTTGTATCTTTAATCAATTTTCATTCAACATGTTTTGACTTTATTCTACCCCAGGTCATCTATATTGTACTCAAGAAGAAATATGAAAACAACGAAAAGAAAATTTAAAAAGATTTAGCAGCTATGCCCCAGCCAGGTAGGACGGGGGGAGGGGGGGCGATATTTTGGTTGGAAGACTCTTTCTACAGTCAACTCTGAAGATTTCTAGTGCATCTGCATCTCTCATGTGCTGTGTTCAAATCCATAATTACAAGAATCTGCCATAACTGTCCTGGTAGACTAGATATGAAAACAGAGGTTATTTATTAAAATTCTTGAAACGGCAATGAGTCTTTCAGTAATTATCTTTCATCTGACTCCAGCAGCCAGCATTTGGGAGGCCCTATGATGGATTTCCTACAACAATTCTCTTAAAGAATTTTCAAAGGCAAATCTTAAGGTGAAGATTTTGGCCTCTTCTCTAGAAAAGCATGTTTGTTCTTTATTAAAATGGGCTGGTGGCCTAATGATTTTCTGAGCTTGATATTTAAAGTGCAGTTTTCTTGCCCTTTCTCCTGGCACATGCAGAAGTGCTGACAGATATTGTGGCTCGCATTAGCATCGCTTGCTACTTGAATATGCGGTTGTCAGGAAACTCGGCCAGACCTTTTGCACGGGCAGACGGGCACATTATGCAGATTTAGAGAGAGTGAGCCAGAGGAAGCAGATAACTATAAAGATGGGTAGGCAGTACCTCTCTCCTTAGGGGCCCCCCCACCACATATTTACCTTGTACCACACTTGCGCAGGGCTCTTGATCACAAATTTAGATCGGGACACAATTTTCTTTCCTGTTTTTATTAAATCTCAGCAGTATAATTAGTTACATAATTATTATATGACTAGGAACTGTGTTTTCTGTGTTGTTGTTAGGTGCTGTCAAGTCATGTCTGACTCATAGCGACCCTCATAGGGATTTCTATGGCTGATTGTTTTGGGATTATTTAGGGAGTGGATTGCCATGTCCTTCTCCCATTTTTGTGGTGCTGGGGATTGAACCTGGATAGAAAGTGCAGAGCAGGTGCTCTACCCACTGAGCTAAATCCCACCTCTGTGTTTTCTACAGGCCATTGTTAATTTTTTAAGTGCAAGTCTTCTTGAGCATCAGGGAGATATGTTTGCTTAAGTCCTCATAAACTAGTTTTGATGTGAATACAATTTTCAATTCACCACTGTAGACACTGACGTTTCCTAGCTTTACATACTTATGTAACAGCTCAAGGGAAAAGGCACGCACCTAAAGTCTGCAGTAAGAATGTTGAACAAATTTATCACTTAGGGTTCTAGATGTAGTAGTAGTAGTTTTTTTTTAAATACGGTAGTTATCAAGATGTTTATAATCATTGAGTACACATTAATTATGAATAAAATATTTATTTGGTTTAAAGCACATTAATTATTCTAACAGTGAATATACTGCACAGTGTGATATGCTAGTTAACAAAATTTACTCCACCAGGGCTGGAGTTTAGCACAGTTGGTAGAATGCTGCTCTGTGATCTCTGAGGCCCTGGGTTAGATGCCAGCACTACAAAATGGGAGAACATGGCAGCCCACTCCTGAAACAATCTTGAAACCATCAGCCATTGAAAACCCTGTGAGGGTTGCTATGAGTGGAACACAACTCGTCAGCACTCAACAACAGCAATGGTAGTCCACTGGCTGTGTAGTTATGAAAATATCACCTCTGTGATTTTACTCATTATAACTCAAGATTAAGATAATCTCCAATTTCACTTCAAAATTGATTCTGTTATTACATTCATGAATATAAACAGGGCTTGTTTATTTGTATTCAACAAATAACCTCAAGTGTGTCTTGTGTTTATGTAGTAATCTGTAAAACATTTATAAGCAATATTTAGCCTTGACAACAATTCTGAAAGGTAGATATTTTATTCCCATACTATCAAGAAAGAACTTGAGTGACTCTCAAAATTGTACAGTTCATGATTGTCCAAAGAGGACTCAGTCCCAGGTGTATGTGTGTGTTAACTTTGAGGTCTGTTTGTGGCATTTTGAGCCTGCAGCCATAGCCCTGTGGCATCCGATCCCATCAGATCTTGGAAACTAAGCAGGGTTGGACATGGTTAGTACTTGGATGGGAGACCGCCTGGTAACACTGGGTGCTGTAGGCTTGGGAGAAGGACCCAGCAACCTACTTCCCCCAAACAATGAGCCAGTGAAAACCCTATGAATAGCAGAGAAGCACTGACAATAGTGTTTCACCTGTTGTATGTAAGGTTGCTACATGTGGCATTTTATCAAGTGTTTATTATAGGCATAATGGTGTCTTTGATTATGTGATAGATATACAAAAATAAAATATTCGATCTATTTTCTCAGGGAATTCATATTGTAGGTAAAGAGAAAAAGCGTGTAGGATGTTCAATAAGATTGGAAGTTGATAATGCAAGAGGTTTCAAAAGATTGTATGAGAAAAATTCAAAGGAATAGGGAGGACAATAAAAGGCATGGCTTCTTATGAGTGGAAAGAATAAAGAGAGCTTTGGGGAGACCAGGTGAAGACCAAGAGAAACAGAAGCACTGAATCAGGGTTTCCAGGCTCCTTGAAGAGGAACCAAGAGGAGGTCCTGGGTTCTCAATGGTAGGAGCTACATCTGAGTGTTTCTTCAGCATTTTCCAGATGTAATTCTGGATTAAGGAAAATCCGTTGACTGGTTGTATCATTTCTTTTAAAGTGGAATTGCATGCCTTTTATCAGCACTTAGGAAGAGGCCATCAGCGATATCAACTTAAGGGACTGTTAGTGAGCTTACTCTGCATTGTGAAATGTAGAGGCCTCATGCCTATCAGACACTCTCCCCTTCAAACTACATGTGTTGTGAGTCCTATGATATCTTGAAGTGAAAAGGGTAGAAAATAGAAAATCCATTTCTTTACCTGTGTACATGACCTTGTACCTAAGTCTGGTGTACAGCAGTACTTAGTTCAGAGGGGTAGCATTAATTCAGAAACTTCTTTATTGTTAAACTTATTTTAAAAAATATTGCTTAAGTTGTTAAAATAAACGTGTTATTTTCATCATTCCAATGCTGACATTTAAAAAGAGTTTCACTGCATCCCATTGAATCAATTGAACTTCACGTTTTTGAACGAACATGAATATGCATCAGAAGAGTTCAACACCCATTTCTAATTTAGAAGATTCTAGGTGGTATAAAAATAAGAACATTATTTATAAGATACCTCATGGCTGGCTAGCTCAGTTCCTTGGAAAATAGTTACTGCTGGCGAGGGATGAGCTAATCCCTTAGTGGCCCTTTAGTTTTGATGGGTCCCATGACACCAAGCTGCCTGCTGAGATGAGCCCCAGACAGCCTCTAGACAAAAGCATCTCGCTGTTCTTAATGGGAATCAAGTGACAAAGTGTAGCTGGTTCAGTGAAATCCAAATCAAGCGTGGAAAAAAGAGCTCTCTGCACATTCGTTATGGGAGTCAGTAATCCCTTCATGCATGAAGGGAAGCAGTTTCTTCCTGAGGTACAATTTATTGTTGAAATATTTCCCCAGTATGTAAAATTGTCACATATTCCTGTTATTTTTCCAACTCTTTACCACTTACAGTATCATTGGAGAAGTTTGGACCACCCTAATTGTCACAGATTGGGCTATATAAAATAGGTATATTTTTCAATCTTGTCCCTAAATCTCTACTTAAACACATTCAATACTGACAAAAAGATGGGTCTTATTTTGGTTCCAGTCTGACATCCTTTTTATTAAAATATTGTTGTTGTTAGGAGCCATCCAGTAGAGTCTGACACCTAGCCACCCTATGTACAAGAGAATGAAACCCTCCCCAACACTGTGCCATGCCCAGCATTATGTCAGTGCTTCACTGTTATTCATAGGGTTTTCAATGGATGATTGTTTTGGGGAGTGGGCTGCCATATCCTTCTCCCATTTTTGCGGTGCTGGGGGTAGAACCCAAGGCCCCAGAGCCTCAGCGCAGCACTCTCCCAACTGAGGTAAACCTCAGCCCTGCCTACCATTTAGAAAGAAAAATTAAAAAATCTCTTATTGGATTTAATTCACAAAAATATATTCTAAGTGGATCAAAATTCAAATATAAAAAATTCTTCCAATGTGTATTGAAAGAAATTAGAGGAAATATTTTTCTTAAAATATTTTCCTGAAGTAAATACAATGTAAATTATTTAAAATCTCAGATTTATTTCAGAAAATATTTTCATAAATCCAAAATATATCAGAAGAAATACTGAGAATTTTTTTCTTAAAATTTGGGTTGAACAAGCCACTAAAATGACAAAACATAAAAGAATGTAAGTTTTGATAAAAATATAATCTTCTAATTATTTGAGCTAATTATTTTAAAAGTCAAACAACAAATTATAAATTGAAAAAAATAACTTTATCATGTATGAAAAACAAAAGAAGAATTTTATGAAATGAATGGGTGAAAGGACAATAAAGCTTTTGAAACTCCGTGTCTGGAAGTTGCTGTTCTACCCAACAATGAATTTACCCGGTTCAAAGTCACAATGAATTAAGAAAAAAATTAGGAAAATAGACAGGAAAGAAAATAAAATGAATATCAGTTTGAATTAACAAATGAATAGGACATTTACTTTGTTGTTAGTTGCCATCGAGTCGGTGTCCGACTCATAGTGACCCTCATAGGGTTTTCAATGGCTGTTTCGGGATTGCCTTGGGAGTGGATTGCCAGGCCCTTCTCCCATTTTTGTGGTGCTGGGAATTGAACTCTGGACCTCAGAGACTGCAGCACAGTGCTCTACCAACTGAGCTAAATCCCAGCCCAGGACATTTAATAGTCATTCATATAATTTATATGTACTGACTTTTGTAGTTACTTCCTTGTTCTATTCTAGAAGTTTTATCTCTTCAGTTGAATTATTATTCAAAGTAGAAGCCAATATTAAAATAGTATAACTGCCAATTAAACCTTAAATTCACTTCATGTTGCATATAAATGTTTTCTGCCTGCAGCCATACCACCCTGGTGTCTAATCCTCAGATCTCAGATGCTAAGCAGAGCCAGGCCTGGCTAGTCTTTAGATGGGAGACTTCCTGGTAATACTAGATGCTGTAGGTTTGGCACAATGGCAACCCACTCCCCAAACAATCAGCCACTGAAAACCCTATGAATAGCAGAGAAGCACTGATATAGTGGCAGGCATGGCACAGTGTTGAGTAATGTTTCTTTCTGTTGCACATAGGGTCACTATGAGTCAGACCTGACTTGAGTGCATATAACAACAACATGCATGTTAATTAAAGCCCTTTAAAATATATTGGAACTTTTACATATGTGAGACACAGAAATATGACAATGTAGGTCGAAATGTAAAGTTAAATATTTATAAGGTGCTCAGGTATGATGGATTCATTCATCTATCCATTCATTTATTTATTCAATAAATATTTATTGTAGCATTGGAATGTGTTGGGCATTATACTGCAAAATCAAGTCTTAGAAATTGCTTTTACTTATTTCAGTAGTTAATATATATGCAAGTAAAACACTCATAGATATAGATAGTCCAACATACTATGGAGAAAATTATTTATGTATGAATTTTTAAATTACAGTATGAATTTTTAAGGTTTTTCAGGGGATCTATCATTTTGTCACTAATGTAGTCTATAGCTCCTAAAGAAAAGACTTTGCTACCTACTAGAATAAATATATACTTTAGAATTTCTTTTTCTAAATATTAAAGGAGAGCTTCTTCTAATCT
>VMDO01001929.1:134992-172976 GCA_007922755.1 Pedetes capensis
TCCGATCCCGTCAGATCTCGGAAGCTAAGCAGGGTCGGGCCTGGTTAGTACCTGGATGGGAGACCGCCTGGGAACACCAGAAGCTGTAGGCTTGGGAGAAGGACCTGGCAACCCCCTCCCAAAAATCAATCTGCCATTGAAAACCCTATGCACAGCAGAGAAGCACTGACAATAGTGTTTCCCCTGTTGTACAGAGGGTAGCTATGAGTCGGATACCGACTCGACGGCACCTAACAACAACAACTTCTAATCTGAAGACCTGTGATTTTAAAAGAAGAAGAATCTTTTAAGTAGGAGCCTATTATCCTTTAGCCTCTCACATGTCTCACCTCTTACATTTTTTATTAGTATTTCATTTATACATGTTAGTAGGGCACAGAGTAATAAGTCAGTAGATATATTCATTATGCAACTATTAAATCAGTTTTGCTTACACTTCCATCTCCTCAAACATTATATAGAACAGAATAAACCAAAAAGAAAAAAGAAAAAAGGTAAGAATTTTAACTAACATGTAATGACAGTTACATGCATCCATGAGTTATACCCCGTTTAATTTATCTTTCCTTTTTCTTCCTTTTTTTGCCTTTTTCTCCCTTTTTACTCTAATTTTTTAATCAGTTACCAATGTACATTATTGTTGTATTGTTAGGTGCCGTTGAGTTATATTTGACGCATAGTGACCCTTGTAGAGTTTTCACTGGCTGTTTTGGTATCACTTCAGAAGTGGACTGCCACATCCTTCCTCCATTTTTGTGGTGCTGAGGATCCAACAGAGAGTCTCAGAGACCTCAGAGTGGCACTGTACCAACTGAGCTAACACATAGGACTAGGAAAATGAGGTTTTCTAGGAGGAGGTGTGATGTATGTAAGGGTCTTAAGAAGGACCTCTCCTTGTCTGTGCTTATCTGCCCCAGATGTTGTCTCAGATCCAGGTAGCAGCAGGGGCTGGGGAGCAGGAAGAGCACAGGTTAGAGAGAAGGCAGAGGAGAAGGGCAATAAGCTAACAGGGAGAGGAAGCCTGCCTGGAGAGATTTTGGCTCAGTTTATTGATTTAGTTATCCTCCTCCATTTATAAGCCAAATTCATGGATTATACAACTGCTGAATTTTAGAATTAAGTGGGCTCTTAGCCTTACCGTTCCTCATTCTGCACAACCCAGGCTTCATGTCTTGCTCTGATACTTATCATTATAAGCTGCACACATGCCTTCAAACAGCATCTACAATGTCCTACCTGCTTCAGATAATTCTTCTCCTTTTCTATTGTTGTTGTTGTTAGGTGCTGTAGAGTCAGTATCTGACTCATAGCAACCCTGTGTACAACAGGTGAAACACTGTTGTCAATGCTTCTCTGCTGTTCATAGGTTTTCAATGGTGGATTGATTTTTGGAAGTGGGTTGCTGGGTCCTTCTTCCAAGCCTACAGCACCTGGTGTTCCCAGGCTGTCCCCAGTACTAACCAGGCCTGACCCTGCCTAGCTTCCGAGATCTGACAGAATCAAATGCCACAAGGCTATGGCTGTAGGCCATCTCCTTTTCTATAGAAAGCAAAAACTGGAAGGGCAAACTTATAATATTGGTTATGATGTTTTGGGTGTTCTATTTCTAGGTTTGCTGGTTCCGGTGATCTCAAGGTACTTGGGCTCTATTGATTTAATGCCCCTCAAAAGACCTGAGAGAACAGAGGGGAGGTTTGAAAGATGCTGTTGTTGTGATTAGGAGCCACCGAATAGAGCTTGACTCATAGCAACCCTCACATGGTTCTCAATGGCTGATTGTTTTCAGAGTGGACAGACATGTTCTTCTCCCATTTTTGATGGGCTGGGGAACAAACCCAGGTCCTCAGCACAGAGCAGCACTCTACCAACTGAGGTAAACCCCAGAAGACGCTATTATTGTTTTTCTTTTCATACTGTTTATTTTCTCACAGTTGTTGTTGTTGTTAGGTGCTGTGGAGTCGGTATCCAACTCATAGCAACCCTCATAGGGTTTTCAATGGCCGACTCTTTCAGGATTGCCTTGGGAGTGGATTGCCAGGTCCTTCTCCCATTTTTGCAGTGCTGGGAATCAAACTCGGGACCTCAGAGACTGCAGCCCAGCGCTCTACCAACTGAGCTAAATCCCAGCACAGTAGGCAGCAATTATTGCTTAGATCTTCCCACCCCATCTGGGCATCTCAGTCTGGATGAGAATGGACACTCAATCTCCTACCCTGTAAAATAGCACTCAGAAAGCTCAAGGACTTGGAAGAGACCAAAAAAAAAAAAAAAAAAAAAAAAAAAAAAAAAAAAAAAAAAAAAAAAAAAAAAAAAAAAAAAAAAAAAAAAAAAAGAGAGAAGAGAAGACAAAAAAGGCACCATGTAAAAAAACCCATTATCGTATCACTCTTTCTTCCTCTAATGGAGTTGACACACTTCATATATTATTGTCATGAATCTATTTTTACCAAGACTCTGTCAATGTAGTGTGACTGATTGGGGACAGAGCACTGACTATAGAAAATGACAAATAAGTCCAACACTTTGGATGCTCCATCGCTATATTATCACTAGAATCAGGAATCACGCAGGCCCTTTGTGACTTACTGTTGAGCCGTTTTAGTTTGTAAGTGAAAAGCAGAGGAATAATGGCCCGGGTTCCCATGCTGCCTTTCAAATTGGACTTTACACAAATGAATAAATGATATAGTAGACCCATACAAACATCAGAGTATTTTCTCCATCCCCTACTCATTAAGCTTGTTTCCCAGAGGAGCAACTTAGAAACCTACTTAATTTCATTGTATTTGATTTTATTAAACCACCACCAACAACAACAATATTTCCTTATGTTAGATCTTCAAATACTAGGGGGTAAAACTTTACATAGTACTTAAATACAAAAATCCATACATGCATACCTACATACATGCATGCATACGTACAAACAGACATATATGCCTACCTACCAAGTGGTCATAGACTGAGCAGTGTGTAGAGAGGTTCTACTGCCAAACCTGGAACCAGAATCTAGGTGCTGGGGATGAAGTTCAAGACAAGAGAAAGGAATTAAATCTTCTAAAGCCAGAACGTCACAAACTACTCCTATTAGGGTAGTAGAGCCTCTGAGCCCTGCTGCTTAGCTGGCCATCTTTAGGCTGTGGCTAGAGAGGGGATGTAGCTACAGGTGGTCAGCTGTGGTCATGGGGAGCCTACCTGGAGACATGGTTACCAGAAGCCTGCACTGCATTTGTGTTTTATCTCAGCTCAGGTTGTCCGGCTCCTCAAATCTGAACTGGTGTCTTCTGTCTCAGTGCCCAGGACAAAGCTTGTCAGGGCTGAGCCTGTGACAGGCACTACTCTAAGAGCTTTACCTATATCTATAAATACTCATCAGACCAATGGGCTAGATACACTAATTAATCCTCATTTATCAATGATTATTTGAGGCACAGAAATGTTCAGACATTTCCTCAAGGTCTCAGTGTTGCTAAGTGAAAGGGCTATGTTTGAACCCAGGTGGTCTGGCTGCAGATCCTGCAGTCGTCTTTACTCTGAAACCTAGAAAATAGGAACAATGAATCGATTTTAACATTCACATGGACTATTTAGTCTTTATTGTATGTGGAAGAAAGGGAAGTAAAAGGAGCCTCCCCTTTTTTAAAAAACAAAGAAACAGTTTTTGATGCTTGGGTAGGAGATTTCTCTCTCTTCTTCCTCCCCTTTGCATCTCCAACTCACTCTCCCTCTTCTCTTTCCTAGACATGGGAAGCAATGAGAGGTGCTGTTTTTCAATGATAAAGTTTGAGTACTCTAAATGTAGAGTCTGCAATGATGTTTTTAGTTATTGTGACTTCAGGGATCCTTCTGAGCAATTTAGCCCACCTCACAGTGAAATAAATGAAGAGAATGTACACAATTGCCCATTAGTGGACAGAGTAATTTTGAATACACAGAGCAGAGACCTGTGACAGATGGCAGTGCCTCAGGCAGCAGTTGCCACGTGCATTCTTTTCTCCACACCTCCATCTGTTAGCACAAGTGTGTTACTATTTTGGGACTCAATATATCCATTTGGAGATCAATTTTCGGGCTTGTTCTTAAAGTTAAAATAAAATCTGTAACTAACTTTCCTTTGCGCCATTGTATTCCTTCTCTTCTTTACCAAAAGTAAAAATATTGGAATATGGAGAGAATTACATACTTTGGGGAAGGGTAGGATATGCTTCGAGAGGATTATAAAACATTAAACTCTGACATTAATATAAAATAAATGTAATTAGAAGGAGAGCTGAAAATATCACAATTTCTGTAGGTATATATTCAGGCAATCATAAGTATGCAGAGAACATATTGCTTTAAAACATAAGAATAAGAGATAATAATCCATGGGTAGGAAAATCCACACTCAAAACAAAAACTCCATTTTTACTTCTGTGTTACTGTGAAACTAATTTTTTAATTTAGAAGGAATACTTAGGATTGAATTCTTAGCCATTGATTTTTTTCTTTACAGTTGTATAGCCTACTGTAGGATCTACCTTGGTCTTATTTCAGCAAGAGAGGAACGAGAATATGAAGAAAATAATATTTTGTCTGTACCCTGATAATCTGTAACAGTGAAGGTTCACTTTCTCACTAAATAGGAAAGGGAGCTCAAAGAACACTACATTATGTGCTCTGCTCACGGTAAAAACAGCCAAGATGCCTCATTTTTTACCAAAAAAATTCAAATGTGATTCCTCTTTTGCATTAACAAATAAAATAAAGACGTGCCTTAAATGCAAAGAAGATTGTTGTTGTTAGGTGCTGTCGAGTCGAGTCCAACAAATAGCGACCCTATGTACAGCAGATGGAAACACTTCTCGATTCTGTGCCTGGCACAGGGTCTTATTTATGTTTAAGTCCATTGTTGAAGACACTGTGTCAATCCATCTGGTGGAGGGTTTTTCTCTTTTGCGTTGACCTGCCACTCTCCCAAATGATGTGTTTCTCCAGGGATTAATCTCCTCTGACTACATGTCTGAAATATGTAAGATGGAGTCTGGCCATTCTTGCTTCCAAGGAGCACTCTGGTTGCACTTCTTCTAGGACAGATCTGTTGGTTCTTTTGGTAGTCCATGGTATATTCAATATTCTCCTCCAGCACCATAAATCAAAAACAAAGAAGGTAGCCTGACGTAATTAGATTTTAGGATAAGCCCATAATAATGCTCTTGGACCATGATGTCTTGACATTGACAATAGGCATATTTACATCTTTCAGCAATGGGCCTTTCAGAGAGTAATGGATCTAGCTCTTGTCATTGAAGAAAACCTTATACTTTTCTAATTTGTGTGTGTGTGTTCCTCTCACTAAAATTTTCCTGACTTCTCCCAGTCTGTGAGTTCAGATCTAAACTCTCCCTCCATGAACTTCTTCCAGATTGCTCCATTCTACACTGTTCTCTTCCTTCTCTCTAACTCACATGAAGTCCCCTGGCCAATCAGGTTCTTAGTATAACAAACTTATTGTGCTATTGAACAAGGCAGGTGGTTAGCAGTAGAGAAGTGTGGGATTGTGTCAGTGAAAGGTAAGAGGGAAGAAAGCAAGGTAAAACAAAGCTCTTCAGATTGCGATGCAGATCTGCTATCAATGAAAGCAGAGGATGGAGGATGCAGAAGTGGACAAGGAGACTCCCAGGCTGTGACGTAGATCTGACAGTCTCAGCCAGAGGAAAAGGAAGTGTAAGATGAAAACTTCCTGTTAGAAGTCATGTGCTGGGAAGAAATGGTCAGGGTCTAGAAGTCCTACTGTGCTCAGTCACTGGTTAAAAGTTGTCTAGGATGAGCTCTTGGCTCCAAAGTTATGGAGGCCACAGAAGATGCTGCAACTAAAGACTATTGGCCAAGTGTGCATTTACAAATTATTTCTTGAAAGTAGATCTCAAGGCTACCACACTTGTTACTTGCTACCTGCACTTGTTCTTTTTCATTATCATTTGTATCTCCTTGTCCTCTGGCTGTTCAGCTTACAAAGTGTGGTAGGTTGAACAATATTCCTCCTGTCTACCTGCCTACATCATAATCCCAGAACTTGTGAATGTGTAAAAAAGAGACTTTTCAGACATTTGTAATTTAAAGATACAGAGAGAGGAAGATGATCCTGAATTTATCTGGTTGTTTCTAATCTAATCACAAGAGTCCTTATAAGAGGAAGGCAGTAGAGTGAGAGTTAGAATAGGAAATGTCTCCATAGAAGAAGTTCCAGTTATGAGAGGAAGAAGTCATGAGGTAGGGAATGCAGGTAGCATCGAGAAGCTGTGAAAGGCAAGGAAGTGGATAGTGATTTTGTCCCCTAAAGCTTCCAGAAGGAACACAGTCTTAATTGTAAGACTTCTGATCTCCATAAATGTGAGATAATAAATGTATGGACTTTTTGAGGGGAGGAGGATGCCTTAATGGTCTCTATAAAATATTATCATGAGATATCTCATTGGCTACCATTACAAGCTGCTATGGTATGTTTGTGTCTTCTCCAAATTCATTTGTTGAAACCTAATTCCCATTGTGCTGTTATTAGGAGATAGAGCCTTTGGGAGGTAATATGGTCATGAGGGCAAAGTCCCTATGAATGGACCTGGTACCTTTGCAGAAGAGGTCCCAAAGATCTCCCTTGCCACTTCTCCTAGATGTGAAGACACCATGTGATGGCCTTATCTATAAACCAGAAAGCAGCCCATCACCAGGCACTGGAACCTTGATTGGGACTTCCTAACTTTGAGAACCGTGAGAAACTAATTTCTGTTCCTATAAGTTACTAGTTAGTGGCATTTTTCTATACCAGCACAGATGGACTAAGACACAGAATGAACTACTAATTGCCAAAGGCAATACTAATGCATTTCCAAGTTCTCAATTATCTTCCAGCTTTCTATTCGCCATATATACTAGATGGCATATATACATTCAGGAAATGGAGGGAAACCTCCTTCCAATATTAGAGGTTTTTCCACTCAAGCACACATCTCAGTGTGCACATGGACATGTAGTATCTTCTAAGATCTTTTAATAATACATTCAAATTTTAATTTGTATCAAAGATATTTCAACATTTGTAGTCTTTATCACCTTCACCCCATGAATGATGTGCAATTTTCCAAGTTTTGAAGGTTCATGCAAGCAGAAAAGGAGGAAAACTTTAATTTTTACATAGAACTTTAGCATTGAGATTGACTTTAGAGGACATCCATTTTCATCACACACAATTAGAGGATTTTCTAGGCTCCTGGGTATATGAACAGCTAATTGATTTGCCACAAGACAGCAATCTCATTATTAGTTTGACCTGTATACACATAGTTTACTCTTTAATTGCTGAAACTTCTACCTGCTGGTCCTACTTCCATCCTTTCAAATGTCACAAAGGGATATTAGTATCTACTTTAGATACTGAATATTAGAAATAGATATTACTATAAACCTTCTAGCTGGCAGCCAAACTTTCTTAAATGACAGTACCATTTTTACTCCTTTCGGTTCATCCCCTTTGGCTGTTTTGTGGTGTGTTAGTGTCCTTATAATATGTTGACTGAAGCATGCAACAATGCTTCAAGCACTAGATTCTTACAGTACTAATCATTTTTTCTTTAATTGACCACTTTGTTTCATGGACTACAATATGCAACTTATCATTAACAATTCCATCAAACTGTCTAGTGTATAGGTGCATGATTATTCAGGGAAATTAAATCTTGTTTTATCCTTTTTTAATGAATTGTCTTTTTTCTTGGTAAATCAGTGCAGTGTAATTCTATGGTTCAGACAACTTTGGTTAGTGTTTAATGGCATATATTTTAGCTATCCTTTTATTTTCAATCTTTCTGTGATATCTTATTTGAAATAACTCTTTTCTTGGTTTTTGTTTTTGGAGAGGGTCTTGCTATGTAACCCAGGCTGGTCTGGAACTTGCTACATAGCCCTCTCACTTTAAACTTCTAACCCTCCTGCCTCAACATCACAAGTGTTGGGAATAGAATTGTACATCATCATCCTTGGTTTGAAGTGACTCTTAATATTTATCATTTAAAATATTTTAATCCATACTGATAATTGTGTCATTTAACTGAAGCATTTACACAATTTTCATATTGGTATTTCATATTGATATGTTGTTGTTAGGTGCCATCAAGTTAGGTCTGACTCACAGTAACTCTATGTACAACAGAATAAAGATTCCTTGACACTGTGCCATGCCTGGCACTGTGTCAGTGCTTCTCTGCTGTTCATAGGGTTTCGATGGCTGACTGTTTCAGAATTGCTATGGGAGTGGGCTGCCAGATCCTACTCCCTTTTTGCAGTAGTGGGGATTGAACCCAGGGCCTCAGAGCATGCAAAGCAGCACTCTACCAACCAAGCTAAACCCCAGCCCTCACACTGATATACATGAGTTTAAGTCTACATCTCATTTGTTTAGTTTCTACTTGTCCCCTCTGTTCTTGGACCGTGTTCTTTGTTCATTTTTTCCTCATGTCCTTCTTTGGATGAATCAAGTTTTATTGTCATTATTCCTTTTTATCTTCTGTATTTACTTATTAGTTTTATTTCTTTCGTCATTTCTTAATGGTTCTATAGAGATAAAAAATGCATGCTAATTTATTCCTGTGTACTATAAGTTAGTTCCTTACCATTTAAAAAAATGCGAGAATCTAGCTATACACAGTGGTATACATCGATAATACCAGCGACTCAAGAGGGCAAGGCAGAGCGAGTTAGAGGCCAGGGCCAGCCTGCACAACTCAGTGAGACCTTGTCTCAGTAAAAAAATTGAAAAAGGGGGTTGAAGTTTGGCTCAGCGGCAGACCACTTCGCTAACATATGCAAGGTCCTGGGTTGAACCCTAGCATCCTCTCCCCAAAACTGTGAGTACCTTATAACAGTACTACTCCACTAACTTTTCTCCTTTCCTTTGTGTTATTGTTATCATATATTTGATGTTTATTATGCTACAGCTATCAACAGATATGATGATTATTATTGGAATATTTTAAATCATTAATATCCATTTATATTTTCTAAAATATTTACCCTTGTTGATGTTCCTCATTCCTTGTAAATTATTCACATTTCTTTTTGAAATACTTTTTCTTCAGCATAAAGAACTTTCTTTAATGTTCCTTATAATGCTTATCTATAAGAGAGACTTTATATCACAGTTTCTTCTTTGCCTGAAAACTTCATTTTGCCCTTTACTTTTAAAAGATGTGCTTATTGGGTATAGACTCCCTCATTGGCAGGCGCTTTTCCCCTTCCTAGCACTTTACCAACACCATTTCCATTTCTTCTGGCTTACAGAACTTTTGCTGAAAAGTTATTCATCAGTCTGTTACTTCTCAAGAGAGTATGCCTGCTACCTTCCTTTTCCATAGATATTTTGAATATTTTTCCATTTGTATTAATTTTTGGATATTAAAAATGTTATATCTAAATTGTACGTTTGAAATTTGCTCAGCTTCTGATACTGTATGTTATTGTTAATGCCAGATTTCAGAAATTCTCAGGTATTGCTTCTTAATGTTGCTTCTACTCAGTTTCTGCTTTTCTTAAGAGACTCCAATTATATGCATGTTAGAAGTTTTGGTTGTTTGAGTATTGTTGTTGTTGTTAGGTACCATTGAGTTGGTATCCGACTCATAGCGACCCTGAGTACAACAGGCGAAACACTATTGTCAGTGCTTCTTTGCTGTTCATAGGGTTTTCAATGGCAGATTGATTTTTGGGAGGGGGTTGCCAGGTCCTTCTCCCAATGTTTCAGTATTAGCTGTGATATAATATTCCTTTCTGGGAAAGGCAGTCGAATTCACATCTTTAGGCAATGACTGCTCAGTGTTTACAGCCGAATGCCTCCCGTAATTTGTCCTTAAAGGCAGCTGCCTCATTGACATTTATTTTTCCCTTCCAACAATTGTCTCTAGTATTTGGTAATGTCAGGGAATAAGATACTGACATGCTAGCTTAATTATGGGCATCCCTGAAGGGCCATCACTGCTTCAGAACACACTCTGGTATTGACTCCCCAGTCATTTCTTCTTCAATCTGATCTTCCCTCTGTTACTCCCCGAAGTAGCAGTTCCAAAGAACATCATCCCATAATCTACCTGTGTGCAAAGCTTTGTCTTCTTACGAGGAGGTCTTACATCTCCCTTATGTTCTGTTTTGCATTGTTACTATTATTTTCACTGATACTTGTCTTATTTCCTATTCACCTGCCTCAAGTCCAATAATTGATTTTCCTATTTTGCCTACCTTTATATATATTCAAAGAATTTTTAATTTCAGATATTGTATTTTGTAATTCTGGAATATCTCTTTGATTCTTTTTTAATATAATCTAATTCTTGAAATTTTTCACCTTATTTGTCCATTTTTGCTTTATGTGATTAACATAGCAATCATAATTATTTAGAAATCCTTCTCTGCTAATCTAGTTCCTGGATAATCCAAGGGTTTTTCTCTGTTGATTTTTTACTCTCTTGATTATTGGTCACGCTATGTGTCTCTTTTGTGTCTCATGTTTTCTCCTCCTCCTCCTCCTTCTTCTTTGTCTTCTTCTTTTTTTTTTTTTTTTGAAATACATGAAGGATGAACCTAGGTCCTCGCATATAATTTTGTAAGTGCTCTACCACTGAGTGGAAACCCAGCTCAGCTTTTATTTGAGTCAGGGTCTCACTAAATCATGCAGGCTGCCTCTAGCCTTGAACTTGCAACCTGAGTCACAAAGATGGCAGGCATGTGCCACTGTATCTGGCTGTCTCTAATAATTTTTATTGCAAAAATATTTTTGTTATAAATGATATGTTATAGAGTAATTGGATTATATGACTCTCTTCTAAAGAATGCTAAATTTTGTTCCAGAAGAAAGCTGCATTACTAGTAGTCTTGTGGAGGTATGGATTCAGACTTGTCTGTAACTCAGTTTTTCACTTAGCCCTAGATCATTGTTCTTCCATCTAAGACATGGCATGGCCTGCTCCAATGGAGTCTCAATAGCAGGCTTAAGACATCCATCAAGGTATCACCATCTATCTAGGCCCAGATTCCAATTCCTTAAAGATCAGAGCTCTGGAGTCTATGTTCACTTCTCCAGCCTCCCAGAGGTTGACCCGTGTTCAACTGTCCAAAGTCTTTCCATGTGAAGATATGGGTTGGGGATCACCCACGGAAGGAAAGTATTTTTTTTTTTTCAGATACTTAGGGTTCCTTTTCTGTGTGCTCCTCCTCTCCAATGATCTGCCCCTGATTTCTAACTACCATGGTAACCCAAACTCTAATCTTTCCTTTCCCAGCTCAGATTTACTACTGTTCTCTATGTTGTAATTCCTTGCACAGTAATTTTGAGACATGTTCTGAGTTTGGAAGCCAGAATGAATGCGGGTCACCAGAAAGAATGTAGGGTCATCTGACATGTTTTCTTAACCTCAAGGACCTTGGTGTTGACTGCTGCTCAATAACTGTAAACCATTGTGATATATATGCCCACATATATACACAAGTGTACATAATTATTTGCCACAGGATGTAAGCCAAATATCAGCTATTCTATCATGAACTGAAAAGAAGTCCTTCTCCTACTGCCTTATTTTATTGCTCCATTTCCTTATTTTCTAAGTCTACATAACTATGTTTATGATGTTATTATTATGTTTTATTCTATCTTAACTTTTTGAAACTATTCAGGAAAAGTACAGTCGCTTGCATCCTGATGAATAAAGATACTGTGCTTCTTTATGTGCAGCCTAAGTTTTCAATTTTTAATGTGTCTGCATTACTTTTTTCTTGGGTTTAGCTGAGCTTTGGGGCAGTTTTTTCACAGGAGTTGATTGTAAACAGCATCTCTCACATTAAGTTCTGTGTGATAAATTTCAGTTTTAATGTAGGGCTATACAAGTTGAATTTTACATTAATCATTGTGTACCAAATTTTCCTAGGACAGAATTTTGTTAAAATCTTAGTCTGCCACATGCTGAAAGAAAATTTGCTAATAGATAAATACAGCTACTTATTCATATTTAAACCAAACATGCTTAGTTTCGTCAGAAATTTAGCTACCCAAAAGGAGCTAGGACACCATCAGCAGCAGTAAGATATGCACTCACAATTTCAGTAAGTGCTATTTCTGTCCCAGTGTAAGGTCAAATACCTGATTGAGAACGCTAAGGACTGACATCAAAACAAGGGGGAGGCAATTAGTGATTGCAAACCATTAAAGTGATTTAGTGACATGGATGAAATTAACTGTGATAATTACTAAAATATATTAGGTTGATTTGGATTTATTCTCTCATTTGGCAGCATAATTCTGTCCTTATTTGGAGCAAATAATGGTCACTTGAGTGTTGATGAATGTTATCAGTACTAAAAAGTTATTGAATTGAAAATATTTGTTTAATTTCAAATATCCAGAAAGCACTTGTGAGTACTGTTACAAGAATTTTGATGTTTGAAAGCAAAGGGATAAAAATTAATACAAAGTAAGGCTTGATTATCTCATAGAGTATAGTCATGTTCATTGAAGACATTGCTATAATTGTCTCTGATTTTAAACTCTTTATAGCTAGAAGTCTAGAGAAACATATCCAAGTTATTGTCACTACTTTTAACATCTCTAAATATAGAAATTTATTCTCTATAGGACCATAAAATGGTTTTCATATATAAATGGTTTTAAAATGTACATAGAGAGTAGGTCAAATAGTGTCCTGCACATGTGAATCCTTTCTCCTTAAAGGTAATATAAGACATAGTTTTAAAAAACATTAGAATGGAAGCTATAAATAAGAAAATACTGCCATTTATTGCCTTCAATTAGGAAGGTAATATCTGCACTTTTAATGGGGAAATTGTGTCTCAGAGAACACAGTGCTGGGATTTGAATTCTATTCTGTGTGCAAACCCTCATTCTTAACCCAATAGTTTACTTTCTTGGTAATCTATTCCTTATTTCCTTAAGAAGATCAGTCTTTCTCATTCCATCCTTGGAGTGGCTTGTTCAACCCAAGGAAACTCCTGCCTTTCTTGTAGTCATTTCAGGACTTAGTTGTTTCAGAGTACATTGTATAATGAGAAAATCTAAAGAAGGAGTTCGATTGAAATGAAGACCAATAAACCACGTTTGAAGGAAACTAATACGTTATTGGCTACATACATAGCAGTGTTTCCTATGAACAGCCAATTAATTTAACAATTCCTGTGACATATTGTCCCAATTCATACTAGAAAAATCTTTCCCTGGGCAGACAGGTTGCAAATGTCATGAATCTTGCTTCCTACATAAAATAAGGGCTGGGATTTAGCTCAGTTGGTAGAGCGCTGCGCTGCAGTCTCTGAGGTCCTGAGTTCAATTCCCAGCACCACAAAAATGGGGGAAGGACCTAGCAATCCACTCCCAAGGCAATCCCAAAGCAGTCAGCCATTGAAAACCCTATGAGTGTCGCTATGAGTCTAATACCGACTCGACGGCACCTAACAACAACAACAACATAAAATAAGCTCACTTCAGGGTGATTGTTGTTCATAACAGGTTTTATTGAATGAGATCACCTTGGCTGGTCACATTCCAAAGATGGATCCACAATGTTTGCTCTTCATATGCTTGACAGCAAGGTGACCTTGACATTCCCTAGCAGAGGTAGTGTTTATTTCTCTATCCCCCTGGGCAGGCTGTATAATTCCTTTGACCCATAGAATTGAGTAAAGTGAAGCCATATAGTTTTTATATATCTTTCAATACGATCAACACCTCCAGTTGTCTTCATCATGGAACATTTCATCCTTTTTCTTTTTTTTCAGTATTGTGGTGCTGAATCCAGTGCTTCATGCATACCTTACAAGTACTCTATTGCCTTGAATCTGCTATCTTTCTGCTTTGGCCTCTTGAGTTGCTGGGACTACAGGTGTGTGCCACTGACCCCATCTAAGAACATCTTATTCTTAATACAGTCTCCCACTGTTTAAGCCCATTGTTATAGCCATTGTATTAATCCATTTAGTTAAGGGTCTTACTTTTTTTGTTGACCTGCCACTCTCCCAAACATGATGTCCTTCTTCAGGGGTTGATCCCTTCTGAAAACGTGTTCAAAATACATAAGATGCAGTCTAACCATCCTTTTTTCCAAGGAACACTCTGGTTACACTTCCTGTAGGGTGGATCTGTTTGTTCTTTTGACAGTCCATCATATAGTCAATACTTGTCTCTAATAGTATAATTCAAACATCAATTTTTCTCCTGTATCCTTTATTCAACAGCTTTCATAAGCATATGATGTGAATGAAAATGGCATGAGTCAGGCACACTTTTGTCTTCACTGTGGCATCATTACTTTCCAACATTTTAAAGAGATCTTCTGAAACAGCTTTTCCCAGTGCAATGCATCTTTTGATTTCTTGACTACTGCTTCCGTGGGTGTTGATTGTAGAAACAAGTAAAGCAAAATTTTGGACAACTTTAGTCTTTTCTCCACTTATCATGAAATTGCATACTGACTTAGTTGTAAGGATTTTTTTGTTATTGATGTTGAGGCACAATCCATACTGAAGGCTGTGTTCTTTGACCTTCATCAGTAAATGTTTCAAATCTTCTTCACTTTCAGCAAGCAGAGTTGTGTCATCTGCATAACATAGGTTGTTAATGAGTCTTCCTCCAATCCTGATGTCAAGTTTTTCTTCATAAAGTCTACCTTCTCAGATTATTTGCTCTATATACAAATTGAAGAAGTATGGTGAAAGAATACAGCCCTGATGCACACCTTTCTTGACATTAAGCCAGGAAGTGTTTCCTTGTTCTGTCCAAATGACTGCCTCCTGGTCCATGTACAGATTCCTCATGAGTACAGTTAAGTGTTCTGGTACTCCCATTCTTCACAATCTTTTCCATAATTTGCTATGATACACACAGTCAATGCCTTTGGATAGTCTATTAAAAATAGATAGAAACCTTTCTAGCATTCCCTGCTTTTGGTTAATGGCCATCTGACAGCCACAGTGATTCCCTGATTCCACATCCTCTTCTGAATCTGGCTTGACATTCTGGTAGTTCCCTGTTAATATAGTGCTGCAATTGCTTTTGAGTGACCTTTATCAAAATTTTACTTTCATGAGATAGTAATGATATCATTCAATAATTTCTGCATTTAATTGACACTTTTAGATATGTTTCAATTATTCTTTTCTTTCCATATGTACTACTGCCTTAGTTGTGCCCCTTTTCATTCCTGACCTGAAGTTTCTAGAGTTCAGCTATCATTGTGCATGTAGCCCTATGACTATGTATAATTTTCTAGAAATAATGGCATCTATTTCTATCACTGGTTCCAATTTGTGTGTGCAGATATGTTTAGAATGTGTGGTGCTTTCATAGAATTATATGTAGCATCAAGTGACCATGCAGCCATTATTTACAATGTCAAATTTTAAAAAGCTCACTAAGCTAGGCAGAAATTGCTTTATGCAAAGATGGAAAGCCCAAAATGCTACTTTCTACAGAGAACCCACAGTTCACTTTTATTTGGAGTAAAGAAAAAAGAAACTTTCACTCATACTAGAAACTTAGCCACAAGTTTGGAATCTGTACTCAAACTGCAAATGCAATGAGGACAATATTATGCTAATACAATTGATTTGCTGCTGCATTTATCTACTGTTTGTCTAATATTAACAATTATAAACAGAGCAGTGCAACTAGTATGGGAACAATCCTTATAGTGTTACAGTGTCAGGCACAACATCTCACTTCTCTTCACACCACTGGTTTTCTTTGCACACCTGGGCTTCCTCTTCTTCAGTAAAGTCATTTTTGATATTGAAGGTTTTGCAAATCTCCTCAGAGTTCTCCCTTTAATCATACTGGCAACAGTCTTGCATGTCACATCAAGCAAACCTTTGATGTCTAAGTAGTTTGCAGCCAGAATAAGTTCAAAAAGTGTTCCTTGGTCAACTTTCAGAAATTCTTGATCCCAAATGGGGATATCATCTGTTCGCTTTTCTTTGTTCTCATCATCCTCAGGAGGAGGAGGATCATCCTTGTGGTGGGTGCACCACTGAATGACCTTTTTTAATATTGCTGCATTAACATTTGGTAGAGGAACTGGGTCATCCTCTCCTTCATCATCCATTCCCAAATCTTCCAACATGGTCTTGATGGTCACAGGCTACTTGGCAATTTCTACATCAACTTCAAATATCTCTCCATCAGAACTCTGCAACTTAATTGAAGGCATATGCCCATCATGTCTGGCTTCTGTGAAATCCACCAAGTTATAAGATGGGCAAGTCAAGCAGTAGGCCAAAGGGCATAAGCAAGCTGTATAAGCAAGATACTACCATGCCATGCACTGTTACTGCACCAGTGCCACTCCTTCAGAGCCATGGCAAGTAAGGGTCCATTATGACAACTTTCCCTAGAAAGAAAATGGCCAAACTTGGTCAGTGAATGAGTCTGTTTCATACATGAGTGCATGCCACAGTGGAGGGGTGCTAAATTACAGCCTTAATTAGGAGTGCTCCCCAAAACTAATATTGAAGGAAAATCCTCTCAAAGATCAGAAATTTGGATAACATAACTGATCATAGAAATTGTGTGAAAAGATATGTGACTGAAGGTGGTAGCAGAGAGAGAGGAGGAGGAGGAGGAAGGAGAGATAATACAGAGATGGAGACAAAAGAAATGTGAATGGAACCAGGGAAGTAGATATAAAAGGTGAAAATCTTTGTATTGCATATTTTCATACTACAAATAATACCAACCATGAAAGATGAGCAATATATTCAAGTAGATAGGACCAATTAGTCATACAACATAACCTAGTCTCTGCCATTGGTGATCTTAATGCTGGCATAGTGGGTGTATAAACAGAGTAGCCATGGTGGCAGGAATAAAGGTTATAGTTGGTCTCCCACTCACCAAGGCTTATCTAGCTACTTCCACTACTTCAACCTGCTCCAACAAAGACTATTCTGAGTTCCCATCCCTCACTGGGGGGCAATTTGCATGCTGGAAGGGGAAGTTATTCATCTTTGTTAGGAACAACAGATCTTCTAGATGTGAGTTTGCTTTATGTGCACATAGAGTTTGAACCAGCATCACTATCTGAGGGCTCACAGAACATTTGATTCATCAATGATTGCATTTTACAGGAAAGGAAATATGGCTGTAGGTACATGACCTCGAGGTTTACTCATTATGCCACAATCTGCAGTTATCAGAACCTGCCATTCTGATATATTGCTTGCATGAACTTTTGAAGCAGAGTTGATATAGCACTTAGATGCTACCTCATGAATAGAGGACATCACCTTCTAGAATACAATACATACCTTAAGAAAGAAATCATTTTATGCTAGTGTATCCTGAGTCTGTAGACTATGTGGTCTGAGAATTAAGAGGTAGAAATAGCTGGGATCCATGGTGCATGCCTATGATCTCAGAAATTTGGGAGACTGAGGCAGGAGGATTGTGAATTTGAGGTCAAAGGCAGCCTCTGCTACTTAGTGAGATTCTGTCTCAAAATAAATAAAAAAGAGGTGAGTGAGTACAGCTCAGTGGTAGAATACTTGCCTAGCATGCACGAGACCTTGGGTTCAACCCCTTAGTACTAGGGGGGGAAAAGGAAACATGAGTGAGCCCATGTACCAATTATCAACTTATTTCCATTCATTTCTAAGAACATTCGTTATTATCTTCTCCTGTGATACTGGAGTTGGGCGATGTAACGGTTTCTCCCTTATCCGTTGGCATGATGTCAGTTGGCATGATGCTGGAGGGATGCTGCCGGAGAAAGGGCTTTTCTTCCTGGTTCTGGAGTGTTTTTCTCTTCTGCGGTGCCCTAGTAGCATGTGGAACATGGGTGGTGCCCATTTGAAGAGAGCTTCAGTGGTGCCCACAGAGGCAGATTCCAAGTGAATTTGGCTCTCTTCCTGTAAGTTTGGCTGTATCCATAGGCGCAGCTTTCCAGAAATTCTACCATTGTCCAACGACCCCATCATTCAAGAGCAGATAGCCTAATTGACAGGTAGAAGTCTTACTAAAAACTTAATTATAGGAATGCAACACCCTTAAAAAAATGGAGTTCTACCAAAATGGATGCATTATATGCTCTGAATTGTTGTTGGTGGGTGTCGTTGAGTCAGATCCAACTCATAGCAACCTTATGCACAGCAGAAGGAAACACTACCCAACACTGTGCCATGCACATGATCTTTTTATATTTGACCCAACATTGCAGTCACTATGTTTCTTCTCATTTTGAGTCATGCCACATTAGCAAAAGGAGGTCCCAGGGACTTTACTCCATTCCCATCATTAAAGTCAACTCTACTTTGAGGGGGAAACTCTGCTCCAGTTGTGTCTTGAGTGCCATCCAGCCTGGAGGGCTAATATTTCAGCACTATATTTGACTGCTTTTCTGCTGGGGTTAGGGTTTGGCTCAGTTGGTAGAGGGCTACTCTGCACTTTCTGAGGCCCTGGGTTTGATTCCCTGACACTATAAAAATGGGAGAAGGATATGGCAATCCACTCCTGAAGCAATCCTGAAACTGTCAAACATTGAAAACCCTATGAATAGCAGAGAAGCACTGACAATAGTGCAGGGCATGGCACAGTGTCGGGGAGTGTTTCATTCTGTTATACATAGGATTGCTATGAGTTAGACCTGGCTAAACAGCACCTAACAACAATAATTATTTTGAGAGTGGGCTCCCAGGTACTGCTCTCTAGTTTGTCTTAGTCTGGAAGTTCAGTTGAAACTTATCCACCATGGGTGGCCCTGTTGGTATCTGAAATACCACTGGGATAGCTTTTAACATCACAGCAACACACAAGCCCCCACAATACAACAAGCTGACAGACACGTGAGGGATATTTTGAGCAGGAGACCATTATATGGTACTCTCTCTCACATAATCAGAGTTCTGGGGCCCAGAATCACTAAGGAATCAAAATCGAAATAAACACTCTTACTATCATACTTAAGAACTTCTTGGCAGAATTTTTGTTTCTTATGCCAGAAATATTGAACTTTACTTCTTTGAAATTCACAATATTTAAGGAAAAAAGCATGGCTCAGGGAATAAAACAATAATTCCACTGAATTGTTTTATATTTGTTTCACCTATCCTTGGAACCCTTTCACATTCATTCTGGGCCATCTTTTGGACTAATTGAATGGTATTTGTGCTTCACTTTTATCTTCTTGTTTGCTTGCTAAATTATCTTATTTTAGTGGTTACTTTAGTGTTTATAACATACATTCTGCACTTATCACAAATAGTCCACCTTCAAGTTATGTGACATCAAATTATACATAATATAACAACTTTATGAGAATCCACTTGTTCTCTTTACACACTTGGGCACTTGCCATAATATCCTTTTTTTTTTTTTTTTTTTGTGGTACTGGGGGGTTGAACCCAGAGCCTCATGCCTGCATGCTTTGCAACGCTGGACCACTGAGCTGCGCCCCTGGCCCAATTTTTTTTTTTTTTTTTTACCTTTTGAGACAGAGTCTCGCTAAGTTACACAGACTGCCTCTGGTCTCGAACTTGCAATCCTCCCATCTCCGCCTCCCCAGCTGCTGGGATTACAGGCGTGCACCACCGTGCCCAGCGCCTGCCATAGTATCTTTTACTTTTGCCTATGTTATAAAATTCACAATGTGTTTGCTTTTAAAATTCAGTTGTCTTTTAAAGAGATTAAAGATTTAAATTTCCGACACACTACTTTTTAAAATGTAGATCCATACTTCTTCCTGGTAACATTTTTATTTCTACCAGATTTCTTTCAGCACTTTTATATTACAGGTGCCATGGTGATTCTTTTGGTTTTAGCCTTTAAAAGTGTTTATTTTACCTAAGTTTATAAAAAGTTACGTTCTAGGATGACAGCTCTTTTTTCCCAATATTTTAAAGGTGATGGTTCACTCTCTTCTGAGTACTTTCATTATTGCTTTCAAGAAGTCTGTTGTCAATCTTGTTTTTCTGCTCATTTCTTTCTTTCCTTACTTTTATTTTTCTTTCCTTTATTTTCTTTGTTTCTTGATTTCCTTTTCTTTCATTTCTTTCCTTCCTATCTTCTTTTCTTCTTTCTTTCCTTCCTGCCTTCCTTCTTTTCCTTCCTTATTCCTCCCTTTCTCTTTCTCTTCTTTACGTCCTTCCACTCTCCCTCCCTCTCTGCTTCCCATCCTACTTTCTTTCCTTGTCTCTTTTCTTGCTCTTTTTCTTCCCCTCCCTTCCTTCTTTCTTTCTTTCCTTTCTTCTTTCTTTCCTTCTTTCTCCTTCCCTCCCTCCCTCTTTCCCTTTCTTTTTTCCTTCCTCTCTCCTTCTTTCCTTCCTGCCCAGAGTAGAATTTATTCTAGAAATATCTTTCCCCATTATTTAGGTAAGAAACCTTTGTTATTATTGTACTCTATGCTTGTTTACTATGAATTCTTTCTTGTGTTCTTATTTAACCATGTGCAGTGGGAACACAGTCTGTCCCTGGCTTTTGGTGAGCCCTGAGTATTATGAGTATTATTCCTTTGAATTCTTTCAGATGTTTTTATACTTTCTTCAGCCTTGCTAATTAAAATGTAGAAATCTCTTAAGGACTTCAAAAAATGACCATTTTCCCCTCTCATCACAATTTCTAGAGATGCTGGAAATTAGGTAGATATCACACTCACTGTGCACTGCTAATTCCAAGAATGCTTCTCCTTCCTTCCTATACCAAAATAAATATTTAAATAAAAATTGAAAAACACATTTTCTGAACTACATTTCTCCTACTTGTACTAATTCTCTAATGATACAGTATTGTTCCCTACCACTCCTTAAAGATTCAAGCACTGCTTCTCACTGTGTCTCCTTTCATTACTAACCTTTCACATTCATATACATGAATGTCAAACTCTCCAGCTTAGATCCAATTCTAATTACATTTGTAATCATATTTTGACCTCATATTACCACGTTAAGTAGTTTCCTTCTAACCATTTACTACAAACCCAGCATTTCACTGACCCCATTACCTTTGTTCAAATCATTCTTTGCACCTTCAACCCTCTAATGCACTCTTCCCTTCACTTTTCCCACTGGGCCCCACTTTTCTCACATGTGCTCATTTCCTTCTGTAAACAACTGAGATTCTCTTATTTAACGTTATTATTAGTGTCTTAAAATCTCTCTCAACCCATTTATCCTTCTTTCTCTTCCTATTGTGTAGCAGCAAAAACTTCACCCAGAATAAATTGAATTATATTTTGCCTGTGATTAAGGAAGAACAGAGATCTGACGTCCTCCAATTTATAGAAGGAGAACAAGTGACAGAAATGAATAAAAATGCTGCCAAAAGTATGGAAGGGAAATCTGGAAATGACGATCTGAACAGAGAATTTCCCATGAGTTTGAGTCTGTAATTAGGTCTTTGTTTTTGGAAAATGGTTTTTGGAAAGTTGCTCCTAAACAAAATGTCCCAAGCAAAACAAATGATGAACTATTCCAAATGCTCCTGAGAATTCAAGAAAGATGTGTCATGAGAATTAATCACTTGGCTTGTTCCTCCTCTCTAGCCATGTTCTTTATGTGGGAACAATTGTGAATTTTTGTCTTGGCAGCCCAGGAATTACAGTTATGTCCTCAGTCGAATGCCTCTCCTGATGTAGCACAGTCTTCCAGGCAGGTCCAAGACCTACCTTCACCAGAATAACAGTATAAGAGGGTGAAGGTCAAAACCAGGAGGGGGGCTGGGAGGAAGTTTCAGAGGTCAGGAAATAAAGAGTTCCTGGAATGGACACTTTTACAGAGGGTGTCAGAAGTTGGGACAGGTGAAGACAATCAATGGGAAAAGGGATGGAATTAAAACCAAGAAGGGCAAATGAGAGCACCAACCAATATCTGAAGTGATGATATGACACCAAGAAATGGTTGGAATTGGCCTTCTTTAGCACTGGCGCTACAACAGTAGGTAGCTGCATCAGTTATGCCACAACACTGCCATGAGGCTTAGGCATTCTCCACTAAGGTTCATTGCTCTCTTTGTTTAATGAAATTGTGTTCAGAGTAACCATAGTAAATATGTTACTTTTCAGCATTTATAATCAAAAAGACTTTTAAGAGTTTCACTTTCCACTTTTTTTCTCCTTTTACTGAATTATATAATTCAATTATAGGAAGTGTTGCTCTGGGCTGGTTGGCTTCATTTATCTCTACCATTGTTATAGGCTGAGTCTAAAATGTCCACTGATAGTCGTGATAGTCATGTGTTTGACTGCTTGGTCCCCAGTTGTTGTCACAGCCTTGGAAGGCTACAGAATTTTGGAGGTGGGACCTATCTTTGCAGAGGTAGGTCACTGTGGGTGGGCCATTGGAGGTTTTGCTAAGTCTCCCTGTTCTGGTAAGCATTCTCTGCTCCTGATGGTCCATGATGTGGAAGGGCCTACTGCCTGCCCCACAGGCATACCTGCTCTGCTTCTATGGGTTGAAATCCCCTAAAATGTGAATCCCAGTAAATCTTTCCTCACAAGTTGGTGATGTCAGGTATTTTGCCATAACAATGCATATGCTACAACAACAACAACAAAATAAAATAAACCCCAAAACAGATACAAGAGAGTAGGATTGTTGCTGTGCAGAAACCTGACCATGTGGCTCTTGGGCCATTGAAACTGGTTTGAGGAAAGAGTTTAGAAGGGTTTGGAGATATGGGCAAGTAAAGCCCTTGAATGCTGTAATCAGTTCTAGTGAGAGTTTGGAAGCCCAGAACATTGATGGAAAAGCAAACAGTAAAGATGAGGTTCATGGGGTCTCAAAGGAAAGTAAGCACTCTATTGGGAATTAGACCAGAAGTGTCATGTTATATTTTGGCAAAGAGTTTGCCTGCAGTTTGCCCATGTCCTAAAGATTTTTGTCTTGCTGAGGTTAAATTCAAAAGTAATAGATAAATTAACTTGGCAGAATAAATACTAAAGCAGAATAGTTCAGAGGGAAGGGCTTGGTTATTACTGGGTGCTTTTAGCCAGATATATGATGAAAAATGGGAGCAAAAGGCACAGCAAATTGATTTTAAAAGTGTACAGTATGGAGAGAAAAGCTATAGTGATTTTAAAGTTGTGGTGGGAAAGCAAGCTTGGGCAAAGAGGTGGTAATTGTTAAATAAATAAGTACCTTTAAAGAGAAAACACAAACATTGCGCTGGAACAAAGGAAAGTGAAACTAGCAAATCAGAAATTGGCCAGACCCTTACCTTCTAAGGCTCCCAGGTGTGAAATGGAAAACCCATTTAAAAGACTTTCATTTAAAAAATGAGAACCAAAAAGGCCCCTTTATAGAAGGGAACCATCTAGTGAGTGGTTTCACAGACTGAACACACAGAAACAACCACTACAGCTGTGGGCAAAAGGGACCCAACTGCCAATGAGCTGTCAGCAGACTTAGGCATCATACTTGTGGTGATGGTTCTCAGGCATGCAGTATGCAATAGTTAAGGGATTACAGAGGCTGCCACTAAGGTTCCAGAGAATAGACTACAAGGCCAGGCAATATGTGCTAGGATTGGATTCTCTGGGGAGAGCCCCCTGAAAATCTGGTGTGTGAAGTTTGAGGGTGGAGACTCAGCTGCTGTGAGAACCCATAATGTTGCAGGTGCCAGCAATGTGAAGAGTCTACTGAAGCTACTGGCAATGGGTGGAGCCAGTCTAAGAGGGCCATGTGGTATGAAAGTAGAAAGGCAGCCATATGGGGCAAACAAGCCTGTTCAAGCCTGGATGATGCCATTGCATGTGCCAGGTGCCAGATAGGGAGCTACAGGGTTTGAGTGGTTTGCTGGATTTCAGTTTTGATTTGGACCAATCCTTCTCTGCTATGTTCCTATTTCTCCCTTTTGGAATGGGAATGATTACTCTATGCCATTGTATGTTGAACGTATGTAACCTGATTTTTATTTTGCATCGGCTTACAGCTAAGTTTGTCTTGAATTCTAGTGGAGACTTAGACTGGGACTTTTGAGAAAAATTGAGGCTGTTAAGACTCTGGGGACTCTTAAAGTTACATTGAATATATTTTGCATTATGAGACAGCCATGAAGCTTTGGGCACCTGGGGTTGGAGTGTTCTAGTTTGAATCTTAAATGTCTCCCAGAGGTCATGTGTTTGAATGCATGGTCCTAATCTGGTAGACCTATCTTGAGATCTAAAGGAGTTTTGGGAGATGGGACCTAGCTTTAGGGAGGTGGGTCACTGTGGGGGGCCCTTCAGAGGTTTTAGGCAGATCCTCAATTCTGGGAAGTTCTCTCTGTTCTTTATCCACCATGATGTAAGGTACTTTGCCACAAGCCCTGACATCTGCCCCACTGCTATGCCTGTTCTGTCATTGACTAAAATCTTTGAAACAATAAGCCCCAATAAATCTTTTCTCACATAAATTGGTGTCAAGTATTTTGCCACTGCAGCACATAAGCTGACTAATACAACCATGTTGCTCAAGTCTCAGAGAACTGGTTAACTCAATAGACAAGAGCTAAGTCCACATAGCAGAAGATTTAACTTCTCTGAGGGTTTATAGTGAATATGATCTGCAGCCATAGCACCTTGGCATCCAATCCTGCCTGATCTCGGAAGCTAAGCATGGTTGGACTGGTTAGTCTTTGGATGGAAGACCGCCTGGGAATATGAAGTGCTACAGGCTGGAGAGAAGGACCTGGCAGCCCACTCCCAAAACAATCCACCAATGAAAACCCTATGAATAACAGAGAAGCACTGACAATAGTGCTGGGCATGGCACAATGTTAGGGAGTGTTTCTTTCTGTTGTACATAGAGTCACTATGAATCAGATCCAACTTGATGGCACCTTACAACAACATAGTGAATATCGGGTATCTTCTTCAGAGATAACACACCCATTTCCCTCCCCTGCCAATAGCTGAGAATGTCAGTTAGAAATCATAGCTCTGTGCCTCACTAGGAATTTTCCTCTGCCACAGACTTCTTGACTAGAGTTATGCACTCTCTCTAGACACAGCTTGCCACTCATGACTGATGAGCCCACACTTACAAAGATGCAGTCACATTTTCTTAATTTTGGACAACATTGAATGTCTATTCTGGCTCTACAGTTCTCCCCACAGGATTAGCTAAAACCTTAGTTCCAGCAGTTATGCTGAGCAGTTTCTCAATCTGCCCACTCTTCCCTTCCTCCCTTGTAGGTGTCATCTGAGACCAACTCCTAATTCTTGGCTCAGTGATGGCATATAGTTCTGGTCTTAGAGTCTACTTCCAAGACAGTCATTCTACAGCAAGAGATCAGACATGACAGTATTTTTCTGTTACACATGGTCAGAATGTACACCTAGAAATGCTCGGGTCTTATTTATGGAGAGCAAAGGGAGATGCAAACTCATTGACCACAGGTGTGTTCATCCTAGGTCAGACGATCCATTCAGTACATTTCTGAGATGGAGAGAAAAGAAAATAACTTGCACTTGTGCTAAAATGTAATACAAGGGACATTAACAATCAGGAATATTTTATTACCACACTGTATTTGTTTGCCAGCAATAAACTGTGGAAAAGTAATCTTAAATTGTTGGTGAAGCAAATGCAAATGTGGACTCCAACACCTACTGAAACTTTCTAACATAGAAGCAGCAGAAAATAAGCTGCTATTTTAGATTTCAATCCATATGTTGGGCAAACTAAGGAAAATTTGTGAAGTAAATTTTTATAGTTACTTTCAAGAGTGTCATTGATTAATGATTTATCAGCTGTAGGTTTTATCAGCTGTAAGTTTAATGTGTAATAGAGATAAAAATCTGAGGAACTGGGAAGAGGCTCAATTCCATCATGCTCTGCTTGCTTTCCAAGTTCCCATCTTCAACTGACATAATTGTTATTTGTGTTGTTCCTGTTAGTGCCCCATGAAGTGCCTTCTACTACTTAAATAGTTGCACAAAGGTAGTGCCTCCCTTGGAGCAATAACCTGCAGGTTGTCAGGCATTAGCTCATTGCTTTCTGGTTTTGTGGGCTGCGTAGAAGAATTAAAGATTGTTATGTGCACTGTTACACTCATAAATTCCATTTTAACCACAACCTTGTTGGTTTGCCTTCAGCAAGCATTTGCTCGTGATTCTTACCTCTGGTGACATTTTTAACACCAAAAGTGGGAGATTACAGCTTTGTGTTTATAGAAGTCAGAAAAAGAATTGAATAAACTGAAAACAGAAGAAGAAGGAAAGGTGCAGGACAAAGTCTCTTTGAAGGATCTATAGAAAGTCCTCTGTTTTCATAGTGCTACATATAAAAACAAAGATTAATGTGACCATGAGCTCTCTGGATAAATATACTGCAAGTAACTTCACTTCTTTTTTGAAAATATATAGTCATTAATTACAATAAGCCAAGTCGGGTGATACACCAAATTGTCAAACGATGGCATCCAGCATCTGAAATAGTTAATAATGTTTGATCAGTGAGTGAGTGGATGTCAAACCCTGAGAAGGACTAAAATTAAGTGTATTTAAACAGATAAAATAGGGTGTAACATTAATAACTCTGTATTAAATTTAGGAAAAATTTGCATTTTTTGGCATTTAAAATGGTGAATAATGTGGCTTAGTAAAATTTCTACAGATGAGCTTCATTGTTCCAATGTAAATGCTGTGACTGATTTTAAATTTGTGACATCTAGTTGAAGGTGTATAAGAATTCTACTAATTTTGAAAATGATTTTAGAATGACAATACAATTTGAATTTTACAGTTAATTTAACCTATCAATCATATCTTCTTAAATATTGGGAAATATTGCTTATAAAATTGGACTTGAAGAAATTTAAGATCTGAGTGGGACCAATTAATTATGAGAAGCTTATCAGTTTACCTACAGCTGATAAATCATGAATCAATGACACTCTTGAAAGTAACCATAAAAATTTACTAGCTGTTTTAGGAGTACTCTATTTGTGTATCTGCTTCCAGCTCATAGTACAACTGTATTTTTTTCACTTTGCATTTTTTAAGATGCCCATAGTTATAGTTTATTCCTTTCTAATAGAATAAAAAGCAAACCTTCTTATTGTGTCACAAAAGCCAGATTACTAATATTTGGGGAGAGTAACTTCTTAATGTGAAGGACCCATATCTCATAGGATGTTTGACATCTTTGGTCTCAGGTACAATATGCTTTTGACATTCCTCTTCCTTCTGATAGTTATTGTATGCATAAAGAATTTTTCCCCTGCCTAACTGCAGACATACACATGTGAATGAATGTGCACACACACACACACACACACACACACACACACACACACACACATTTCTAGTCCTTAGATGAGAAAGAGTGGTCTCTGCCTACATTTCTGACATCAATCAACCTCCATTCTTCTCCTTTTTTTTTTTTTTTTTACCAAGTTGGGAATATAATAGAGTTCATTCTATTCACTGAATTCAAGAGACTGTGTGAGCCTTTGCATTTGTTCTTTCTTTCCAAAAAGCTTTCTCTAGAAACTTCCTTGTACTCCTTCTTCATTATTCAGAGCTCAGGTATAGAAAATACTACCTTGGGTATAAAACCACTACTGTGCTCCGAATGTCATAATTTCATATGTGGAGACATTGACCCTGAGATGTTGTTATTAAAGGATGGAGTCTTTGAGGAGTGATTTAAGCACTAGGGCTTTGCTCTTATGAATGGCATTTTGCCCTTTTAACAGAGTCCTAGTGGGGCTTATTTATTCCTTCTACCATGTGCAATCACGTAGGAGGTGTCATATATGAGAAATGGGCCTCATCAGACACTAAATCTGCTGGTGCCTTGACCTTGAACTTCCTCAGCCTCCTCAACTGTGAGTAATTATTTCCTATTGTTTATAAATTATCAGTCAAAAGCCTAAATGGGCCAAAATATCTACCCTATAAAAAATAAGAGTTCACTGCTTCCAAGTGTGCATGAGTGTTCATCTGCCTCTCTTTATTAGGATGAAATTTTTATAAAAAGTTATCTTCTTTTATGTATCTGGAACTTTAGCTCATGTGTGATATTCTATAAATATTAATTACATAGAAGAAGGAAGAGTAAATGAATTTACAACCCTTCAGAAACTATCCCCAATCAAGCTAGTTAGAGTAGCTCCCATTAATTATGTATCATATAATTCTGCCTACTTCTTAGTACCTACACCATTGTATTTCTTAAGATATATTTGTTGGCTTTCTCCAGTAGAAGGCAAACTCCTTGAAGATGAGGATTGTCATATAATCACACCATGTCTAGCCCTTAAAATGGTGCATGGATCATAGGAGATGCTCAAAAATATTGCTCCATCACATTTTCCCACTCAATGTTCATTGTTTATAAGCTTGGGGTTAGGCATGTTAACACCATAGTTCCATTGGTTGTTACTAATTTGGAATTATGGATCTTTTATTTAAATAATTATAAAATATGCAGTATATTTTATATAAATATTTTAATAATTACTTATACATATTTCTATGTTTAAATGATTTCATTGTTCTCACTTAATCCTACACCTACAGAGACCTCATCTTTTTTTTTAATTTATTTTTTGGGGGGGTGGTTCTAGGGGCTTGAATCCAGGGTCTCACACATGCTTTATAAGTGCTTTACCACTGAGCAGCATCCCAGCCCAATTTTAACTTTTTATTTAAGTCGCATTATTGCTAAATTATGCAGGCTGCCTCTGGCCTTGAAATTGTGATCTTTCTGCCTCTGCCTCCCCAGTTGCTGGGATTATAGGTGTATGCCATTGCATCCACCCAAAGCTCCCATTCTTTAATCCCAAATTTTCGTTCAGTTTGTGGTTGCTAGAGGAGTACTTTAAGTGCTTTACTTTCTATTTTACTTTATTCTTTTCTGGTAGGAATTGTTGTTGTTGTTAGGTGCCATCGAGTCGGTATCTGACTCATAGCGACCCTCATAGGGTTTTCAATGGCAGACTGTTTCAGGATTGCCTTGGGAGTGGATTGCCAGGTCCTTCTCCCATTTTTGCGGTGCTGGGAATTGAACTTGGGACCTCAGAGACTGCAGCGCAGTGCTCTACCAACTGAGCTAAATCCCAGCCCTCTGGTAGGAATACTAAGTGTCATATATCCTATTCCTTTTTCTATGAGTGATCACAAACTTTGTGCCAGGACAATAGTTAGGGCAGGAGCAGCATCTCAGAAGAGTGTTATCTCTGATTCAGCATCCTGGAATCACCCTTGTAGTCAGCCCTCAGACCACAGAGAGGAAAATCATTGGTACATCTGTATAGAGGGAACATAAGTACCCTTGTAAGACTTCTGGTTGTGCCCAGGTGCAGCAGAATAATACTAGACCAAAGCTAGCTATGTACACATACCATATAGACCTGCCAACATAGCCTATAGTATAGTTGAAAGTTAGAGCCAGAGGTCTTCTTGCTCAACTGAACAAGATAACAAAGCACAAGAGAGGCACATTGTCCAGAAAGAAGTGGTTGGAATTCCGTTCTTTATGCTGTGGCACTGAGCTATTTAAATATTATAGTCATGCCTTTCAATCAACAGTTTAGCATAATGGTTTCCTTCTCTTTAAAGTTGTCATCAGACTCTCTGATGTTTTACTCAGGTGTTTTACTCTGTTTTAGTCTCCCTTTTGATTAACTCAGTCAACTTATTAAAGCCTTTGAGTACATATTTACGATATAACTTAACCCAATCATGGTGATGCCATTGATTGCTTTCATAAATCCTGTCTACATTCAAAGGGAGGAGATTATGCATGGTTGCAAGCCATTAAGGATCTCTTAGAATTCTGTGTAGCATGTAGTCTTTCACTTGATTTTTTATCTCTCCTCTTTCCAGAAACCAGACAGCCCTTTCAACATGTTGCTTAGAAATGTCCTTGGTTACATCATTAAGTTATCAGTCATGTATCTGATTTTCACTTAACCGTAGCCAACAATGCCAATAAAATTTCTACCACTATATAACAAGGATTTTCTTTCCTACAGTTTATAAAAGCATGCTCATCATCTCTATTTGAGCGCTTCCTGTCAACATCTGAAAAGCCCATATTTTTATGAAAATTCTGTTAAGATAACTTAGGCTTTCTTTAAAATGATATTCAAAATATATCAAGGTGTGTTCACTCTCCATCCTTCTAGTCTTCATCCAATTTGTGCTTCCTAGGCCAGTGACAAAAATTTAGGTAGTTTTCAATGGCACCATCCAGCTCCTTATACCAAAATCTGTATTAGTTATTTTGTACTCCATAAAAAACTACTCCAAAACCTAGTGCTTAAAACAATACTTAATATCTCACAGTTTCTGTAGGTCAATAACCAAGGTATAGGTTAAGTTGGTCTTCTGTGTCTGAGTATCCTGCAAGTTGAAATTAAGATGCAGTCATTTCAGTGCCTGTTTGCGGAAAATACTCACCTTTAGGCTTACTTGTTTGATCATTGTTGGATTTCAGGTCTTATGGGATGTTGGCCTGAAAGTTTTGGTTCTTTATTGGCTGTTAGCCACAGACCACTCTCTTATTTCTTGCTTCATGATCCTGTTTAAAAGATAATGTGCTTGTTTCATTATAGCAAGCAAATAAGAAGAACCAGAAAATGTTAGTGTTAACAAAATCAGAGTCATATTCAACTGCAATCTTATCTCAACAATGGCATCCCATTGCTTTTGCTCTATCCCACTTGTTGGACAAGTCACTGGGTCCAGTTCACACTCAACTGAGGGAATTCTATGAGAATATGAAAGTCAGGAGTAAAGGATCATGGGAGACATTTCAGAAGCTGCTCATCACACAGCTAGTAAATGGCAGATCAAGGGTGAGAACACAGGGAAATTAGCCTTATGTAAGGACCTTTTCTAACTCAAGTTGTTATAAAAATTTAAAGTATTAAATGTGTTCAATTAAACACAAAGGACCAATGAAAAGAACATGTTTGACTGTTAACTCCCTAGTTTTAACATCAAATTTAAAGAATCTTCAAAGAACTTTAATATACTAACAGTAACAATAGATGAGAAATAGATACTATCTCTCCAGAATATGTATTTTTCATTTGTCATCCACTATATGATGCTTTTCTCCTTTCCTGATGTATTATAACCAACACTGTGAACCTTTCTGTCACATCTTCTGTGAAAATATGACAAAATTATAAACTCCATCGTTAAAAAATTCATATGTCCATGCCCACTCTATCCTAGAGTATCATGAGTTTATGGAGTGTATGCAGGTCCATGAAGCCCACGGTCCTGGTTTAAGCCTTTCTGCCAGGAGTACCTTACATTTATGCAGAATTGTTCAAATCTTGTTTGACATTCTTGCTCTGTTTCCACAAATTCACCACCTACCTCTCATCCATAAAACCTTTCATAATACTTGTTCTTAACCTCACAGTCCATGCAGTATTAATCACTTTGTTCACAGAGTACTTGTGGTGTAAATTGAATAGTAGAGACATACCATATTTTGTCACAAATATATCTTCATCTGCAAGGCGTGGAGAGCCCAGAAAGCTGAAACTTACCAATTATATCCTTAATTACTGGCATTGGGCCTGGCTTACCATAATGGATACATGATATTTGAAGAAAAAATCAGTTCATGACAAGAATTTTTCATGCTGTAAGTACATTGAATGGAATCTCCTTTTAGCCAATATAAAATCTGAATCAAATTATTATTACCTTTTATGTCCATTTGTTAGACTGATTACAGAAATAATAACAAGGTTATAAATTTAATATGATGACCCTCATGGCCAACTAACTGACCAAGAAATACAAATTGAAGCTTAAGCAACCAGTATCTTATACCAAGGTATATATAATAGATTGGATTATTAAATAACCTCTAAGATTCCTTGTTACCTAGATTATTCAAACTTTTTTTCTTAGAAAGCTAGATAATACATATTTTATGCACTGCTATGGCTTAGATATAGCTTCAGTGTGTCCCCCACAGTTTTATGCGCTGAAAGTTAATTCTTGTGAAGTATTAACAGAATGGAAACTTAATCCAACTGCAATGGACCATTGGGTAGTGATGAGGGTTAGATAAAGTCATGAAATAAGGTCACCATGATTGAGACCTGGTAGTTTTAGAAGAAAGACAGAGACCAGAAGAGACATAAATGTACACATTTGCTCCTTGCTTCTCATTATGTATGTTCAGAACCACCTTAAGACTCTAAGAAACAAAGTCATCACCAGATGTAACCCTTTGATCTTAGACTGGAAGTATGAGGCAAAAGTGACCTCTTTTCTTTATGACTTAGTCTCTGTTATGTTATTAGCAGCAGAAAATGGACTCATACATGAGTCAAATGGTAAATATTCTTCATTTTCAATGAGAAAGCATCCATACATAATACATACCATGGCTGTGTTGATAGTCATGACAAAATTGGTAACAAGTTTTGGCTCGTGGCTTATAGCTTTCCAAATCCTGTTTGTGCAAAAAGAGAAATAGAGTTAAGCAGGTTACTTAATAGGAAAAAATACACATGTATTTCTTAGCCTCTAGAACCATGCTATCAAATTGGGAGAATTAACACTATGTCACTTATGAAAAAACTTATAATAAAGACTCATGAAAGCAAACCACACTCTTATTAAAAGCCACAAATAAAGGAATACATCTTTAAATAAAACAACTTCCAGCACTACAGTCATAGATAAATGGACAGAAAATTTTTAATATAACATTCACCAAAAAACAGACCTTTGTAAGGAAATGCATCGAAGGTGCCATGTCTGTGGTGGTTTAAAAATTTCTAGACACATATGACCTACCAAAATTGAACTAAAAGGATATCAAAACATAAACAGATATATAACATGCATCAAAATTAAAGCAGTAATAAAAGACTCTCCAAGGAGAACCCAGAACCAGATGAATTCACCCCTGAATTCTATCAACTTTTAAAGAATAGCTAACAATGCTCCTCAAACTATTCTATAAAATAGAAAGGAAAGGAACACTTCCATACTCACTCTATGAAGTCAGCATTATCCTGATACCAAAACCAAATATGGACAAAATCAACAATAAAAAGAAAGAGAAAGAAAAAAAGCCATAGACCAATTTCCTTGATGAACATAGTCATAAAAAACCTTAATAAAATACCCGCATACCAAATTCAGCAGCACATTAAAAAGATCATACACCATAATCAAGTTGGTTTCATCCTAGGGATCTCAGTACGGTTCAACACACAAAATAAGCAAATGCAATATAACATACAAACAGAATGAAGGAGAGAAAATGATAAATGCAGGAAAAGCCTTAGAAAAAAATCAATATCTCCCAAAGAACCTAGGAACAAAATACCATACCTCAACATAATGAAGGGTATATATGACAAACCAATAACTAACATTATACTGAGTGAGGAAAAATGAAAGCCTTTCCTCTAAAGTCAGGAACAAGATAAGGATGTCCATTCTCTTCCTCTTATTCAAGAGAGTGTTTAAAATAGTAACTACAGCAATTAAAGAAGAGAAAGAAATAAAAGGGATACAAATAGGAAGAGAAGGTGATATGAGCTTGTACTTAGAAGATGCTAAGGATTCCACAGGAAAACTCTCAGATTTAATAAATACCTTAAGCAAAGTCGCAGGACACACAATCAACATAAAAAAAATCAGTACCTTTTCTATATACTTATAACACACATGCCAAGAACCTAGGACAACAATCTCATTCGAAATAGCCTGAAGAAATAAAAACTAAAAACAAAAAGTTAAAACTTAAGAATAAACATAACCAAGGAGGTGAAAGACCTTCACAATGAAAACTTTAAAACTCTGAATAAATGAACTGAAGATGAAATGGCTAATGGAAAGGCCGCCCCCCTTAATCATGAATTCACAGAATTAATATTGTGAAAGGCTATATTACCAAAAGCAGTCTATAGATTCAGTGTAATCATCATCAAAATTCCAATGACATTATTCACAGAAATAGAACAGCAAATCTTAAAATTCATATGGACGCAAAAAAGACCCAAAATCGCCAGAGGAATACAGAGCAAAAATGAACAATGCTGGTGATTTCATAATACCTGAGGTTTAGCTCAGTTTGCAGAGTATTGTTCTTCACTCTCTGAGGCCCTAGGTTCAAACCCCAGCCCCACAGAAATAGGAGAAAGGCCTGGCAACCCACTCCTGAAATAACCGCAAAACAATCAGCCATCAAAAACCCTATGAATAGCAGAGAAGCACTGACATACATAGTGCCAGGCATGGCACAGTGTCAGAGAGTGCTTTGTTCTGTTGTACATAGGGTTACTATGAATCAGACCCAACTAGCGAGCACCCAAAAACAACAACAACAACAGTAAAAAGAGCACAGTACTGGCACAGAAACAGATATATAAACAAATAGGATAGAATATAAGACCCACAAATAGAAACATGCAGGTATAGACATTTGATTCTTGATAAAAATGGCAAAAACATGCAGTGGAGAAAAGACAGCCTCTTCAACAATGGTGCTGGGGAAACCAAATATCCATATGTAGATGAATGAAACTAGAGTCCTAACTCTCCCCTTGTACAAAAATCAACTCAAAATGGATAAAAAATGGACCTGAAAGTTTGAAACTACTAGGGGAAAATATTAGCATAGGCAATACATTTATGAACAGGAGTCCAATAGCTCCAAACATAATAGAAAGAATTGACAAATAAGATTAAATCAACTTCAAAAACTTCTGCACATCAAAGGAAACATGTATTAGAGTGAAGAAATAGCCCACAGAATGTTGGAAAAATCTTTGCCAGTTAGCTATTCATCAGACAGATTAACAGATTGTATAAAGAACTCACAAAAGGATAATCCAACCAATAAACAGGCAAATGAACTGAAAAAGCATTTTCTAAATGAATAAGAAAGAGTGGTCAATAAATATATGGAAAAATGTTCAACGTCTTTAGCCACTGGGGAAATGCAAATTGAAACTACACAGAGATTCTCAGCCCAGGTTACAATGGCTACCATTAAGAAAACCAATGCTGACAAAAATATAGGAGAAAGGAACCCTTATACATTGTTGGTGGGAATATAAATGAGTCCAGCCACTATGAAAATAAGTATAGAGGTTCCCCACCAAATTAAAGATAGAACTACCTTAAGATCTAGCTATACTCCTTGTGGGTATATGTCCTGCAAAGCAATTAATACCTCAAAGAAGCAAAAGCATATTACTATAGAGATACCTACATACTCATGTATATTATGGTATTATTCATAAGAGCCAAGCTACAGAATCAGCCTAGGTGTCCATCAAAGGATGAATGGATAAAGGAAATGTGATAGACACACACACACACATACACACACACACGAGCGTGCGCTGCACAAACACACAGTGGAGGTTTATTCAGTTGTAAAGAACAAAATTATGTGATTTTCAGGAAAATGGTTGAAACTGGAGATGAGCATGTTAAGCAAAATAAGCCAGACTTAGACAACTATCACATTTAGTAAATAGAGTACTAATATGTTATTGGAAAAGGGATAATGAAGAGTGGGAAGGAGGGTATCAGGGACGGTAATAGAGGGGTAAATATGATCAAAGTATTACTTGCATGTATGAAAATGTCACAAGGAGATCCATTTCTTTGTGATAAAAATATACCCATACACTGTTTGGCATTTCTCTTTTCAAAGGGTGGAAAAGGATTACTCCCTATCTGAATGTGTGCCAGACTTAATGGCTCACTTCTACTGAAGAGAATGCAGGAGAGATGACATGGTGTGACACCTCACCTAAGTCTATAGAAAAGATGATCATCATCTGGATTGCTTGATTTAGAGGAAGCCATTGGCCATGTCATAAAGATGTCACAAAAATGCCAATGAACCTGTGGAGAGACCAAAGTGGGGAGGGACAGAAGCCTCACACAAACACAAAATGTGTACTGGACTGTCACGTGAATAATCTTCTTTGGAAATAGTTGTGCAGCCCCAGGCAATCCAGGTGATAATTATAGACCCGATTAATATCGGTAACTTCATGAGATCCTGAGCCACAAGTGCCCAGCTAAGTCACTCCTAACCTCTAACCTGTTATTTTCTAAAGTCACTGCATTTCAGGATGATTTGTTATCCAGCAAATCATTAGATGATTAGTATGATAATCTTAAATATTACTGAAACCAAAGATGTCAAACCTATTTCAAAAACAATTGGTAACTTGAAAAGTTTAGTAGTTTGGGCTAGGTCAGCCTCTTGCATGCAGTTGTAAAATACTGCAATCAGGGAGGGGAAGTGAGTAATAGAACAGGCTTTGACTCTGAAGGGACCCAGAACTGAATTCCCACAATGCCACTTATTAGCCATGTGACAAATGTAAACATTATAATGATGATGACACATACAGATTGAGTACTGCATATTCTTTTGAGCTTTTTGTTTTAATTGAATCCTCCCCAGGAACCTATGTGGGAATTCTTACTCTTATTCATAGAAAGATACCTAGTCAGAAGTGGTGGTGTAGGAATTAGACACTAAAATATGTCAAGCACAAATAACAAGGCAAAGCCTGAGGAAAATAACCGATAAAGATACAATGATTCACTCAGTTTATTACTTATATGTACAGTGAAAGAATGAGAAGCCAATGAGGCCAGTTCCCTATGTTAAAAGAATGATAATAAAATAAAGGGGCCAATGCCAGTGAAATGTGAATTGTGACTGCTCCCCTACTTCCTGTTGTGGAGGACCCAGTTGTTCACTATAGCTTTGTAGCTTTGTAACCCACAACTGGAACTTGAGGGTGCAAGGAAGTCCTAACACCCACTCACACAAGGAGATAATAAAAAACTGTCTTTTGAAAATATCTTAGGTAAGAAGATAGCAAAGCAAATAAATAGTCTCAAGATAGATCCCCACCTATTTTCAGATGGCCACGAGGCTTCTGCTAAAACTCAGGTTAGCTAAAGATGAAGCCACTACCTCCATGGCCTCTATGGATATGTGTGAAGTCACAGGGACACAATGGCAAGGCTGTTCTCCTTCAAGACCTGTTGATTTCAGAGTCTACAATCTTAATCATAAAATGCCTAAAAGAGCAAATAAATACACAAAATGTCTAAAAGGGTAATAAATATTGCTTCTATGCCATTATTATACTGAAGGTTAAATAAGATAATATATGTTAAATGAACACAGTAATACCAGGTGTACAGTTAACACTTAATGTATGTGAGATATTTATTGTTTTCTCAAAAACCGAACATTAATTATCCAAGAATACTTTTGGGAAATGAGAAAGAGCAAAGAAATTTCAATACTACATTCAAGGCAAAATGTCAAAATATTTTCCGAATCAAGATGAAAAACAGCTGCAGACAGTTTTTAATGCTAAATTTGCTTATTGGATTATAGTTCTTTTATAGCAACCTTATTGGGGTGCAATGAATTGCACATATTTAATGTATACAATTTGATGTGGTGGCTGTTGTTAGGTGCCTCCAAGTCAGGTCTGACTCACAGTGACCCTCACAGGTTTTTCAATGGTTGATTATTCCAGGATTACCTTCAGAGTGGATGGCCAAGTCCTCCCTTTTCTGCATTGCTGGAGATCAAACCCAGGTCCTCAAAAGACTGAGGAGCAGCAGTCTCCCAAGTGAGCTAAACCCCAGCCCTTGATGAGGTTAGACAGTTTAAATAATTTTTACATATGACATTTATGGTAACTGACAAAACACTTAATATTTCAGAACTTTGCTTGATGTTGTTGTTGTTGTTAGGTGCCGTCGAGTTGAGTCCGACTCATAGCAACCCTATGTACAGCAGATCGAAACACTTGCCGATTCTGTGCCAGGCAAACCATCTTATTTATGTTTAAGCCCATTGTTGCAGACACTGTGTCAATCCATCTGGTGGAGGGTTTTCCCCTTTTGCGTTGACCTGCCACTCTTCCAAACATGATGTCCTTCTCCAGGGATTGATGTCTCCTGACTACATGTCTGAAATATGTAAGACGCAGTCTGGT
>VMDO01001929.1:173076-185309 GCA_007922755.1 Pedetes capensis
ATAGACGTCTCCAGCACCACAATTCAAAAGCATCAATTCTTTTTCTGTCTCTCTTGTTCAATGTCCAGCTTTCACAACCATATGATGCCACTGAAAATACCATGGCATGAGTCAGACGCACCTTCGTCTTCAATGTGACATCTTTGCTTTTCAATACTCTAAAGAGATCTTTTGCCACAGCTTTTCCTAGAGTAATGTGCCTTTTGATTTCTTGACTGCTGCTTCCACGGGTGTTGATTATAGAGCCAAGCCAAGCAAAATCTTGGACAACCTCAATCTTTTCTCCATTTATTGTGAAGTTACGTGCTGACCCAGTTGTAAGGATTTTTGTTTTGTTGATGTTTAGTCATAACCCATATTGAAGGCTATGATCTTTGATCTTCATCAGTAAATGTTTTAAATCCTCTTCATTTTCAGCAAGCAAAGTGGCGTCATCTGCATAACGCAGGTTGTTAATGAGTCTTCCTCCAATCTTGATGCCGCGTTCTTCCTCATACAGTCCAGCTTCTCGGATTATTTGCTCAGCGTATAAATTGAAGAGATAGGGTGAAAGTATACAGCCCTTTGCTTGATAGTCATGGTTTAAAATAAATCCTCATATTTATTTTACATATTTTCTTTCAAACTACTTTCAGTTTCTATTTTAAAATCAATGGGTTATTTTATGTAACCATTAAGAAGTATATTAAATGTTCACAACTTAAACCTTCATGTTTAAAATTTCATAGTGAATAAACTCTGCAGGACATTGTATCAGGCAGTTCCAAGACTTGTACTTATTCACAGACTGTAATTCATGAGCATTGTACTATGCAGGATTTAATGGGCTTTTCAAGGAGAAACTTAAAATAAATTCACTTTAATAAAACATTGAATTTGTTTTAAATTAGAAAGTAGATGATTGCTAAATGAGCCATTAGTTTGGGTCAGGAAACCATAATTTTGAAAACCTAGTCATGAGCAGGGCAATTGCTTTTGTCAGAAAAAAATGGGAAAATTATGCCAATGTGACTGCAACCAAGTTTAGACTTTATATAGTTTTGTCAGCTGCCATGTTTCCATAGAAACTGTGACTGAGAAAATCAATGTTAAGTTTTACTCCTTCGCCATATCAATCTTCATATACTATACATATATGCATAGACACATGATTTTATATGCAAGCACACATATAAAATGTATATGTGAAAACAATATTATGATAATTTATGATTGCTAACAAGTACACTGACACTCAAATCCTACAAACAGATGTGAGATGAGAAAGCCAACTAAAATCTCCATGGCAAAACAAGGTCACTGTTATTTAAGTTGCCTGTTTTTCTCTCATCTTAATAAAAATAGCTATAGTCTGCAGAAAATTCTAGGTGATAGTTTTGGTTTTAACTACATAGAAAAATAATACAGAATCTTTCTTTATTCAAACATAAATATATTTTTGAAATGAATTAATATTAATTTGTTTAATATTTGTTGTTAGGTGTCATTGAGTTGAGTCCTACTCATAGTACAACAGAACAAAACACTCCCTGATTCTGTACCAGGCACATGATCTTTTTTATGTTTAAGCCCACTGTTGCATCTGCTGTGTCAATCCATCTAGCTGAGGGTCTTCCTTTTCTTTGCTGACATGCCACTCTCCAAACCACTCTTTCTGCAGTGATGGGTCCCTCCTGACATGTCCAAAATACATCAGATGCAGGCTAGCCATCCTAGCTTCCAAGGAGCACTAGGATTTGCACTTCTGGGACAGATCTGTTGGTTCTTTTGACAGTCCATGGTATATCCAACAGTCTTCTCCAGCACCATAATTTAATACCATCAATTCTCCCGTCTCCCTTATTCAATGTCCAGCTGTTACAACTATATGACACTACAGAAAATACCATGGCATGAGTTAGGCACACCCTCATCTTCAATGTGACTTCTTCATTTTTAACACTTCAAAGAGGTCTTTTGCAATAGCTTTTCCCAGTGAACTGCATCCTTTGATTTCTTGACTGCTGCTTCTGTGGGGGTTGATTATAGAACCAAGTCAGACAAAATCTTGGACAACCTCAGTCTTTTCTCCATTTATTATGAAGTTGCTTACTGACCCAGTTGTAAGGATTGTTGTTTGTTCATGTTGAGGCATAATCCATATGAAGGCTATGTTCTTTGCTTTTCATCAGTAATGTTTCAAATCCTCTTCACTTTCAGCAAGTGGAGATATGCCATCTGCATAACACAGGTTGTTAATTAGTCTTCCTCCAATCATGATGCTGCATTCTTTTTCCTAAAGTCCAACTTCTTGTATTATTTGCTCATCTTAGAGATTGAAGAGGTATGGTGAAAGGATACAGCCCTGACACACACCTTTCTTCACATTAAAGTAGGCAGTGTATCTTTCTTTTGTTAGAACAGTTGTCTCCTGGTCCACGTACACATTTCTCATGAGTAAAATCAAGTACTCTGGGATTCCCATTCTTCCAATGTTATCCATAATTTGCTAGGATTCACACAGGCAGATGCCTTTGCATAGTCAGAAAAACATAGATTTCTTTCAGGTATTCTCTGCTTTCAGCTAATATCCATCTGACATGAGCAATGATGTCCCTGGTTCCATGCCTTCTTCTGAATCTGGCTTGATTCTCTGGCAGTTCCCCATCTATATACTACTGCAGTCACTTTTGAATGATCTTTAGCAAAATTTGGCTTTCATGTGATATTAATGTTATCCTGCTGTAATTTCCACATTCAGCTGGGGCTCCTTTCTTGGGAATAAGCACAAATTTGGATCTCTTCCAGTCAGTTGACCAGGTAGCTGTCTTCCAAATCTCTTGGCATAAACAAGTTAGCACCTCCAGTGCTGCATCTTGAAACATCTCTATTGGTATTCCATCAATTCCTGGAGCCTTGTGTTTTGCCAGTTCCTTCAAGGCAGCTTCCACTTTGTCCTTCAGTACCATTGATTCTTGATCATAGGCAACCTCTTGAAATGGTTGGTCATCTACCAATTCTTTTTGATATGTTGTTGTTGTTAGATGCCATCAAGTTGTATCCCACTCATAGCGACCCTCATAGGGTTTTTAATGGCTGATTATTTGGGGATTGCCTCAGGAGTGGATTGCCACTTTCTTCGCTCATTTTTGTGGTGCTGTGAATCGAATGTGGGACCTCAGAGACTGCAGAGTGGCACTCAAACAACTGAGCTAAATCCCAGCCCTCTTTTTGATATAATGACTGTTTTTTATTTCTTCCATTTTTTTTTCTTTTTTGCGGTACTGGGGTTTGAACTTGCAAAGTCTGCATGCTTTGCAAGTACTGGACCACTGGGCTGTGTCCCCAGGCCCCCCCCCTTTTTTTAATGTTTTGAGACAGGGTCTTGCTAGGTTACTAAGTTACGCAGACTGCATGCAGACTGCCACTGGTTTTGAATTTACAATCCTCCCACCTCCTCCCAAGCCGCTGGGATTGCAGGCAGCATATGCCACTGCACCTGGCAAAAACCCAACTCAACTGAGCCCTCTCCTAAAGATTATTTATTTAGTAGATATTCTTTCACATCTATTAATTAAATTATTAATTTTAATTAATTAATGTAAGAAATCATCACAAGTACCTATTTTTTGTAGGAAAATATTCAGAAGACACAAGCTCTTTAGTGTTTTAAAATCATTTTTGCTGCTTCTTTTGAATCAAAACATGCGACTGGGTTAAATTTAGGTCATTTTTAATATCTTTCAATACTTCTACTATTTTCCTGAAAGGTTTTTGTTAGAATATTTTTTACCTGGATGGGTGTCCTTTAAAAGATTATTTAAATTCCATGTTTAAAAGTCATGTTTTACATTCATGTATTGGTGTTTAAGACAGCATATATGTCACGCTCCTTCTTTGGTTTCCTATATAGATTGTGTCACTGGATGATTACAGAAATGAGCTCATCCTGACACCTTCATCTCCAACCCAGCACCACACTGGTGGAATTTTTACATTCCACTTGTGTTTATTTCATCCTCTTTCATGAACCAGCTTTCCTGATCTACAGTACACTTACTTGCCCATCCCAGGTGTAAATATAAACAATTTTCAGAATTATGAACTCATTGTATTGCAACAGATTTACTAATTTGATTGGTTCACATCTTATCACTTTTAGAATTCTGATATCTTGTCATTAGTTTTCTTCCTTTTTTTTCTTTGAATTTTTTTTCAGTACTGGGGACTCTGAATCCAGGGCCTTTTGCATACTTTCAAGCTCTCTACCACTGAGCAGCACTCACAACTTCCTTTTGTATTTTTTATCATGAGATAAAATATCTTGCTAAGTAACACAGGCTGTACCTGGCCTTGAGCTCTTGATCTTCTTGCCTCTGCCTACTGAGTCACTATGATTACAGGTGTACGCTACTCCAGGTTAGTCATTATTTTTCAGTGTAACTTAGGTCAGCTCCTTTCTTCTTTAGAAAATTAGAGTGGTTGTGGCACTCATTTGTGATACAGTTAGACTCAGTTGTTATTGCTTAATCTATCTTGGATTCCCTTCATATCTTGATTCTCTCTTCAAAAATTTTGCACAGAATACAGTTCAGTCTTTGTGGTACACACTTCCATCAGGTTTGAAGACCACATAGTGTCATGAATCCATCAGCACAGAACTATGAAAGACAGATCTGTTGTTGCTGTTGTTAGGTGCCATCGAGTTGGGTTCGACTCATACTGACCCTCAGAGTTTTCAAGGGCTGATTGTTTCGGGATTGCTTTGGGAGTGGATTTCCATGTCCTTCTCCTGTTTTTGTAGTGCTGAGGATCAAATTTGGGTTTTCAGAGAGTTCAGAGCAGCACTCTACCAACTGAGCTAAACCCCAGCCCCTAGGACTGAAAGAGTTATAACCAATTCTTTCTTGCCATTGCAACTCCAACTACCATAGTTTGCTTTCTGTCTCTGTGGTACTGCTGTTCACACATGTCATATAAATAAAAAATTACAACATGTGTCTCTTGGGCACAACTTCTTTCACATGGCAAAATGAATTTTATCCATATTGTGTGTGAGTCAATAGTTACTTTTCATTGTTAAGTAGCATTCCATAGTATGGATATGCCAAAGTTTATTCACCAGTTGAAAGATATTTGGCTTCTTTGTAGTTTTAATGACGATAAATACAGTGGCTAGACATATTCACATAGGTATTTCTGCAAACATCCATCTTTATTTCTTTTGGTCAAAACCAGGAATGTCATTTCTGAACCTTATAGATAAATATATATTGAATTTTAAAAAAACTGCAAAGATGTGTTCCAAAGTGAATCAGTTTTGCATTCTAATTGCTTCTTATCCTCACCAAAGCTCAGCATCAAAATTTTGTTTTCCTACCTGGTGCAGTCACACAAACCTGTAATTCTAGCAACTCAGGTGGCAAAGGCTGGAGGATCACAGGTTCAAGGCCAGAGGCAGCCTGAGTAACTTAATGAGACCCCATCTTAAGATAGAAAATAAAAAAAAAGGATTGGGAGTGCAGTCCACTGGTAGAGTGTTTGCAAAGTATGCACAAATCCTGGGTTCAATCCCCAAGTATCACTCACACACACACAAAAATTATTTTCCTAATCCCTACCTAAGTATCCTTTAAAAATTATTTAAATTGCAGGTTTAAAAGTCACATTTTACATTTATATACTTGTGTTTAAGACAGCATATATGGTATGCTCCTTCTTTGGTTTCCTACATATATTTTTAATTGGGTTGTTTCTCTCATTAACAAGTTATTTGCATATATATATATATATATATATATTCTGGATGGAAATCATTTGCAGTTATGCTATTTATACATATTTTATCCCAAGTGTGACTTGCATTTTCCTTCTCTAAACACTGACTATTACAGAGTAATGCTAATTTTCAAAAGTTCCATTTATAAGTATTATCTTTAATGCATCATGCTTTTGGTTTCATATCTAAAAAACATTTTGCTGAATACAGAATTACACAGATTTTCTGCCCTGGTTTTCTGGAATTTTTATGGTTTTACATTGTATATTTAGATTAAGATTCATTCTTCTTGTTAGGTACCTTTGAGTCTGGTTCAACTCATAGGGACCCTATGTACAAAGATTCATATTTGTTCAGTTTAATAATGCTTTATGTATGGCCTGAAGTTCATTGTTTTGCAAATTGACATCCAGTTTTCCCTGTGTTACTTTCTGAAAATACTACAAAATATCCATAGAGTTGCCTTTGTAAACATCAACTCATTATATTTATATGGATCTGTTTCTCCCTATTATTTTATAGTAAACAATGTGTTATATTTCATCAAAATTATTCTGTCATCATTATCATAGATTTACAGAAAATTTTAGGATTAGAGTGAATCCTTGAAATTTAATCATCTTTTCTGGGATTTCTTTGCTCTAGGTTTCTTTTTATTTCCACATAAATTTTAAATTCAGCTGTAGTTAGATATACAAACTTGGTAATATTTTGATTGGGATTGTGTTGCATCAATAAATTAAATTAGGGATTATACATATTGATAATGTTGAATCTTCCAATCTATAAATGTGACGAATTTCTGCATTTATTTAGATCTTCTTTGATTTCTTTTGTAAGCACTTTTTAGTTTTCAACATTCTCACTCTGTACAAGCTGTGCTAAGTATGTAAGAGCTAGGATATCTACGTGTGTCTTTCATACTATAGCATGCTATTGAATTAGTATTTTTATTTCTACTGTATGGCTATAAGGTTGACTTTTTATATTGATCTTGTTTTCTATAATCTTGCCAAACTCACTCATTAATTGTAGGAGCCCAAATTCTTTGGGATTTTTCAGCGTAGACAATTATATTTCTGCAAATAGAATAAGATTTATTTCTTCCTTTGCAATATATGCTTTTAAATTTCTTTTCCTTTTCTTATTGCCCTGGAGAGGATATTCAGTTAACAAGAAAAAAGGAGTGACAGCAGACATCCTTAGCTTGTCTTGGAGTTATGCATGTGCTCGATTGTATAATATATCCTGCAGATTTGGGATATTCTGCTTTTTCTCTATGTTCTTTTCTCTCTTTGTGCTTCTGTTGGGGTCTTTCTATTGATATATCTTCAATTTTACTAATTCTTTCCTTTCCTGTGTCCAGAGTAGTGACAAATTGATGAAGGAATTCTTCATCTCTGTAACCCTGTCTCCCTCTGGTTTTCTATGGACACTTGCTGGGAGTGCTAGAGGTGTCTCATAACTGTGTCCCCTAGAGCCTTTCACTCTCCCTGGAATGGATGCATGTACCTTGGATGTCGCTGGTAGTAACAATTATGACTCTTCTCTAGTGCTTAGCTGTTACAACCAAGGCTGGGAGTGTCAGTATTCAGGGCTGGGAGTAAGTGGAAGTGCAGGCTCCGGTAAGAGTCTCTACTGATACCACTGGTCAGGGAGGATGCTGTGAGTGGGCTCATCATTATTAGATGGAGAAAATATGAACCAAAGAAGAAGAGGAGAGACCCATTCCCAATTCATATTATGAAGGCGCTATTATCTTGCTACAAAAACGAGATGGCTAAGACTCTCACACACACACATGCAAACGACACACCCTTATCCCTCATGAATATAGACACAAAAATCCTAGGTAAAATACTAGCAAATAGACTATACTTAGCAATGTATAAAAGTACATTTATAATTATATATATATATATATATATATATATATATATATATATATATATATAAAATTATGCATGGTGACTAAGCAACATATAAAAAGAATTTTTGTATAGCAATATATAAAAGGTAGTCAAGAAACCCGCATCATGAATAAGTGGAAGTTACTTGGTATACAAGACTGTCTCAGTCTTTGAAAATCAATGTAACAAACCATATTAATAGGTTACAGGAGACAAATCACACATTTATATCAATTGGTGCAGGAAAAAGATTGGATCAAATATAGCACATATTCATGATAGAAAAGACAAAAAGAAGGGATACCAATGAATACAGCACATTGACAAAAAATGCTACAGCCTCCAGTGTATTTTTGGGGGACAGTTTGCATGTTTTCCTCCTAGATTGGAAAGAGGAAAGGCAATTTGTTCTCATCACCCTTAATTAACATAACTTGAAAGGTATAGTTATTTCAATATGGCAAGCAAAATAATAAGCCAGACAGCAAGCAATAACTTTTAAAATGTTCTAATGGCACCAATGTCTATGTAGAAAAGCTTAAGAATCTAAAAAACTTCTCAGAATTAATAAGTGCATTTAGCAAGGTTGTAGGCTACAATATCAATGTGCAAAAATTAATTATATGTCTGTAAATTTGCAAAGAACATATGGACACCCAAGGTAAAAGTACAATGCCATTTCCAATTTCTTCACAAATAAAACACTTCTAGCAAAATCTAATGAAACATACCCTATTTGCATGCTGAAAATTACATAACTTTAGTGAGATAAATTAAAGATCTAATTAAATATGATATGTGACAGGTTCATGGGTTAGAAGTCTCAATATAGTAAAGTGTTCATTTTTAGCAGGGCATGGTGGCTCATACATGCAGTCCCAGCACTCAGGAGGCTGAGACTGGAGCACCACCAGGTCCAGATCAGTCTGAGCTATCTAACAAGACCCTGTCTCAAACAAACAAACAAACATAACCATAATGTGTCAATTTTCTCCAAAATGTTATATAGACTTAACAAAATCCTTACCAACATTCTGGCAAATTATTTTTTGTAGATTACATAAGATTTTTCTAAAATTTAGGAGAGGGCAAAAGAATTAGTATAGCTGAAACAATTTTGAAAAGAAGAATAAGTTGGAAGGAATCAGTCTCTCTAATTTCAAGGCATTATATATAAAATGGTATTACTGAGCATTAAGGAAGGAGCTAGGCTACTATTTGGGACGTGATGAACCTGAAGGCCATTATGCTAAGTGAAATACACCAGAAATGGAAAGAAAAATATACTGCATGGTCCTGTTTATAGGAACAGTCTTTCTAAAAAGCCAAATACATGGAAACACAAAATGAAACGGTAGTAAACAGTTCCAGGATTAGGAGGGGGAGGAAATGGGGCAATGTACATCAATGGGCATAAACTTGCTGTTAGGTAAAATGAATAATATTAGAAATCTAAAACAGCAGGACTACTATGGTTAATAATATGAGGGGTGGTTGTTGTTGTTGTTAGGTGCCGTCGAGTTGGTATCCAACTCACAGCGACCCTCATAGGGTTTTCAGTGGCTGACTGTTTTCGGGATTGCCTTTGGAGTGGATTGCCAGGTCCTTCTCCCATTTTTGGGGTGCTGGGAATTGAACTCGGGACCTCAGAGACTGCAGTGCAGTGCTCTACCAACTGAGCTAAATCCCAGCCCCCATGAGGGGTGGGAGATTCACTAAAACCAGAAACGAACTTGAAAATAATGATCATCTCTTTCTTTGATGAGAGAGAGGTCCACTCAGAATTTGTGCCTCTGGGTCAAACAGTCAACCAAAGACTTCTATTTGGTATTTTTGAGAAGGCTGAGTCATGATTCTGGGAGTTGTGCTAACCAGGTCACTTCTTGTTCTTCCTCCACAGCAATGCATCTGCCCATATCTCACTGAGTGGTCAGCAATTTTTACCAAAATAGCATGACCCTTGGGCCCCATTCCTTATTCACCCCATCTCACCCTGTGGCAAGAAAAAGTCCTTGAAGGAAAAAGTTTTGCCAATGAGACAGAAAACAGCAGAAGGACTAAAAGGCATCAACATTGATGAGTTCAAAACCTGTTTTGAGGAGTAGAAAAAAAGCAGCAATATATGTATTGGATCAAATGGAGAATACTTTGAAGGTGTTGGGAGTTGGAACATGTAAAATAAATACATCATTTTTGACTAAGTAAATTCTGGAGGGTTTTTTTGGGTCCTCCATCAAATTATATTATATATTAACATTTTGCTAAGAAGAGTAGATTTTAGGTGCTCTTACTGTTAAAAAAAAGAAAGAAAGAAAACGTGGTCATAATAGAAGGTGGTGGGCATGTTATGTTTCTTAGCTATAATGAACATCTCACTGTGGATATGCATAGTCTTTCCTTTGAATCCATGGGTTCTTCATCCACAGAGTCAAAATCACTGAAGAAGATAAAAAAAGACTTGAAAGCATCTTAAATCTCGTCCTTTTAGGAGCTATTGATTGTACTCTTCCCCACCAAAAAGCCAAAAATAAAATAATTGTGACTAAGATTATAGTCAATTGTTGACTAAAAGAACATAATATATCAAGGGCTTAATACACAAATATTCAAGCTGTGGGCCTTTTTACCTTTGAAATAAGCTACAAGCAGTGCTAACTTGAGAGAATCTTTCAAGGTCGAGGACAGCAATTTCCATTTCTAGCAGACCTTACAGACATTGAGCAATTGTGTCTGGATTTCCCATAGTTGTTAGGTGCCATAGAGTCATTTCTGACTCATAGTGACCCTCATGGGGTTTCCAATGGCTGATTGTTTTGCGAGTTGGCTGCCCATCCTGCTCTTGTTTTTTTGTGGTGCTGGGGATCGAACCCAGGACCTCAGAGAGTGCAAAGCAGCACTCTTCCAACCGAGCTAAACCCCGGTCCTTATTTCCCATACCTGCTGGGAATTTCCTTCATTAGAAATAATGAATGAGTTCTTTGTGGCCAATAAAAACCCAGAACAATGGGCTGGGAAAATTAAATTTGAGGAGGCTACTAGTGTCATGAGGCTGGGATTTAGCTCAGTTGGTAGAGCACTGCGCTGCAGTCTCTGAGGACCCAAGTTGAATTCCCAGCACCGCAAAAATGGGAGAAGGGCCTGGCAATCCACTCCCAAGGCAATCCTGAAACAGTCAGCCATTGAAAGCCCTATGAGGGTCGCTATGAGTCGGATACCGACTTGAGGGCACCTAACAACAACAACAAATTTCTTCCGGGCTGGGATTTAGCTCAGTTGGTAGAGTGCTGCACTTCAGTCTCTGAGGTCCTGAGTTCAATTCCCAGCACCACAAAAATGAGAGACAGACCTGGCAATCCACTCCCAAGGCAATCCCGAAGTACTCAGCCATTGAAAACCCTATGAGGGTTGCTATGAGTCGGATACCGATTCGACGGCACCTAACAACAACAACAACAACTAGTGTCATGTGGCCATTACATCCAATTCGTATGTTGCCATTAACCAAAGGTCCATGTTACTTCTGCACATGCATGCAATTTAGCCCCAGACTTTTATCCAGTCAAATTCCTCAATTCTTGATTCTCATCAAATTCTATATACAAAACATTCCTTTCTACTCCTCTTCCAAGGAGGCTTGTATTCAGATCTTGGTTTAGCCATGGCTTGGGCCTGTTCTGAACTTTCTGTACCTCAGTTCTCTTATTTCTTAAGCCATGTTATAGAGTTATTCAATCAGTCATTACACATTGAAGTACTTTGCGGGATCCTTGGCAAATCACAAGCACTAAATAAGCATTTGTTTCTGTTAACTCTGCTTATTGTTATGCATATCATATCCACATTCCACACTCCCCTTTATTAACTCCAGTAGTCACTGCAAAAGAAAAATATCCTCTATTCTTTTTTACCTTCTGACTCCCTCGTTGCTGGGGTTGTAGGCAGGCACCATCAGCCCCAGAGCAATCCAGTATTTCTATTTTGGAGACTCCAAAATTAATGCAAAATTCTGGATTCTTGCTAAATCCTCAGAGACCTTTATTCTATTTGTGTTGTTCCAGGTTTTTCAGGATTCAAAGATATTCTTTCATTGAAGTTGGAAGCCACCCACCACTTCTGAAATATCTTCTTTAGAATTAACTGCTGGTATTATAGCTACCAGAAGGTAAGATCTCAGGGCCTCTCTTAGCTTCAGCTATTTCAGAAGTATCATCTCTTGAGGGAAGTAGTTCTGCAAATTTATATGACTGAGATGGGCTGGGATTCAGCTCAGTCGGTAGGGTGCTGCTTGGTACTCTCCGAGGGCCTGGGTTTAATCCTCAGCAATGCAAAAGCAGGAGAAGTACATGATAATCTACTCTGAAAGCAATCTTTTTTTTTTTAATTAGAAATTTTTAATGTACATCATAATGTGATTCATTTTGACATGCTTTTCGTTGTGACAATTTTCATATATGCAATTTGATAAGCATTATTCATATAGGTTACCCCTTACCCTCCTCTATGTTTCCCCCCTCCCCCCTTCCTATCTAAGTTTCCCATCCAAGTCTTCTCTATCTTTTACTATA
>VMDO01001930.1:0-53259 GCA_007922755.1 Pedetes capensis
TTTTCTGGGATTTTTGGTGTGCGGCAGTCACCATTGCCAGCCCATAATCTTGTAACCTTTTCTGGGATTTTTGGTGTGCGGCAGTCGCCATTGCCAGCCCATAATCTTCTAACCTTTTCTGGGATTTTTGGTGTGCGGCAGTCACCATTGCCAGCCCATAATCTTGTAACCTTTTCTGGGATTTTTGGTGTGCGGCAGTCGCCATTGCCAGCCCATAATCTTCTAACCTTTTCTGGGATTTTTCGTGTGCGGCAGTCGCCATTGCCAGCCCAGCCCCTGGGACTAAAGTATGTCTAACCCCATTTGACTCAGTGAATCTGTGCCGAGGGTGACCTGGCGTGTCATGTTTAAGGACTGAAATTCCTGGTCTTAACGGTGGAGCGGTTTATGGAGAAAGAGGTAAGAAGTATGTTTTCCCAGCTGTAGTGGACAGACTGCTTTTTAGGACAGAATTTCACAATTTTATAAAGTGGTTTTGAGCAGGAGCTGGCAGCTGGTAAATGTTAAATGTATTTGCCAAACTCCATAAATATCTGGTCTGGAATCATGAGTGTCCAAGAAATACTCTTGGAAAGTTAAGGGTTTCCTTGGGATAATAGGAAACCCAGGCTTTTCTCAAGTAGTTGTATTTAAGCACGGGAAACATCAGTTTATAATTGATTTAGTTTGACTAAGTATTCAGTGTTCCTGAGTATTATATATTCCTATACATTATTCAAGTTACAAAATAACAAAAAACAATTTGTGGGGACTTGAAGAGTCTATAATCTTTATTCTGTAATCACATATAGTAGCAGTTAACTAGAAGCAGACAGTTAAGAACTATATTGCGGTTGTACAGAGATGTGCTACAGAGATGTGCTACGCAATTGCCATGTGGAGTTTACTTGTGACATTTCAAGGCTGTCTTAAATTCCCGATTCACAAACAGCCACTGTAGCTTATAATTTATTACTTTATTGTTAGATGCTCTTGAGTTGGGTCCAGGTCCAACTCATGGCAACCCTATGCTATGTACAACAGAACAAAAACTCACCAACACTGTGCCATGCACACGGTCTTTTTATGTTTGAGCCCATCGTTGCTGCCACTGGAATTCTAGACAATGAGTGTCCTGGGAGCAGCTTTTACCCAATGAAGGGTGGACATAATGGATGAGAACCACAGTCCCCTCATCTCTGTCCTGGGGTACCTAGCTTGTTTGCCCTGTTTGTAAGAACATTTCGGCATGACCATCTTCCATTTGTCCAGAGCGGAAGCTGGTTTAGCAACACTTTTGTTGGCTTCTTTCTTACACTTGATTCTCCTGCTGGTGAAATCTCTCCCACATAAACCTCTCGCACTCAAGTCTCAATGACGCAGCATTGGCTTCTAGGGAAGCCCAAACTGAGACATAAAGGGGTTTTGTTCCCAATGCAAAACCCCTCATCCATCATGGCCCACGCTTTTACAGAAGCTCAGGGAATGCCTTGTAAGATTTCATAAAATACCGGAAAACGCTCATTTGCACGAGACCAGGAGACAACGTTCAGGCTGCAATCCAAAATATTTTGCAACTAAGTTATTTAGGTTATTTATTCATTTTGAAACTCTAACACAGACTTGAGTTAGCCACACTACTTAGAGCAGGACCTTCTGTTGTTGGTCTGTGTGTGACCCTGTGGTCATTATAACATTTTTTTCTTGGTCATCCTTCCTTCACTCTTCTTCTTCCCCTCCCAGGCCATCTCTGAGCTGTCCTTGGAGAGTTTCTCCCACGACGGTCACACGTGGAAAGTCCTCACCAGTTTACACTCCTAGCTGTCGTTCCCTCAGCTCACTTCCTCCCCAGCCTTCAGTACTCCTCCCGTTTCTGGGGTTTGCTTGAGTCATGTTACTACTACTAGTATTACTACTACTACTTCTGCATTTTATCGTCTTTGTAATTCAAGTTTGGTTTTAATTTCATCTGTAGATAGTCATTGAGTTTCATGACCCTTGTGTTCCGATTCTGTACTCTTACCCCAGAGCTCTTGTACCTTTAAAGAGTCCCACTGTGTGCTATGGAGAACTGAGTACCAATGTTCAGAATCTCAGAAAGAAGCCTGAAATCTTGTTGAATTACAGACAGGCTCTGGCAGGCATTTGGGGGGGACCACTGTGTCGTTCACATATCAGTGATTCTGAAAAAACGTACAGAGGTGTGCGTGCCTCGCTATAGTTACCTAACCAAGTCTGAGATCATTGTCATCTGGTCTTAACTATAAAAGTGATGTGATAATGTGAATAAACTGTCTTTACCAGTTTGCCTGAAGAGACCCATGAAACCAACAGAAATGTCAGTCACTTTTGTGAAAGATCTTAATGAAAAAATTTTTTTTCAAATTTTTATTGATAATTTTTAAGCTGGGCACAGTGGCGCATGCCTATAATCCAAGCGGCTGGCGGGGGGGGGCGGTGTAGAGACAGGAGGATCGTAAGTTTGAGACCAGAGGCAGTCTGCATAATTTAGCGAGACCTGTCTCAAAAAGTACAAAAAAAAAAAAAAAAAAAAAAAAGAGCTGGGGGTGCAGCTCAGTGGTCCAGCACTCGCAGAGTATGCAAGTGCCGAGGCCCTGGGTTCAGCCTCCAGTACTGCAAATTTTCATTGATAATTTTTAACATACAACTTAATAGGTCTCAATTTGACATTTCCATACACGCATTTCATTGTACATTGCTCATGTTCACCTCCCCCCTTACCCTCTCATGACCCCCTCTCTCATCCCTTCCCCAGAAAATATTCTTAACTAGATTCTTCTCTGCAGACATGGTAAGGCATTATATTTTCTAGGTAATGCTAATATGCTTGTCCTTATTTGGGGGGTGGTGACTGTGGGCTTCTGTGAGAGGAGGCAGGAGGCAGGAGGGTTGTTCTAGAGGTCTCTTTCTTGACCCAGGACAAACCACACACTGATGCAGTGACCTGGATGGTGGAGGTGTTGAGAGACTGGGGTAGGTAGTGACCAACATGGGGAGGGCGGCCCAGGACCATCACGTGACGTGGGTTACTGACTGAGGCCAGGCAGTAGGGTTTGGGGGATGTTCCCTCTGGGAAAGGAAATAGGTGGCACTGTGAGGTGTGTGTGATGTCTGGGTGTCGCTGTGGCTTTGGAGTTCAGGAAAGACGTGTGGACTGGAAATTCTGCTTGGCACTTTTTAACAGGTGCTGGTTGGAACCCTGTGTATGGGGTTTGTGTTTACTCCTTGGTGCTGTATGTGTGTTGGACTTTAAGAGGAGAGGATTAGTCACCAAACTACTGCCACGTTCTGATCACTGTCTACTGCACGCTGTTTCTCCACCCATTCAATTAGAATTCTTTCTTAAACAAATGTGAGAAATAAAACATGCCAGTCATAGCTTTCCATTTATCAGTGAAGATATCAAATTGTTCTGTTACATAATTTTTATTATAGCTGTGAAGTCTGTCATAATTAGCTCTTTTACAGACAAAGCTGCACAAGAGTGAACACTTAGTTAATTTCCCGGAACCCTTGAAAAGATTTTTCAGTGAACTTACTTAAACCCATGATCCAGAACGTGTGCACCTATGACCTAGAACACATGCATCTGTGACCTAGAATATGTGCACCTAGGATCTGGAATGTGCACCTGTGATCTGGAATGTGTGCGCCTGTGACCTAGAATGTGTATGTCTATGATCTACCTGCCTGTGCCTATGATCTACAGTATGTGCAGCTATGATCTAGAATATGCCATAGGCATTTGATTATACTTGATTCACAACATATCTGTCTCCATAGGTGGTTTATGTGCATTTCAAAAGGTAAATTGCAGTCATCAACACAGTTTCTTAAGTATGTTAATATGTGCATCATTAACTGAATTTCAATAATATACATAGTTTTCCCTTCGTGGTAAAATGCATACAAAAAAGGAACACCCCCAACTAGCTGGATTGGCACAGTAGCTGTAATAGTGGGCTTAAACATAAAAAGGATCGTGAGTGTAGTACAGTGTCGGGTAGCGTTTTGTTCTGCTGTACAGAGTTACTATGAGTCGGACCCAACTGAACAGCACCTAACAGTAACAGCATATATACAGTGCAGCGCACAGATCATTGGGTGAGGGTTGAAGGCTGCTCCCATGTGTAACTCAAAACTCCTTTCGAGATAAGAGCATCCTGGCATGAAGGCGAAGCCCACCGAAGCCTTTCTCCGCATCGTTCTTTGGTTTAGTCCTCCCATTGAGCACTGCTGTTGTGAATAGTTTCCACTATAGATCAGTTTTCCCCCTCCAGAACTTACTAGGCGTCCTTAACAACATAATGCTTCCACTGTTTATCTGTGTTGGTGCCTGTATCCATTTTTGCTCTTCTTGCAGGCTGTTGTATAAATATGCTGCAATTTATCCATTTTCCAGTTTTGGGCAATACTTAGCATTGGAATTGAAGAGTCCCAGGGTGGGTATATGTTTAATTCTGTAAGAAACTGCCAGTGGGTCTCTCAAAGTTGTTGAAATGTGGTGTACTCACCACCAGCTGTAGGCACACGTTATAGTTGTTGTTAGGCACTGTCGAGTTGGATCCTACTCATAGCGACCCTGTGTACATCAGAACGAAACACTCCCCAACACTGTGCCATGCCCGGCACTGTGTCAGTGGCTCTCTGCTGTTCATAGGGTTTTCAGTAGCTGATTGTTTGGGAGTGCTTCAGGAATGGGCTGTCATATCATTCTCCCTTCTTCTTTTTTTTTTTTCTTTTGCGGTGCTGAGGATCAAACCCAGGGCCTCAGAGGAGCACAGTGCAGCATCTACCAACTGAGCTAAACCCCAGCCTCATTGTTATAGTAGCTGCTTCCAAGTCCAGCACAGTGTCACCTTCATCTTGTCATTAGAGCCCACGGACTGCCTTTTCTCTTGAGAATCCTGCATAGTTTTCAGTTTTGCTGTGGACCTTGTAAGATGATGCTGTGCAGCTGTTGGGTTTTGTTGTGGTCCTCCAAAAAAATGCTGTTATTTTTTAGGTTTTTTTTTTTTTTTTTTTTTTGCGGTTATAGCAGACAAATAACTTGGTTGAAGGGCTGGGATTTAGCTCAGTTGGTAGAGCGCTGCACTGTAGTCTCTGAGGTCCCGAGTTCAATTTCCAGCACCGCAAAAATGGGAGAAGGACCTGGCAATCCACTCCCAAGGCAATCCCGAAACAGTCAGCCATTGAAAGCCCTATGAGGGGCGCTATGAGTCAGATACCGACTCGACGGCACCTAACAACAACTCGGTTGGACCCAAAGATAATTTTCTCTCTGCTGAACAGCAGGTCAAACGTTAGTTCAGTTCTGTTGTCACTTGGAAACTGCCCTGCCCTGGCGATTGATGGTTCAGGGGTGGTCCAGAGATTGGGGCAGAGTTTCCGTATAGAATTTGGGGCTGCCTTGCTGCGCCTTGGTTCTTCCTACCTAAGGTTACCTCTCACTTTGCAGTAGCTGTCGATGCCCTGGACTCTCCTCTGGTCTGGAGGCCAGAGGCAGTGGAGTTCCTGTTGGAGTTCTAGTGTCCCCACATGGCACAAACCAGTGCCGGTTGTGAGGCTGGAAGCCCTGACAGTTGGAGAGCATCCGCATATCATCTGTTTCCTGAAGAGCTGGGTGCCTCTGATCATTTGCCAGTGCCTTCACCTGGTTTTTCTGACTCTTACCCAGAGGGTATAGTTTTCTCTCTGGGAGGGTCACTCGGAAAGGAGCACGTTCAGCCAGTGCCAGAGCGGTACCCTCCCTGCTGTGGTTTTTCTCCCTCCATCTCACATGATATTTGTCTTGCCCGAGGCTCACACTGTTCATTACATCATTAAATTCATTGGAGGAACTAATAATCTTGCAAATTGAGGAAGAGTGCCCCCCACCCCTGCGCCTCATTACCATTCCCAGTCTGTCCTAACCTGGCCTCCGCTGGCATCTTACAGCTAAAATTAACCACCCAGTGTTTTTAACTCAGCAGTTCTTGGAAGTACTTTGGGCTGCTTTGCCATATAACTTGGTGAAAATAATGTGAAGCAAAAAGTGCGAGAAATCTTTTCAGTTGGTCTGAGAAAAATTTCTTGCTAATGGGAAGATTGACTAGGACCAGGCAGTGTGTGTTGCCAAGTGAAGTGTTTCCCCGGTGTTTTTCCTTCCATGATCCATTCTAGATGTATATATTTTCCATGAGCTGTCCTGCTGTGAATGACAGCTTAGGTTGTTGGTGCATTGGGAATTGATCTTTGAAAACTGCTGGTTCAGTTTTTAAAAGGAGATAGATGTCTAGATAAAGAAAAGGAGCCCTTTTGTGCATGGGTCTGTTAAGTTCTAGGAAGCACATGAAATAGGAAGTCATCTTGATTTCTAAGAATTTCAGGGTCTTGCCAGGTGCGGTGGTGCACGCCTGTAATCCCAGTGGCTCAGGAGGCGGAGACAGGAGGATCACAAGTTTGAAACCAGAAGCAGTCTGTGTAACTTAGCAAGACCCTCTCAAAAAGTAAAAAAAATGGGCTGGGGGTGCAGCTCAGTGGTCCAGCATTTGCAAAGCATGCAAGCCCAAGGCCCTGGGTTCAACCCCCAGGACCACACACACGCACGCACACACACACACACACACACACACACATAATAATAAAATAATTTTAGGGCCTTGGAGGCAGTTAGGAGGGGTGATTATTAGTTATTTATAGCCACACAATAAATTACATCAAATCTCAGTGGCTAAAGCGAGCACACGCTACCATTGCCCAGTGTCTGTGGGTCAGGGGTTTGCTTTTGGCAGAGCTTGGTCCTTTAGCCCAGGGTCTCTGACTGGTACAGTCACAGTGCTGGCTACCTGAAGTCTTCACCAGGGAAGACCTGCTTCTGAGGTCCTTGGGTTCGAGTGCGTGCCTGCTGCAGGACTGAGGGCTGGAGTTCTCTCCTGGCAGTTGGCCTGGTCCTGTGGGCCTTTCCGCAAGACAGTAAGCAAGGTGGGCACCAGAGCCTTGAAACTAACCTTGGACGTGACTTTGCATGTCTTTCACCTTAACCTGTTCCACAGAGGCACGTTTATGGGCATGAATGCCAGGAGGGAGACCCTCGGTAGCCACCTTCTTGGTATTGAAGGCAGAATAAGAAGATATTTTTATTTCTTATAGTGTACACTGGAAGTAGGAGCCAGAAACCCAGCCAAGTGAGAAATATTAAAAAAAAAGGGGGGGGGGCATATCAAACTGACAGGCCACGGCAGCCCAGGACAGCTAGCAACGCAGCACCACGTGGTTTTTACTGTTCTTAGTTTTTGTGACCCCCCATGTTATGTACATGCACTGACTGTGTTATATAATTTATGTGCAGCCCAAGATGGTTCTGTATTTGATGTGGCCCAGGGAAGCCGAAAGGTTGGGCCTCCCCCTATGATTTTAGGCTGTTTTATTTTGTCTTTTGTGGTACTTGGTGGTTGAACCCAGGGCCTCACACATATTTTGCAAGTGCTCTACCACTGAGCTGCACCCCTATCCCCTTTTTACTTTCTGTTTTGAGTTGGGCTCTGCTAAATTACACAAGCTGCCTCTGGCTTTGAACTTTCAATCCTCCTGCCTCTGCCTCCCGAGCCACTGGGATTACAGGCATGCACCTGTGCCCGGCTCATACTTTTTGTTGTGGCTAAGGGCGGTCATTACTTTTTTAATAATAAAAACCGAGCAGGTCTCACTGTGTAACCCAGGCTGGCCTCCAACTTGCCATTCTCCTGAGTTCTTGGGGTTACAGTGCACCACAGTGCTAGGCTCTAAAGTTACTCAATCAGTGGTTTGTCTTTGAGATTTTTTATTCCTGTTTTTGTTGTTGTTAGGTGCCGACAAGTCAGACCAACTCATAGCGACCCTCAGGGTTTTCAATGGCTCATTGTTTCCCAGTTGCCACAGGAGTGGACTGCCACATCCTTCTCCCACTTTTGTGGTGCTAGGAATAAAACTTGGGACCTCAGAGACTGCAGAGCGGTGCTCTACCAACTGAGTTAAATCCCAGCCCCATTCCTATTTTTGTTGTTGTTGTTGTTGTTGTTAGGTGCCGTCGAGTCGGTATCCGACTCATAACGACCCTCTGTACAACAGGGGAAACACTATTGTCAGTGCTTCTCTGCTGTTCATAGGGTTTTCAATGGCAGATTGATTTTTGGGAGGGGGTTGCCAGGTCCTTCTCCCAAGCCTACACCTTCTGGTGTTCCCAGGCGGTCTCCCATCCAGGTACTAACCAGGCCTGACCCTGCCTAGCTTCCGAGATCTGACGGGATCGGATGCCACAGGGCTACCGCTGCAGGCATTCCTATTTTTAGGTTCCAAGAATAACCTCATTTAGTAAGTTAAGGTGTTCTTCCCACCCTTTCAGTTGCCTGTGTGGGAAGTAGGGAACATGTGGATAACCATTTCTGTATAGATCCACTCAGTCTGTTTGTGAAGTTTGTAGGTCCATGAAATCCAACCCTGGTCATCACTGTTTTTTTTCGTGTACCCCACCTGTAGTCAGAGTTTCCGTGTGAGTGAGTTTCTCTTTTTCTCTCACACGGGTGGTCTGTTCTCCCTCACCAGGTGGTATCCACCAGTCCAGTTCAGTGCTGACACTGTCCAGAGTAAACAGACCCCACAGTTTGGAAGTCAGTCCCACCAGGCTGCTCTGACTTCCCATATCTGCTGCCAGCGACGTGCCCAGGGTACCGTCACGTCTGCCTGGCCAACCACTCCTGCTGGGTTACCGCCATCTCATTTCCACCCCCGTTGGAGAATTTGCTAGAATGACTCCCAGAGCTCAGGGATGTGCTGTGCTGTGACAGGCTGCTTATAAAGGGCACAGCCCAGGAACAGCTAAGTGGAAGGGCTGCCCAGCTCAAGGTACAGCTGGCCAGGGCACTCCACCCGCAGCACCTCCAGGGTCTTTATGGAGGTTTCCTCACACGGTGTGGTTGAACTGTGGCCATTGAACTCAGTCTCCGTGGCCCTAGCTCCAGCGCTCCAGTCCTGCCTTGGGGTTTGTGGTCGTTCGTCCTGAGCGGGTCTAGGAGTCATCTCGGGACAGCAGAGACGCTCTGCCACTCAGGAGAGGCTTGGGACTGGGGAGCTTGTGCCTGGAACCTAGGACAGAGCCCACGTGTTCTCTCTTTTACCGTGCATACCTGCCTCTGGTGAGGAAAGTCCTCAGGAACTGTGCAGAAGAGTGGGACGGCTGGGCGCATTTGTCCCTAGACTTGGCCGGTGCCGTCCCTCCCTGGCTGGGTCTTCTTGTGGCTTCTCAGCATGCCCGATGTTGTCTAGGATTACAGAATTATCTGGGCCTGACCTCTCTGTTCACAACTTACCACTTACTCAAGTGACTCTTCCTACTTCTCCAATAATACCCAAGCTCCTACACGTGTGTGTGTGTGTGTGTGTGTGTGTGTATTTTTTTCCCCCTTTTTGACTTCTCATAGAGCTTTTTGGCCTTGTTTAGTATTGGATTTGTATTCTTCACATCCATTTTGAAGCTCATAAGGGCATGAAACACATGAAAAAACATGCTTAATATCCCTAGCCATTAGGGAAATGCAAATCAAAACAACTCTGAGATTCCACCTTACTCCATGAGACTGGCCAAGATCAATAAAACAAATAAATGCTGGTGGGGTTGTGGAGAAAAGGGAACCCTCTTACACTGCTGGTGGGGTTGTAAATTGGTTCAGCCACTTTGGAAATCAATATGGAGGTACCTCAGAAAACTAAAAATAGATCTGCTATATGACCCAGCTATACCACTATTGGGAATATATCCAAAGGGAGATGAGTCATCATACCACAGAGACACCTGCATCTCCATATTCAATGCAGCACTGTTCACAATAGCAAGGATATGGAACCAACCAAAGTGCCCACCAACAGAAGAAAGGATAAAAAAAACATGGTACATATACACAATGGAATACTACTCAGCAATTAAAAAAGAAATTATGTCATTTGCACCAAAATGGATGGAATTGGAGAAAATCATCTTAAGTGAATGAATACAAGCCCAAAAAGAGAAATACAATATGTTCTCACTCATATGTGGGAGCTGAATCAAACTTGAAGGAAAAAATCCTACACATAAATTGCAATGTAATAAGAAATTCAATTAAACTTAGCGTAGAAGAGACAATTTAAGGAATGGAGAGGAAGAGGAAGGAATCTAGCAAAGGGAAGCAACAATGGGAGAAGACAGGAGGGGGAGGAGGTCAACCTCAATGTAAACAGCACAACTTTATTAATACTATAGGGGAAAAAGGGGAAGATAAAAAATAACTACAAAAATAGCTAAAATAATAATAATAATAGCAGTAATACCAAAGGCTGGCAGCAGTGTAAACGGACTAGAGCACTCAGGTAATACTGCTGAGAATGTAGGAAGGCAGAGCGCCACAGAAAAACGTTTGGACTTAAAATCGGGGTGCACGTATATAGGTAAATATTCTCACAAAAAGACATGCAAGTGGAGTGGAGATCATTGGTGGGGGATGGGGATAGGGGAGCAGGGCCATGAGAGGGTGAGGGGGAGGTTATATGAGCAGTGTACAATGAAATGCATATATGGAAATGTCAGTGAAATACATGTCAGAATGAAACCCATTAAGTTGTACATTGGTGGTGGAGCATTTCCCTAGCACACACAGGCCCTGAGTTCATCCTCCTCAGTGCTGTAAAAAAAGTGTCAAGCAAGGAAAGGTTATCACAGACAGGACCCCAGTATAAGCATAAACAGTTTGTTGTTAGGTGATGTGAGTTGATCTGACTCGTAGTGACCCTATGTACAACGGAACGAAACATTCTCCGGCACTATGCTGTGCCCTGCACTATTGGCAGTGCTTTTCTGTTATTCATAGGGTTTTCGATAGTTGGTTGTTTGGGGAGTGGGCTGCTAGATCCTCCCATTTTTGCCGTGCTGGGGATCAAACCCAGGGCCTCAGAGCACACAGAGCTGCATTCTACTAACTGAGCTGAAGCAATTGGACAGTTGGTGATTACTTTATACTTGTATTCAGTTCAACAAATGAATTGGCTGCATTTAGAAGAAACTGTTTCTTGTGTGCTCTTTCCTGTATACTGATGTCTTCCTCTTGGTCCCTTATACTTTGATTTTTTGTCTCTGCTGGTTGACTACACCTGCAGGGGCGAGAGGCCACTCTCCTGTTCATGGTTGTTCCTAGCACACAATAATGGCTGCCAGGTTGGGTAACCCGGGCTTGTATGGCTGTGTGGGCTGCCTCACATATTTTAAACATGTTAAGTTTGAATATTTTATTTTTTACAGCGAGCAGAGTATCTGTCAGGCGAGAGCTGCCGTGATGGTTTATGATGATGCCAATAAGAAGTGGGTGCCAGCTGGTGGCTCGACTGGCTTCAGCAGAGTCCACATATATCACCACACGGGCAACAACACGTTCAGAGTGGTGGGCAGGAAGATTCAGGACCATCAGGTAAGGGGCTGTGATGGTTCTCATGTGAAAGGGTTTTGTCTCACATGGGCGGGTGATGGGGGCCTTGGTATGTGCAGTGATGGAAAGCAGTGCTTCAGAAACTCCAATCAAAGTTATCTCCCTTGGCGAAATTGAGTGTAGGCTCGCCTCCGACCCTGTCTGCCTCTTGTTGTTAGGTGCCGTCAAGTCAGTATCCAACTCATAGCGACCCTCATAGGGTTTTCAATGGCTGACTGTTTCAGGATTGCCTTGGGAGTGGATTGCCAGGTCCTTCTCCCATTTTTGCGGTGCTGGGAATTGAACTCGGGGCCTCAGAGACTGCAGCACAGCGCTCTCCCAACTGAGCTAATCCCAGCCCACTGTCTGCCTCTACCTCTCTCTAAACTTCTTTCTGTCCACACGAAGCTTGAATGTAGACAAAGATGTAGAACTAATTGTACAAAAATACAAATATTAGTTTTTTTTTCTTTCTTTCTTTATTTGGAGGGTTTTTTTATTTTTGTTTTTGTTTTTCTAGTACTACAGATTGAACCCAGGGCTTCACAGATGCGTTACAAGTGCTCTGCCACTGAACTTCACCCTCAGCCTATTTTTACTTTTTATTTTGAGTCAGGGTCTCCCTAACCTGTGCAGGCTGCCTCTGCCCTCGAACTTGAGATCCTCCTGTGTCCACCTCCCAGGTTGCTTGGATGACAGGCATGAGTCACCGTGCCTGGCTAAATAGTAACTTTTCTATATGAATCTTCATTACATCTTCTGCCCTTCTACCTAGCTGTTTTTTCAGTCTAACATGAATTTAAGACACAAAGAGGAAATACTACTTAAAGAGCAGATTGTATGTTCATGGGATTCATTTCCCGCCACATGTGTGGGTTATGGGGCTAGGGAAAGGACAGGTCCAGACCTGCTGACGAGGGGGCTGGTCCTGGTCGTCTTGCCAGTAGTGATTAGGGACAAAAAAGCCCCACACTATGGAGGAAATTTGACTCAGAATTAGACTGGCCATGGCAGAAATGGAAACTCAGGCTCTAATTTAGTAGCAGTTTTTAGATTAAGGTAATTTGAATTCATTAGTTTCCCTCACTGCTTGCCAGAAATAAATGTAAACCTCTCTGGAAAATCTTAACATCATTGTAGGCCTAAACATTTCCATACAGTTAGCCATAGATGATGTCTGGCACTTAGTCAAAATAACCAGGCACACAGGGAGACAAGAAGCACAGTAGCAGAACAGACCTGCTGGGATTCCAGGTAATGGAGTTATCAGAAATGCCTGTTCTTTACAACTCAGTGACAGATGGATTTTACAACCAATTGGAAGTGGTTAAAGAGAATTAGTGAACTGGAATATAGTTCAGAAGAAAATATTCAGGCAGAAGCTAAGATATCTAAGAAAGGGAAAGATAGACATATAAAGAAGAGTTTAACCCATGAGTGCCCAGCATCCTGTTTCAATAGTTAAGACACTGTAGTGTTGGCAGAAAGTTAGACATGTTGACCAGTAGGATAAAACAGAGTCATACGGACACTTGAACTGTGAATAAAAGCAAACTTGTAGCATGGTTACTAGATAGAGGTGGGGCATGTGGGAGGCCATATTGAAACAGATGGGAGACCTGAACCTTGTCTCACCCCATAGACATAAATCAATGCCCGTTGGATTGGAGATGCAAATGTGAAAGATAAAGCAATAAAGCTTCCATAAGATAAAATGAGGTTGTACTTTCATGACCGTGGGATTGAGAAACATTGCTTAAGACACAAAAAGCGTTAACTGTGAAAAGGAAAATGGTCACTAATTTGAACTGAGTAATAGTGAAAAATGTGTGTTCGTTAAGACACTACTAAGAATAAAAGGATGAGTCTTGGAATGGGCCAAGGTATTTGCCACACGGATAACTACAGTGGGATATGAAGGGTATATATAGGACTTACAAATCAGTGACAGAAAAAGTGGACAACTCAGGAGAAAAACGGGCCAGAGATTTACAAATGTAAGCAGGTATTCCCAAAAGAAGATATCTTGGTAGTCAACAAAACATGAAAAAGTGCTAATAAGCCTCATTGATACTCAGGGTAAAAACCCAGCGATACAATATCGATACCCACCAGAATTGCTAAAGTAAAGATGAGCATAACCAGTCGTGATGCGGAATGGCGTGCGGAGTTGTGCGAGGTTTACATGCTACTGTGGAAATGTAAACCGATAGAACCAGTTTAGAAAGCCATTTGGAGCTTTCTACAAAAGTCGAGCCACACATGACCTGTGCTCATTCCACTCCCGGGCATGTGTGCCCAGCAGAAATGTGTGCTTGTGTGCCCCAAGAGGTGTTCAGTGGGGTATTCAAAATACCAGGATTTGTAGTAGACCCGAACTGCAGCCGGTCCCAGATGTTCATTAGTGGGAGGATGAGCAAATAAACACAGTTTATGCAAAGGAAAACCACATGGAGAATGAAGATGAGCGCCCAGCAGTGTCCAGCAAATGGATGGCTCTCCTGAATATAATTTTGGAGGGAGTGGGAAGTTCTGTTATGACACACATTGTGTAGCTGCACTGACTCAAAACTCAGGGTCCTGTGAAACTGTCACATTAGAGACACAGTCGGCACCTTCTGGAGACTGAGAGGATTTAGGAGGAAACTTCTGGAATTAATGTGGTGTTTTTATGCTTGTGATGCTTCCGCAAACAAGTTAAAATATGAGTATATAACAGGAGGTGTAGATTTTCCTTGCTGATTCACTGGGCAACCGTTCTGTTTTTTGTTTTTCCTCTCCTTTCCCTCCCCCTCTCCCTCCCTCCTTTCTTTCTTTCTTTTTTGGTCGTTTTTTTGTTTAGTTTTTGTTTTGAGACATGTGTCTCTCTATGTAGCCAAGGCTGTCCTGGAGCTCACTGTGTAGATCAGGCTGGCCTTGAACTCACAATCCTTCGGTCTCCGACTTCTGAGTGTTGGGATTAAAGGGGTATGCCACCACACCTGGCTGATTTACTATTTTAGGGCAGACCTTTGTAATGTAACCACCAGACACTTTAAATTCCATCAGACATATTTCTGCATACTGCTTTTACTCTAGGTAAGTGTTGTAACCAGCCCTGACAAAGTCTATTTGAAACAGGTTTTTTAAATGTTTATAATTAGGATTTGCTGACTTGCCAGTTGTTAGCCTGACTTTATAAAGAATTAATTGTCTTTTAGGTCGTGATAAACTGTGCCATTCCTAAAGGGTTGAAGTACAATCAAGCTACACAGACGTTCCACCAATGGCGAGATGCTAGGCAGGTGTATGGTCTCAACTTCGGCAGTAAAGAAGATGCCAATGTCTTCGCTAGTGCCATGATGCATGCCCTAGAAGTGTTAAATTCACAGGAAGCAGGTAAGATATCTGTGCTTTCCTCATGTTCTTGAAGGGAAATGCTACGCATATGTTAAATCAAATCCATTTTTTTGTCAACTTTTGTATCATTTATTTGAAGTAATTCTTGAATTTTATTATTTCCTACAAAACTGTGACTCTAGTTTGTTGATGATGACTATGCAGTCTAGAAGGATAATCCCTTGACTAGTCAGTCTACTTATTTCTTTACCCTCTCATTTGAAGTTACTTAGTTTGGTTCATTCTGCTCTAGAAACTCAACTTTGATTGCTAGAACATAAGATCCAGTAGATAACCAGTGTATAGGAATTATGCATATTTATCATTATCTATCTTTTTTTTTGGAGACAAAGTCTCTAATGTTGCCCACACCAGCCTTGTATCTTGTATTCCTGGGCTCAGGCGATCCTCCTGTTTCAGCCTTCCCAGGCATGTACCACCATGGCCAGCCAGTGTTTTACTTTTTATAAGGAAACATGTATGTTTTCTGAAACACATTTTTCAAGCTACAACTAAGCCCAGGAACTTCAAGTAGGACAAATTCTCCCAGTAGACAAAAACTTAATTCTCAAAGTTGTTTGAGGGTCTAAGGAGTGCCCCCAGGTGGCACAAGCCCTGAATGGCATCTCTTCTGACAATACACGTTGCTTCAGAAGATGTGTAGAAATAATTCACTTAAAAAGCCCCAGGATTTAAAACATATTCCAAAGATGAGCTCAGTTTTGTCTTGGTTTGAGAAGTAGAAAAAAATACACCAATGTGTGGTTATTTATTTGAAGATAATAGATTTTATAGTCAGAAAACATTACATATAAAAAGAATACAAATCTGATTACTCTTGCCTGTGTTATATGTTTAGTAATGATTTTAATAGTATTAATGTATTACAAATGATATTTATATATTACTATAGAAAGCATTATAGTAAGATGAAAATTTGATGTTTTGTTGAAAGTATAGAATTTCAAAATGTTATAAATGTTACATTGTATTTCTACCTTCTTATCCTAAAAAGAATTGGAGCATCTAGCTCATGTGTTTGTCTGTTTTAAATGTGAGTATTACAACAAGAAGACATTTTGGGATCTTGTAGAAACTTTTATGTTGTTATACTGGTATGTGTTTTATATTAGATCTTCTTTTGAAGAAATCAGTATTTTAAAATAACTTACCTTATTCTCATGTTTTATCTATTTTGAGGGAAGAAACCACTGGACCTTGCCTGGTTTTCTCTAGGTAGCGTAGGGGAGTATGTTCATTCTCATATAAATCATCTGTCTGAGTCACTGTACTTTTCTTGCAGGCATCAGTATTTTATCAACATTCTGTTGTGGTGCAGAATGACTCTCATTCACCATAGTTTTACCAGAGAGAAGAAACTAGGACCAGGATTCTTAATATCGTATTAAATACGTCAGTTATGTCATTTGTAGAGCGTGTATGACATTTATCTTTCCGTGTTTGGGATAAATGGCTGTTTTTATTTCTGAGCTTCAGAAGAGTATACAGAAGAGTATATTAGGAACATACGATGAATTATTGTTTGTCATGTTTTTTTAACCAAATGGAAGTAGTGAGTAGTCATCTAGTCTGCTTCCAAAATGCAAATGCTAGTAATGTCTTTTCTTCTGATGCTGGTCCTTTGAGATGGAGTCTTATCCCATCACCACTGGTATCGTCACATTTAGTGGCAGGTATAGGTTGATGGGTCACCCAAGACCGTAAAACCAAAAACCTTGTATTATTTAAGATATTTGCTTTTAAGCTTTACTTATGTTTTTGTATGAATGAAGACACTTTTTAAAAATTACTAATAATTGCTTCTTGGCCTTTTGGTTAAGAGCAAGTGTAGTTCTGTCAGTGTAAAAGTTACTAAAATAACATTTGTGTTAACAGTAATTATCAGATAATTAAGGAGTTTTTAAGGCATTTACAAGATGTGAATTGGTTTTAAAAACAATAAAATTGAAGTAAAACTTAACAAAAATTCTTTCCATTTTATAATGTAGAGATCCTAAAAATTATAAAATCAATTTTTATGAGATAAGTGATAAAATATAGTAAATGACATGTAAAGTCAACTACTAACAGAAAATAGAAACAATATTTTAGTTGTAGTCTCTACAATTACTGCATACAAGATATGTACTGTAATGAACCTTACAAGCAAATTTTGAGCAGAGTACATTTTTGAGTATATTTGTTTTCTTATTTGTTTATTTATTTATTTTTGGCAGCGCTGAACCCAGGGCCTTGTGCATCCTTTGCAAGTGCTCTACCACTGAGCTGCACCCCCAGCTCTTTTTTAATTATTTATCTTGAGTCAGCGTCTCCATAAGTTACACAGGCTGCCTCTGACCTCAAACCTGCGGTACTCCTGCCTCCACTTCCTAAGTCACTGGGATTATAGGTGTGGCCACTGCCTCTGGCTTTGTTGATGGTGTAGATGACATTGGCAAATAGTAACACTAAGAAAAAGTGACCTTTGGTGGGGTCATACACCAGGAAGCACTTAGCTGAGGGCCGTGCCACACATCCAGTCATGAAATTACACAGAATGACATGTTTGTGGGTCAACTGGGAATCTAAAAAAATAGCAAAATTTAAACTCTGGGTTCTATTTTAACACCATGATACCTGTCATTATTGTGGAAGGACTGAATTATGTTCTCTTATAAAGTAGTGAGCATTAAGAAACAGTGTTCTGCATTGTAGAAAGTTTTGCAAACAGGAGAAATCATTCATCACTTGCTGCAGAAGCATTTTGGTATGTATGGAAAACAGCAGGATTCTGCTTAGGTGACTTTGGTACTTTCTTCTCTGTCACAGTTTCAGTACCGGGAGGTGGGGGACTGCAGAAGGTATCTGCGTTATCCCTCGATATATCATGGACTGAGTCTCCAGCAAAGAAGTGCTTGGTTCTGTAGATTTTTTCCTCAGAGAAAATAAACCATTAAAATAGTTAATGTTGTAGATGTTTGTTAATTGCGGTTGAGTGGGGTCCAATTCACAGCGACCCTGTGTACAATAGAACCAAACACTCCCTGACATTGTGCCATGCCCGGCACTGTGTCAGTGCTTCTCTGCTATTCATAGGGTTTTCAATGGCTGATTGTTTCAGGACTGGGCTGCCAGGTCCTTCTCCGGAGCCTCCAGCACCTGGTGTTCCCAGGCAGTCTCCCATCCAAGGACTAACCAGGCCTCACCCTGCTTAACTTCCAAGATCTAATCAAGATCGATGCCAGGGTGGTATATCTGTAGACTGTGTAGTGCGATTTATTTTGGAAATGACTGTTTTCATAGTAGCTAAAACACCATTTTCTGATTTTTTTTACGGTGTTAATTGGCCTGGAAGCAGGATAGAAGGTAGCTGCTAAGAATCAGGAGTGTCCTGAGGAGGAGGAATAGTTTCTTATGCAGATTGTCCCAGCAGGGGTGGTTATTCCCCTACCCCAGTGTTGTGTGGGCCCCTCTTGTCCTCCTCAGCAAACATACCCAATAAGATCACCTCTCAGCGTGGTTTCTCCTCCCTGCCAAGCTGTTTGCTGTGGGTTCGTGGCCAGTTCCCTGCTGAAGTCATCTACTGTCTTTCTGCCAAAACCAAGTAGAAAAGCTTAACTTATATCTCCAGTCCATAAACAAACAGCCAGATAACTTATCAGAAGCCAAAAAACAAACTTACTCACACAGGAAAAGCAACTGCAGACATTAGTCTTGCCTGTTTCTTACTGTTTCACCTTAAAATTTTTTATTAGCAGATTTTTAATTGTTCAAAATAATGGACTTCATTGTGATATTTTCATACATGCATGTAATGAACTTCAATCATATTCACCCCCATTGCCCTCTCTTGTCCTCCCTTATCTTAGTACTTTTAAAAACTATTTTCCGTTTTCAGTGTTTCTTTTTACATTTGTGTGTTTTACACAAGTGTCAGCCATTGCTATTATCAGTAAATGCTCCTTCATGATTGTCCGACTTTTTAAAGCTATGGACGTCATTATTGAAACAAAATTATTTGCTGAAGCTCAGTGTATAAATGGGCCAGAAAGAAAATCGAGCTCCTCTGAGTAATGTGGGGTCAGGGTCACCCTGTCTCGAAGGCACCTGCATGGCTCTGTGAAGCAGGTTTTGGATGTTAATAGCCCATCTTTCTTGCCCAAGCCAACAACAATCACACATCTCACCCTTCCTGTTTCTCCACTGCCCTGGAAGTCCTTTAAGTTCTCAATTTTTTTAAGTTAAGGAAAAGGGAAAAAAACAAAAAACAGAAAACCCCACCTGTCTGTAGGGCTAGTCATTCTGACCTTTGGAGGGTGCTCTATGTACGTGCATAGGCAGTATTTCCATTTTTTAATGAAAAGGGTGGGTGGCAGGAATGTTTTCCTTTATTTTGTTTTTAACGTGGTATGCAATTATCTAATATACTGGGAAGTACAGGAGGTGCTAAGTACAGTGAGTTATATTTGGAATTTAAAAAAACCCAGAAACCACATGTTCTAACATTTTTTTAAAAAGCTGAATTAGTGCTCTTCCTTTTATACACAAAGCTACAGTATATCTTTTCTTTTCTCCAAGGAGATTATCTCAATTTATAATAAGTATATCATCCAGGGGCTGGGATTTAGCTCAGTTGGTAGAGCGCTGCGCCATAGTCTCTGAGGTCCCGAGTTCAATTCCCAGCACCGCAAAAATGAGAGAAGGACCTGGCAATCCACTCCCAAGGCAATCCCGAAACAGTCTGCCATTGAAAGCCCTATGAGGGTCGCTATGAGTCGGATACCGACTTGAGGGCACCTAACAACAACAACAACATATCATCCAGACCAATGTTTTTGATCTCTGTGTTATTTATCAAGTACATTTGTAGGGTTTTTAAAAAACGTAATAGTTATGGATTATCTAGACTGCAATGTCAGTCCATACAAAGATTGGTGAAGGTAAAATTTCACAATCTTGAAGTTCTTTAGATCCCTTTTTTATTAAAAAAGACAATTATATGCATTGCCATTTAGGTAATTCAGCTGTTTTTGTTCTTCTCAGCCAAGATTAAACATACCTTCGTTTACCACCAACTAAAAGACTTTTTGCTAGATTTTATTTTTATCTGCTGGGAATGAGAATAAAGTCAAAGGTATCCTCCTTACAGTTGAAATTTTTATCAGCTTTTATAATAAATGTTGTGCTTCCATATTCCCCCCTCCCCCCTTCCCTCCCTCCTTTTGTTACTTGGGAGGTAAACCAGGGCCTTGTGCATGCTAGATAAGGACTCTACCACTGAGCCACACCCACGGCTCCTGGGTTTTTTTTGTTGTTGTTGTTTGTTTTGGTATTAATTTGACCTGACATCCTTTCCAATGTGAGCATTTGCATGAGTTATATCGTCAGCATTATTTAATCTCTATGATATGTTTAAAATTAATTAGATTTAAAAAGTCTTGACCAGGTGTAGTGGCTCAGGCCTGTAATCCTAGCAACTCAAGGACAGAGCCAGGAGGGTTGTGAGTTCGAGCCCCGAGACAGCCTGGTTCAAAATAAAAAAATTTAAAAATTAGCTGGGGTTGCAGCCCGATGTTAGAGTACTTGCTAAGTATGTGTGAGGCCCTGGGTTCAACCCCTAAGTAACACACACAAAATCTCAAAACGTTTCTAGAAATACTTTATTTATAGTGACGTTTTATTTTCCTGTCTTCCAGATTGCTGGTGTTAATGGGAACAATACTAAGCTATATGTCAAAAATACCACCAAGTAACATATACCATGTACAACCTGTCTCTTCCCTCCTGGAATTTCACAGCTGGACTAGAGCTAGCTAAAACAAGGCCAGCCAAATTAGGCAGAGTTTGTGAATGAAGTAAGAAGAAAGGCCTTTGGAATACCAAAGAAAATTCTAGGGTCAGGAAGAACTTGAAGGATAAGAGGATATTTGAGCTATCTGTAAAAGAATGAGTAGTCCTCATCCGTGATAGAACATTCCGGGAAGGATCAGAGGCGTAGGAGCGTGGGATAGTTGGGAAGCAACAGACCAACAGTGTTGTGGTCTGGACGTGAGAACTTAGAGAGGAACCCCAAAGGGTAAGGCTGGAAAGGGTGGGAAGGACTGCATCCTTGCCGAGTAGTTCAGTTATCAAAGTGTACTGTGTCAGTCAGCTGTCTTCACTGTAACAGAAAAACCAACCCAGGTGTACAGGGAAAGAGGTTTATTGGGAGCTGTCTGTTAGAGAACTAGTCCATAATGACGGCAGGGCAGTCTTGGTGGCAGCAGAGCCTGTTGTGGATGACCTTATGACGTGGCAGAGAGACCTGGGCTGCAGGTCTGGGGTAAAAACCTCCAGAGGCCCGCCCCCAGGGAGCTGCTTCCGCCAAGCTGGACCCGCCTCCCAATGTTCCACAACCTCGCAGGACACCGCCACCAGCTGGGGACCCAGAGTTAAAGCACATGACCTGTGGGGACCATAGTCAAACCATGATGGGCACTAAGTAAGTGTTTGTTGGGTCAGGTTTGTGCCCTGCTAGGGTTGGTGAGCATGCAGGAACAGCATGAAAATCAGCTGTGATGAAATGGGGGGAGAACAGCAGCATGCGGGGCAGGGTGTTCAGTGCCCGCTCTGCCCAAGGCCCGGGTCCTCGTGTGGTCGGGGAAGCTGTCCTGAGGCAGGCAGGGTGGCCTGCTGATGGTTCACCCGCCCCATGCCTGCTCTTAATCCAGGACCCACTTCGCTGCAGTCCCTCTAACTGTCTGTGAGGTTGGCGCTATTATCATCGTTTCAGAGGTGGGATTGGCGCTGACAAGGCACTGGACAGGCCTGGTGGCCTCCAGCAAGACAGGGAGCATCAGTGGCATTTGTATCCAGATCCGATTTTAGAGTTCAGCATCTGTCCACAGTGTCAGTAAGGTGGTTTGTTTGTTTGTTTGTTTGTTTGGCACAGGGTTTCTCTATGTAGCCGAGGCCAGCCTAGAACTCACTGTGCTGCTCGGGAAGGCCTGCAGCCTTCCTGCAGCCTTTACGGCCCTCCTGCCCCAGCCTCCTGAATCCTGGGATTCCAGTCATGGCCATGGCACACTAGACATAATGCTAGGCAGGAAGGAATGGTGTTTTAAGACAGTGACCAGGTGTGTCATCGTGGGCCCCCGGTGAAGATGGAGACATTAACCAAAGACAGAAAGGAAGAGGCTGGGAAGCAGCTGTAGAGGAAGGGCTATGCAGTGCGTAGCAAATTTGGTTCTGGACATGCTGTGTTTGGGGTACTTGATCAATTTGGCTTTCATAAAATCATATAAGTTTGGGTCAGGAAAGGATCCCAAAGATAATCTAGGAGGGGTTTCTGCTCTCACAGTTAGCTTTCCCAAACCAACTGATCTTGCTAGAGAAGTAACATTTTTGACACAGTGAATCTGGAGGTTGGGTGGGCACTGTCCTGTCCTGCTCTGTTCTCGTCTGCACGCCTTCCACAGTCTTCCCCTTTCATACCTTCTCGGCTTCCACAGCAACACAGGCTTGATGTGCCTTACCACGGTCTCCGCTTCCAAGTGTGGAAGTGGACATGGATGGTACTTTTCCGAGGCTGGACGTGTCCTGAAGGGGATGGAGGCTTCTAGAGGCTGATTTCTTTTCTACTATGTTGTTCTCTTGCACCGTAAGGACTTTTTCCTCTCAAGACAGAGTCTTGCTAAGTTACACAGGCCGTCTCTGGCCTTGAACCTCACAACCCTCCTGCCTTAGCCTCCTGTTTACTAGCATGACAGGCATGATCTGTGACCCCTGGCTGCCTTTCAGTTTGAGACCTTTAAAACATCTTCTAAAAGATTTTCAAGGACAGTCAGTTTAGGATGAGAAAGAAAAGAGGAAAACTTTCATTTACTGTTTACTTGGTGTTTTTAATACAATTTTAAGGTCTTCAGCAAGACTTAGAGGAAATAACTTGAATGTGGAATAAAAATCCCCGGTTTTATGTCCTCTCTGGCAAGTCACCTTCTCTAGCATTGTTTCCTTATTTATAAAAAACATAAACCATGAGAACACTTATGTCAGGGTATCATTATGGGGATTAGATGAGGTAGGGGCATTAGTATTCTTAAACTGTAAGATGTTAGTCTTGAATGCTAATGTTTAAAAAATAGAAAATTTTGCCCTATGGTTTAGTTTATTTAGATAAAAAGTAGCTGATAGACTTTCAGTTTTTCTTCAACCACTTTTATCTTTACTCTCTGGTAAAGATAATGTTATAGGTTTTTTCACAGAAAATTAACAGAACCAAGCACGGTTCTAACCACTAGAGGGCTCTAACTCACTAACAGAACCGAGCATGGTAGCCCACAACTGTAATCTCAACAACTTGAAGGCGGAGGCAGGAGGATCGCCAGAAGCAGCCAGCATAACCTAGAGAGACCATGTCTGATGATTAAAAATGAAAAAAGAGGCTGGGGGTGCCACCTGGTGGTATAGTGCTTGCAAAGTATGCATGAGACCCTGGATTCAGTACTGCAAAAAAGAAAGGGAATTAATACATCCATCATTTGAGGATATCTATGTGCATGGTAAATTAGACACAGACTTGTCCTCAAAGACCTTCTACTCTTGCAGGGGAGCTAGGACAAAACTGTAACAACAGAAAAAATCATATGCGAAGACAGATAAAATTCTTCATGGCTATGGAAGGGATGAACTTTCCTCTGACAGAGTGATTGGGGAATATGACAAAGTGACAAGATCGCTCTTTAGCCAGATCTTGGAATATGGGTAACATGTAGGCCTGGGAGATGGGGGCCAAGGTGAATGAGGCCTGGGGAAACCACGCCAGAGAACAAGTGGGAACGGTAAGATGTGTTGGTAGATGAGAAAGTTTGGCCTGATGGGAATAAGTTCAGAAGGGCAGGTCTGACGAGAAGACCTTCAAGAGCAGTGGACAGTTGAGCGAGAGGGAAAATATTAGCAAAGCTGTGCTTGAAAGCTGGCTGGGGTTTGAGTAGGCAGCTGTGGGAAGTTACGAGACCGGCGTCCAGTTCCTGAGTGGAGACAGAAACAGTGGAAATCAAGAGGAGAGTTAAACAGTGCTGGGATCAGTGATGGAGTACAGGAAACCAGTGCTGTACTGGCTGCACTGCATCCCCTCAGGGAGCCTTTTTCATTAAAAAGGTTCTGGCTATCCATTCTCACATGTCAGTAATGGAGATCTCTAGGATCACGGCATATTTGTGTGGACGTGATATAATGCCTAAAGTTATTTTGGCAATATGAGAAAATCAATAGTTTGAGAGAAATAGATGAGAAATGAAAATATTCAGTAGAAGTATGAATTTTACTCTGAGTCTGAATCCAGACTTTATAAAGAAAGTTACACAGACACAGTTCTGGCCTTAAATAGCTCACACTATGACAAAGAAATTCCATTAATTTCTCAAATAGACATTAAAGTAAAATTAGAGAACCTATACGTTAAACTCACAGTTTAGTAATTTATTAACATTTAGCTTGCATAATATATATGAATGATCTTTTCCTTTGGAGATACTGTAATTCTGTTCTGATTAGAGCAGTGATTTGGTACCCACAAAACTATTGCAGTAAGTCTGAAATAATTGTCAGTGTTTTGGAAAGCTAAATAGACCATGCACATCATGCATTCCAGGATACCTGCTAACCCCAAAACTAAGCTACTTTCTTTGGGGCTGGAAATTACCACCTCTTTGTAGAGATACTTACCTAAAACCAACCAGAAGTTCCAGTTCATTGTGGATGTTTTGAGAATTTTTGCATCTTGTGCCTGACCAGATTCTAATAAGAACAGTTTAAATAGGCACAGTACCTGAATTGAACACGACTGGTTATATATCTTTGATTACTTGTGAAAGAGCAAAGATTCATGATAAGTGGTTTCTTTGGACCTATTCACTCTACATGCCAAGGTCAGTGTGTTAGTTAAAATAATAAAAGGGTTTCTAGCTTTCAGAAAGGTTAGGAGCTACTGAATCGGGCTTTCAGTTTCTAGGCCCTACCTGTTACCCCTCAGAGCCCCAGTTCTCAGCCCAGTGTGTTTTGTTCAGCCTTTCTCAGGTTTCTGTGAGACTGTTAAACTCTGAATATTCCCAAGCGGGAGTGTTTAGGTGTTCTTCACTACTGTGGCTGCATTAGGCCTGTATTTTCTTAGAGGGCTGCTTCTGTTCATTGTCCTCTTATTCTGATTTTTTTGGGGAACTAAACCAAGGAGAATCGGGAATCTTGAATTTAAAATCCTCTCTTAGGGATTCAGTGAGTGTGGCTCACGGACCCTTCAGAGGGGAGCCCCTCTAGACTCTTTGGAGGGGATCTTATACTTCAGCCAAAGCAGCATACCACAGTATACTGAATGCAAAAGCAAATGAAATAACCCAGCAGTCTTCTTAAGTCAGACACCAAAGGGATTTATGTTAGTCCATTTCCTGTTACTGTAACAAAATACCTGACATGGGCTACTTTATAAAGAAAAGAGGTTTTTAGCAGTCATAGTTCTGGAGTTTCTGGGGTGTGGCACACGCTTCCTCTCTGTCCTGGTGAGGATCCTGCCACGGAGGTGTCCCGGGGCCAGCTGCTATGTGGGAGCGAGCTATTACACTGCCAGAGTGGAAGCAGGAAGCTCAGGTTTGCTCCTCTTAGAATGTAAGTTACTGAGCCTCTGAGACCACCCACTCAGCCCCGCCTTTTAAAGGTCCCTTTCTCCCACGCTGCTCTGAGCACCAAGCCTCCCACTTGTGGACCCTGGGGAAGGAGCCACAGCCAGACCCTTGCAGGAGCTGTGGAAGTGTGGAACTACATCATTCTAATCACCAGTCTATTTTTGTTTGGAAATAATTTTTTTCATATGTTTTGTTTGTTTCTTTCCTTCCTGCCTGCCTGCCTGCCTGCCTTCCTGCCTTCCTTCCTTCTTTCTTACGTTTTTGTTTTGTTTTGTTTGAGGTGCTTGAAGGTTGAACACAGGGCCTCACACACATTTTGCAAGTGCTCTACCTCTGAGCCACATCTCCAGCCCATTTTTTAATCTTTTATCCTGAGACAAGGTCTTGCTAAGTTACACAGGCTGCCTCTGGCCTCAAACTTGCGATCCTCCTGCTTCTACTTCTCAAGTCACTGGGATTAAAGCATAAGCCACTGCACCCAGCTAATGTTACTTATTTTAGATGTGCCAGCTTTTAAATTATTTTTAATGAATTACTATAAATTGAAACTGAAATAATTTAGTCACTTAATAGAGTAAATCGTAAGAGTTGCAGCCCACCTAAGCAGAGCCTTTTCAGGATCTTTAGTGATTTTTGAGTATAGGTAGTCCTGACGCCAAGACCTTTGAAAGCTGCTGCATAGCTGACACGGGGTGAGCTGTAGAGAGCAGGGTCTCTGTGGCCGCTGTCTTTCTGGACAGCCTGGCAGCATGCCGTGAAGATGTCCACTGACTCTTCACCACTTGAATGCAGGTGGGCACGCGCAGCCTTGCCTGTGACAGCAAAGGCTCTGTTCCTTTCATCTTCATGAGGGGGCCGGAATTTAAAAGGCAAACTTTGCAAACCCAGAAGCAAGCGGAGATTACTTGTGATTCCCTCTCTCATCATCATCCTCTGTCACTGACAGGAAGCGTGCAGGCCTTTCTTGTGCTTAATCTATGGAAACAGTGAGGCGCCATCTGTTCAGCACAGTGGCCGTCGTTACCGTGTACACTTTAGGCGCTCTACTTTTTAGTTACTTGGGACATTTGTGACTTTGATGATTTTTCACAATTTTATGCAAATGAGTTACCTATCATATGTGAATTATATTTACAATAAAACATGCCGTTATAATACATGGATTATTTTTTCAGTACTTGGAAGTTGAACCCAGAGCCTCACACATACTTTCCAAGTGCTCTACCACTGGGCTGCACCCCCAGCCCACTTTTTATTTTTTATCTTGAGGCAGGGTTTCGATGTCAGCAAATTGGTGACCTCAGACCTGAAATCTTCCTGCCTCTGTCTCCCCAGTTGCTGGGATGACAGGCGTGAGCCACTGCACCCAGCTTAATATGTGGACTTTCCAATAATTACTTCGATAACTTTTATGTCCCTGATCACAAGTGGTGTGGAAAAACTGCCATGGCTTGGTCATAATTCAAGTTTGATTTTCAGTTGGGCACAGCATTAGACCCAGACTGTGGGACTTGAGAGGTGCTCTCCTGCTCCAGAGTGGGGTGATGATGTGACTGGAACAGGCAGATACTATTTTTGTGATAAATCTGGACTTCATAATCTTAAGCAGTTTGTCGTCATTACAGACACAGTTCCATCTGCCTTGCATCCTGGGTACCTACCTAGCTTGTCTGGCAGGCAGGTGCCATATTATCTGATGCTCCAGCTGGTGAATGCAGTTCTCTTCAGGCTTATGTTTCAAGAAGTTTTAAATTTAATAACAGAGCTGGGTGTGGACACCTGTAATCCCAGCAACTCGGAAGGCAGAGGCAGGAGGATCACGGGTTCGAGGCCAGAGGCAGCCTGCATAACTCCAAGACCCTGTCTCAAGATAAAAAATAAAAAATGGCCTGGAGGGTCAGTTCAGTGACAGAGCACTTGCAAAGTATGTGCGAGGCCCTGGGTTTAGCCCAGTACTGCCTAAAAGAAATTTCATAAAGCTGTGCTGACCTCCAGCCTCCATTGCAATTGTTTGGAGGCTTTCCTGGACAAGCGTGATAATTTACATAACAGTGGTTCTGTCTGTACTTGTGAGTGTTCACCAGTTGCTCGTGAATTAAAGCAGCATTTTACTAGGTGTGTCTCTGTGTGGGATGTTTTCATCTTTATACCAGAACAAAGAGGCTTGAACTGAATAGCACCTCTCGCCATCCATTGATGAATGGATAAGTCACAGGAAGGCTCCACTCTGGTAGGAACAGTGATCACAACACATGGTAGCACCACAACTCTTCCACAGCTTTCGCAGGTGCCCTTTTAAGATGTACCACCAGCTTGCCACGTTTGAGCTCAGCCGGGAGCAGGTCCATGCCCATGAGGGCATCACCTCTGAACTAACCTGCACGTGCCTGTTTCCATTGTGTAGTGATGATAGAAAAATTCTAAGCAGCCTTTTGAAGATGGTATTAAATGATGGTGTCTTTGAAGTCAGTATTTCATCTATAAAGAGTATTGTGACATTATTTTGTTGATCCATAAAATGCTCCTTAAGAAGTAGATGATCTCATAATCTGAAAGAAGAAAAGCCACAGTGAACTCAATTACTTGTGTTCCTATGATACTATGTTACATGGTTCGAGAGAAACAAAAAATGACCAACTGAAAACTGTTGGACTTAGGGGGCTCTTCCTTGTGCAGAGAAGAAATCCCCACAAGGCAGTATCAGTACTGTGGGCAGCACAGAGTGGTCCTTAGGAAACAGGGTAAGTGAAGATGGCATGCCATACAAGTAAAGACAGCAAAAGTAGTTCTTATAAGGTAGACTTGCTGTTTCTGTGTTTGTAATTTCTAAGATGATTCACGAGAAAACACATGACTTCGGTTTTCTGGAAAATTTCAAGGGCGTTTTGCCGTTCTTGTAGGAAGAAGTCAAGTTTATTGAGGAGTTTATTTTGTGGGCACTGTCCTGGTCTTTCCTGTGGTGGCATGCTGAACACAGAATTACTTTTCCGTATTTGAGGTGAGAGTTACTGGTCTCCACTGACGTAAGACTTTCCTTAGGCCTTGGAGTCAGCCCCCAGGTTGAGGCGTTGCTTGGGTCAGTGACACGAAGGCCTCTTCTGCAGCATGTTCTGGAAACGGTTCCTCTGTGGCCTGTCCCCTCTTTACTCTGTGTGACGTAACCACATTCTGTCTTGCACTTTACGCCTCCTCCTCCTCCATCCAGTACCCCGGGGCTTGTGGTGTACATCTGTCTTCCCCATACTTTTTCAAAACACTTTAAACTGTTTCTGGGCTGTGTAATAAATTTGGCAGAGCAGAACTTAGTGACAATGCCAGTACGGTCCAATATAGTGGCACTTACTTGCACATAAAGGCACATTTCTTTTCTTTCTTTTTTTCCCTCCAGTACTGTGGGACAGAACCCAGGCCCTCACTCACACTTTGCAAGTGCTCTACCATTGACCTGCACCTCCAGCCTCTCTTGTATTTTTTATCTTGAGGCGGCGTCTTGCTAGGTTGTGTAGGCTGCCTCTGGCCTCAAATCTGCAATCTTCCTGCCTCTGCCTCCTGAGTAGCTGGGATTACAGGCATGTGCCTCCGAACCCGGCCCCAAATCACATTTCTTGAAATGTTTCTTGCGTCAGGCCATAAGACACAACACATTTTGTTTTGATGTAGCCTGTAGTCCCATTAATGCAGAGGAAGATGTGATAACAGCTTTGAAGTATGTTTAGAACGCTAATACAGCATTTACGTAAATAAATGTGGAATCTCAAGTTTTGTTCTTAGAAAGCTAGAATTATTTTGCCGTTCTGAGGGGATTATGCAATTGGGGAATGTGCTTGAGTTGCGTCTCTTCTCTCTTTAGTCGGTACTTTGGCCTCAGTGTGAGTAGCACAGTTGTAAGTTTCGCATCCCTGACAAGAATAACGTTTTCAGGACTCTGATACTTCCTTTACCTTTAATTCATTGAATGTGATTTCCAGCCAGTGTTAGTTAAAACACCCCAACATTTCCTGTGCATTTCCTGTGTATGGTGATTACAGTGTCGGTAGCCGCTTTGTTGAACCTTCACTTGCTTAAAACGAGTTCTGTGGAGGTTGTTGTGCGGAGAGGTGGCCAGTTGCCTTTCTGAAGGGCCCTCCCTGGAGCATCCTCCGCCCTGCCTGCTGATGGTAATTGTGTCAAGGCTTGGGAAGGACCATGGCTCTGTCTGCCTTTCTCCACCCTGGAAAGGAGCTATGACCTTGCTTTTAAACGCATCATTTTCCCCCTGCCCCCACCACCTGGCAGCTTGTGGGATCTCAATGTTCAGTGTATTAAAAACTTTAAATTTAGATTTTCTGGATTATTTCATTACATTATTACTCAAGTTTCATACAGAACCCCACTTTTCTAGCTACAAAGATTAATTTAAGAAAATTTTATTTCCAAGATTTGTGTTTAAACATTTCTGACCTTCTGTATTTGCTCTGTCCTTTGCTGTAGAATCCTGTACAGGTACACTCCTCATGTTTATTCTCTCTCCCTCCATCTTCACTGATACACATAATGGTACTTAGAACGCAGCTCACAGGATGTGTACCATCAGTGTGTTCCTGCAAAAGTTAAGTCAATTCTGTTTTTGTTTTTTTTTTAAAGAAAGTTTAAACATGTTTATCGATCACCTTTTACCTGCCATGTTGTTGTTATTGTTAGGTGCTCTCAAGTTGAGTCCAACTCATAGCAACCCTCATGGGGTTTTAAATGGCTGATTCTTTTGGGAGTGGATTGCCACGTCCTTCTCCTGTTTTTGTGGTGCTGGGAATGAAACCCAGGGCCTCATAGAGTGCAGAGCAGCACTCTACCAACTGAGCTAAACCCAACCAAGTATATGATAATTGCTGGTAACAGGAAGATAAACATGGCACAGATAGTATTTTAGAATCTTCAGGGCAGACTGCTGGTCCTAAGTGGACAGTCTAAAGTAATAGTTCATGGTCACCTAGGAGATGGGAGAGACTTCGACCGTACAGTCGAGGCTGAGGGCTTATAGTGTGTTTCCTTCTGGGCTCTTGCTGGTATTGATGCCACACTCCATGTTTTAGTTTTTTAAACTTATTTTTATCTTACCTTTTGAAGGTAGGCAGTAAAAGGCTAAGATTTAAAATGGAAAATGTCTAACAAAGAGAAACAATATAAGCCTGTAGATTGAACTAAACCAGCTAAAAATATTTAAAATGTCATACTAAGTATTTTGCATACAGTTTTCCTAAACATGACATACTTTGAGTGACATTTATTGATTGTTAAAAACAGTAACATGGGTGGGTGCTGTAGCACACTCCTATAATCCGAGGCGGGAGGAGCCCAACTTCAAGACCAGAAGCAGCCTATGCAACTTAATGAGACCCTGTGTCAAAATAAAGACTAAGAATGTGGTTGGGGGTGTGGCTCAGTGGTAGAACACTTGCCTAACATGCTCAAGTCCCTAGGTTCACCCTCCCAGTACCACCAGATAATCCCCAGGCATATGACACTTGTTTAAATTTCCCTTAATTTTTATAAGTAGGTATTGACTTTTGTTGCCAGTGCTTTGGGTATACTGATGTTTCATCTAAACAACATACAGTTATTATTTGAAATGCATACCAAAACTTAAGACCTACTAGTTATAAGACAACATATTTTTAAAAGAGCAGAAAAATAAATATTCCAGGATAATTATACTTCAGAGATTGAGGTTAGTGATATTCAGTTTGTGAACATATATTTAATGTTCTTTCAGAAACCCCATACCAATAAATTTATTTTTAATGTTGCTTTATAAATCCCATGTAAGCTATGCCCAGCTTATTTGATTTTTTTAATCAAAACTTTAATATAAGTAAATTTGGAGCTCTTTGTCATTTAGCCATTGAGTGTCATATTATTTTAGGTAGAAGCTGCTTGTTGGCAAGCAACTTCTTGAAGTATCACACTTACTGTGCAGAAAGGACAAGGGTAATAGGGTTCCCATCGAAAAGTCGACAGCCACCCTGTGTAGCCAGGGCAGTTTTGGGTTTTGATGAACCATGTGGAACGGATGTGCATGCTAAAAGTTGCTACGTGGGAAATGCCTTTGGTTTTGATGCCTCCCAGAAGGCAGCCTGATTGCAGAACTGTCTTGCACCTTCCCCACGTCAACTCTGGTAGTTGGAAAGGTTCTCTGGCTCTTCCAGACATTTAAGGTCTCATTGGTGTTATTAGTTGAGTAACTTCATTCTCTTTTTTACATGCAGTTCTTTTGTCAGAGACCGGAGCCAATTAAAGTTCGGCCCTACAGGAACCACTCTTGCTGATTCCCGGCAAAGCATTTTGTTAAAAAGAAAAAGTTCTTTTTTTTTTTTTTTTCTCTGATTATAAAGTCCTGTGATGCTTATAAAAAATTTAAGCACTGTAGAAAAGCATAAGTACCTAAAATCCCAGCATCTAGAGGTAATTAATCAAGTTTAATATTTTCCCTAGTGGGGACATTTTCTTTTCTTTTTTTTTTCCCCTGGTACTGGGAGGTTGAATTGAGGGCCTTGCCCATGCTAGGCAGGCGCTCTACCACAGAGCTGCACCCCCAGCCCATTTATTACTTTTTATTTTGAGTCAGGGTCTCCATAAGTTGTGCAGGCTGCCTCTGGCCTCCAATCTACAATCCTCATTCCTCCGCCTCCCACATCAGTGCGATGACAGGCCTGAGCCACTGCACCTGTCTTGGTACTTTTTTTTTTTTTTTTTTTAAAAACACAGGTAACCACACTATTGCATGCCTCCCTCCCTTTCATTCCACATGCACCTTTGCTCTCCCTCCCTCTCTCTCCATCTTGAGGCAAGAACGTGGGGCCCTATTGGTGGTCAGAAGTGCAAACCCCACTCCTTTGAATGCTGGCTTTGGGTTTGCTCACTCAGTCACCTGACCTGTTTTCCAGATAGCGCAAATCAGGTCCAAACCAGTCTTTAAGAAAACACTATCTGCTAGGCGCGGTGACGCAGGTTTGACGCAGGTTTGTAATCCCAGCGGCTTGGGAGGTGGAGGCAGGAGGATCGCAGGTTTGAGACCAGAGGCAGTATGTGTAACTTAGCCAGACCCTGTCTCAAAAAGTAAAAAAAAAAAAAAAAAAAAAAAAAAGGCCTGGGGGCGCAGCTCAGTGTTCCTGCACCTGCAAAGCATGCAGATTCGAGGCCCTGAGTTCAACCCCTAGTGCTGTAAAAAAGAAAAGAAAAGAAAGAACTATCTCATTTAATCCTCAGGAAAAAAATCTGAGATGGGAGTTCTCCCCATGACAGCTTGCTTTGGGACAGCCAGTAGTGGAAACCTCAAGTGTTACAAGCACACGTGCTGAGAGTCCACTGTAGTCATTATACGTAGTGATAGAATGCAGTGATGCAGCTTGAAGCTAAGCTTGTCATCCTCCACTGCTTGATAGCTCTCATTCAAGGCTTCCGTGTTCCCTACTTAAAATATGAAAGTCAGAAAGCAAAGCCTGAAGGGTGACTGTCTTACAGGCTGCATTGAAGATGAATGAACAGCCATGACAAGACAATTTTAAGGCCATGGTAGTTGACGAAGAAGGTCAGTTTTCTTCTCTAGAAGTGCAATATAGATGTTAAAAATTTACGTTGTCCATACATTTTAACCTCTTCAGCTTTCATTTTCCTTTGGGACTCACCCTAGTTTCTGTGAGCCCTAAACCTCTACGGTATAGCTAACTTAATAAATATATATCCTTTCATAGGTTAATGCTAGTCTTAAGACTATGCTGAAATTGTCACTGAATTTCCCTAACCTGGACAGGGAATTTTCTGTTCCATATGCCGCCTTTCTCCCCCAGCTAAGAGAAGAGTTAATGGTGTCACTGTTAAGCAGGAAGTGCTGTTAGCTTTATGCCTATGATGGCATGAATAATTTAGTACCTTCGGGAAATGCAAACTGCAGTCGAATTCAAGCAACCATATCAGAAAGTAGATCAATATTTTACTTGATAATATGAAGTAAAAGTCAGTGGAAAGAATATACTTAAAGATACCAAGCGCAAGAGTGTTGCTTAATAGTTTAAATAGTGGGAAAGATTGGGAGTTCTTGGTTGGAAATGTTTTGTCTTAAGCAGTAATAATGTTGCACCTGCATTCTGACAATGGTCAGATGACTGTGCTAAAATGATTAGTAATGGGATATGGCAGTTTCTTTGCTGTCAGAAGCGAGACACTTTCTCAGGTTTTTCTTGTAAGTTTTTTTTTTTTAATTGTCCTTATGTCTTTACCCCTGAAAATATGGATTAAAGGAGCTAATGAGTAAACCCTGAAAACTAAGCATGTTTATTAATAAAGGTTTTGTGGAAGTAGCCATTTATAAACATCGGTAAGGCAGATTTTTCTAAAAGACAGTTTAAACTTGAAATGCAATTGTAGAAATTTTTTCTGAAATGTTTATGTCCTTTGGAATGATCTTAATAGCTTGGTAGGCATTTTATATATATGCCTATGGTTTTTCTGTATTGTGTTATTACTGTAAATATTGTGCATGCAACTTAAATAATAGTATGGCTGGAAGTACTTAGCAAAAGTGACATTTATCAATCTTATTTGTGTTTGCAAATATCTACTGTATATAGTATTTTAAAGCAAGATTTAAACTTAATTGGATTATATTAAGTATTTCTAAAAATGATGAAAAATCTTGGTTAAGACTTATTACCATCTTAAGGTATGCATTCTTTAAATTGGTTTGATTCTACTGAAACTTTTTTACTTAGCAGAAGTTGTATTAAAGAATATAGTTTTAGGGAAATCTAAAAATCTGTTTTGTTTGCCTTTAATCTTTCTCAAGCCAATATAGTTTTATCTATTAATTATTTCTTGGTTACTACCCATGGATAAAGAAAATCCTATACTGAAAAGAATTGGTTTGGAATTCTATAGAATATTATTGATGTTACTAATGTAAAAGTAAGAAAATATGTTCTACATTTGCTTTTCCCATCTCAGTTTTGAGTATCACTTTGATTTTGGATAAAGCATTGCTCCTCTTGTGTTTTCTTCCAGAAAAGAACTTATTTCACTGATGAGTAAACTTGAATGTGAATAGCCAAAATTAAATGGCTATTTGATGTGGCTACACATTTTTAATGACCTGTTTTGTCAAATATGTATACGTATTGAGGAAAAAAAACAGTAAAATTGTGACTTGGCGAACAATGAATGAATAATTGATTCATTTTCAAAGTGCAAAGGAAAAGTATTCTTCTTGTACATGAGTGAATGTATACTATAACTCTTCTATTGCAGTGGCTTTTTATAATGGCCTTGGTGTTTTTCCAACTGGTGGAAATGAGTTAGTATCATGTTAAGTTAATCTTAAATCTTTCCCCTCAATTTTTTTTCAGATGCCATTCTTCTAAATGGAAGGGGTAGACCTCATAAAATTAACTCTAGCAGCCATAAATCTTAACTTCCTGTACTTCGCCTTCATTAGCATTTTAAAAACATAATCCTAAAATGCAGATTGCTGTGTTTGATTGTATAACTCAGGAAATAATGAACCTTTTAAGGCATCGATTGGTCTGTGGCTTGTTCTAGGAGTTTTCCACAAATAAGATTACATACAAATTATCCTTAAGAGCTTACGTTAAAGAGGATACGTTTTTATTAAATTGTAGAGCTTCCAGGATGTGAATCTAGATAGGACGTATGTGTAAATACATTTTGAACATTTCAAAGCACCTTTTAGTTAATGTGAAGTTCTTCAGATGGCCCCGTTGTCCTTTGAAGCTTCTAACACCAAGGTGTCTGTTGCAGCCCAGAGCAAGGTTACTGCTACCCAGGACAGCACTAATTTGCGATGTATTTTCTGTGGTAAGCAACATTATGTTTACATTACTTTTTCAAGCTGTGGGACATACTACTTGCACATTTCCATGACTTTTTGTTTCCTTAGGCCATAGTCTGGTTTGTGGTATTTGCGATATAAAGCAAGCTACTGTTTTTGTGTTGTGATATTTGTTGTGGTTCATGTAGGTTATTAGGGTCAGTTTTTTAAAGGTGGCTTGCTAGTGAGGGTGAAATTAGAATTAGGATCTTAACATTCTTTTTCTCTACCTGTTCCAACACAAACAAAAGGGATTTTTGTTTGTTTTTGTTTAAAACTATTTTGTTTGGGAGCAGACTCTTAATTTAGACGTTAAGGAAAAAATCATATGCTTTTTAATACGATTTGAGGAATACAAATGTGCCTTATCTAAATGGAGCTTTTGCTTAGCTGAGTTAACTCAAGTGTGCATGTTGTTAGAGTAGATGCCGACTTCTCACTTGCTTTAATAGGGTGCTTTCTGACATGCAGCCTCCTTTTTTCCCAGGCTAGGTATGTGTGGTTTAGGAGTGGATTTAGGTGTGTAGAATGTTCTCTGTCTCACTCACCCTCACATACATGCATGTGTGCACATACATGTATTGTTTGCATGGACAAATGAGGATGTCACTGAGCCACCACCCCATTAGAGCTAATCAGATGCACACACATTCTTTGCACAAAGAGATTCTCTCTTTAGATAGATACAGAGAGAGATCCATGTCCTACTCTGAATTCTTTTTATCCCCATTTGATTCTGAAACTTTCTGTTTTGAAAACCCAAGTTCCAAAAAGTAATGTAATTATTTAAGCTTTCTTTTGTATTCATATATACCTTTTTTTTTTTTGGCTCACGTAGACTTTAAGTAGCTAGGCAAGTGTATGAGAAAAGCTATAAAGTGATACACTGCAAAATTTCTTATTAATAGGTCAGCTATCTGTGTGTACTTTATCCATGTGACTCAGAAGTTTTAATGTGGAATGATTGATACTTTAAAGAGAATCATTTAAAAATTTAACTGGTTTAAGCAAAGATGTGGTGTTATAATTTTTTTTTTAGAAAGAGCAAAGAAAATTCTAATGTATTTCTTAATCACTTAAAGTTATATTTTAGGTTAGCTTCTGGTGACAGGGTAGTGAGCCTTTTGGGTGGTTTTTCATAAACCCCTCTCCGGCCTCCCAGATTCCACAACTAATCATTGCAGATTAGGTGTTTAGTCAATAACCTTATTTCTGAATTTCTTACCTCCTCCTGGGGGTTCTTCTAGGCCATCTTTTGCACTAGCTGTGAGACATTATTGATATTTGTGTTTTTAGGACTCTTTAACTCATTTTGAAAATCTACTTAGTGTTGTAATTTTCTGCTTAAAAATTTGAAGTCCACATACAAAATAATAGTTTACCCACTTACAGAGAAAAGATTGACTTGGTCTTATAAGTAACGGTGAATTTTTGAAGTTTATAAAATAACAGGTTAAAAAGCAGCTTTCCCCCATTACTACCTTCAACCATTACAAACAATATAAGTACCAGTTTACTAAGTTTAACTTTGATTGTATTGTGTATAATAACACCTACTTGTCTTTTAGTCCTGTGTTTTTAAATAGTCTGTGGTTAAGTGTGAAACTAGAGTTGTAAAAATTAGGATGGGGGTAGTAAGTGAAATGTGCTTTAATTAGAATTTAACATTTAAGGCAGGACTGTAATGTCATTCCTGTTTTAGAGAGAGATTCTAATCAGATTTCCATCATTTGTGGGATACTGTATCAGCGACATTGCTACATTTTCTTTATTAGAAACAGTAATTTACAGACTTTGCTCTATATCTTCTGCACAGGGAACAAAGGTGGACCACTCATTTCTTAACCTTGTTTGTTTCTTTTCTTCCCCCCAAAAGAGAGCCATTTAACCACCGCATGATGCTTGTAAAATAGTGTCATTTGCCTGCTGAGATGGTTATGAAAGTACCTCTTGTATTTCATGAGAACACAGATACCCATCTAGGAGTAGGACCTGTGTGAAAAAATAGTTACATTTCAGAAAATACAGTGGCCACTGATGGCTTGCCTAGTCTTAGTTGTTCCTTTCTCTGTATGTAGTGCCTTTGGTATCATTAACCAATTTTATAACCCATTAGAATGTTTGACAAGAAGGAAAAGTGTAATTGTGTGCTGTAGTTCATAATTTACCTGGAACTTTTATTTAATACTTAGAGTACATTTATAATCATTTTAAAATGCACATACATTTCAATGTGCTAATTTTTGTAACTTGACAGTATTGCTAAAGAAAAAAACAAACAGCTATATTAAATATCTATGTGAGACTATCCCCATTTAAAGAATGTCAGCAAAGGCAAATGGCCCAGGATATATATGATTAATGACAGGAGCCACAAAATATTACCCACATTTAGAAAATCTTTTTTTGTAAACAGATTTGCTGAGTCAGCTTTTAAAATGCTGTAAACATCTTCAAAACAGGTTCTGTAAATTGCTGATTTTTTCTTCATTCAGTTGTATGAGTTATATCAGAGTTTTAAATAACCTGTTTAATAAAATCACTAGGATTGGATTGAAATTTTGACATCTTTTTCTTAAACTTATATAGTTGAGTTAAAACTTAGATTTCACTTGGTGAGTTAAATCCATTGACATCACTGTTAAGATAGAAGGCCCGCTTTAGATGTGAGGAAGACAGTTACATTTGTCAAATATGTTTAACCTGCTGACCTCCAGCTATTTATATTTCACTATTTTTATAGCCTGAGGCTTTCACTTAAATACTCAAACATTATTTTAAAAAGTGGTTAAACCGTTATGACCTAGTAAGTTGGCCATGCCAAGTACTTGCATTTAATAGTTTTAGGTAAATATAAATTTGGATATATAACACATTCTCAAATTTATCCTCCAACTTGATATATTCTCTTCCGCCAGAGGTATCTTTTCCCTGTAAAATATTAAACACGAGTAGATAGCCTAATATCACAGCCTTTTTTACATCATTATGTTAATTTGCCAAGACAAACATTGTAGTTTGTTTACTAGATAATTATATATTTTCATTCACGTGTGTTTAATTTTTATTCTAAAAGCTTTTTGATTTTTTGGCACTGATTGCATAGGATTAATATATTTTTATATTTCCTTTATTTGATTCCCCAAATAGGCTCTTTTAGGAAATCTAATGAAATATGTCACTGCAGTTGTCATCTAATTTGTCATTAGGGGACATAAATGATTAGTCTAGAAACATTTGTAAAGAGGTGAGGATAAAGTTAGTAGGTAAGTTCAGATCAAATTATTTATTTCTCTATGCCTGGGACACACCAGCAGTGTATTTTGGTACATCCTGATGAACTTTTGTTTCTGATTGTGAAGTCCACTCAACTAGTATAAAATAGATACTGTTATACTCTTAGCTCATAGATTATAATAATCTACTTTAATACCCAGAGCACTTATTTCCTGACTTTCTTCTATGTTAGTGGTCTGCAAAAATCTTTCATTTCTCCTAGGGGCATTTGATGGCACACTAGAATTCAGAAATAAATCTAGTAAATCATTCCTCATGTATTCCTCTTTAAGAGTGAAAGATAGCTATTTCTTCACCCGTTTACTGATTAGATTTCAAGATTGTTTCTGGTCAAACTTGGGCATCATACGTTGGGTCCAGCGTTTATCTTGCTTGATTTTTGTATCAGTGACATTACGATTGCCCGTAGATAGACATTCTATCTAAGATGCTAAAAATGGGTCTGAATTCTACACAGTACGTGGGAAAAGACAGTCCTTAGTTTCTCATGACAGCATCATGTTGGAAGGGATGCAGGTTCTTTCTCCCGCTTCTTACCCCAAATGAAAAGTTGTTAAGATTACTTCTGTTACATTTAACGATTCAGATGAGTAGGTTAATTTATTGTACAGAAATTTAGCAAATGGTTGTTTGATCAGTATTGGAAATGCCAGGGCATTAAGCAAAGATGGCAGCTTAAATTGGACAAGTTTGATAAATGCATTCGCATTCTTCAGTCTAGTAATAAGGTTCTCATGCTCTCTCTCTCCTGTTTTTCATTTCCAGTGTTCTATTTAGGTGAGTTTTGAATTCTGACTTTCCATTTTAAGTTCTCCCTCTCCACTTCATGAATAGGCACCCTAAAGAGAATGTCTCATTGTCGTAGAAAACGTCCAGCTCAGGTGCCTATGCAGATGCTCATTGAACACTTGTTTTACTCAAGCTCTTCATATATAAATGTTTATTTTTCCTTTATTGTCAGTGTTTCCATTTGTTTCAAGTAAGCCTTCTGGAGATGATGACAGTATTATGTTGCAGTCTTTCATTTGCTTTGTGTTATGTAATGCTTATATTTTATTTTGCTAGACAAAAAGAAGACACATTCGTAAATATGTAATGGTTTTATGTTACTGTCATGATTTTATTTCCTATAACCAGCTAGACAGAAAGATAATGCTCATCTGTAATGTTTCCCTCCCTTATAGGGCCAACATTGCCTAGACAGAATTCACAACTACCTGTGCAAGTTCAAAATGGCCCATCCCAAGAGGAGTTGGAAATCCAGAGAAGGTAAATTCAGAAATCACTGTTTGCATTTTTTTCCTTCTATTGCAGGAGACTGAACCTTCAACATTCTAGTACTGAAAGTTGATTATGTCTTGTTAGCTTGGCAGTTTTCTTAACCTTGAACTGTCGGTCAGCAACGTTCAGTAGAGCTCTCTACGTAATTTAAACTTTTCTATCAGCCACACGAATAAAAGTAAAGAGATACAGATAAACTATATCAGAAATACTGCCATTTCAACATGAAATAAGTATAAGGCCGTTAACATCTTACGCTCTATTTTTCATACTGAGGCATCAAAATCCAGTGTCTCTTTTGTGCTTACAGCACACTGCCGATCAGATGAGTCACATTCCAAGTGCTGAGTGGTGTTGGGCACCTCATTGGACAGCACAGCAGGGATCTTTGATTGAACATTTAACTTTAACCACCAAGATTATTTTCTTTTTATACTTGTTCCTTATCATAAGAGCCGGGTTACACTTGAGGCTCGGCCCTCAGTACCTCATTTCTGCCCCTTGCCTCCGTTCTCTCCCTCCTGAGGCCTTGAGGGTCAGTTGCCCTGATTTGACCCAAGGGCCCTAGTGCTCCCTCTGTTTCTGAAGTCAGGCCAGATGGCGCTCACGTGTCGCTTGGTTTCCTGTTGGTCTTGGAGGTTGGGTCTCCACCGGGCGGCATTCTTCATGGCCAGGAGGCCAGCATGAGCGCCAGTCCCCTGGCCTGTCCCTACGCAGGACATCTGTGGCAGGCCAGGCCGAGGGCCCCAGCTATGCTGCCCGTGTGAGGATGCTTCCCACTTGCCCAGTCGCTGGGGCACTGCAGGTGAAAATAGAAGAATTTGACGGGTGCGGTGGTGCACACCTGTAATCCCAGCAACTTGGGAGGCAGAGATAGGAGGATTCCATGTTTGAGACCAGAGGCAGTCTGCATAATTTAGCGAGACCCTGTCTCAAAAATTAAAAAAAAAAAAAAAAAAAGAAAAAGAAAGGAAACTATAAGAATTGAATAAAATAGTTGCAGAGAACTAAGAGCATATATTTTACTTGTGCAATAAAATCTGCAGTTATTTTTTTTTTTAAAGTCATTTAGAGAATAACAAAGTATATTTAGACTTGGGAGGTGGAGGCAGGAGGATTGAGAGTTCCGGGCCAACCCAGGCTACATGATGAGACTCTGTCCCAAAACACCAACACAAAACAAACAAAACGCTTCTCTTCTGCACAGTGGCCTGGTAAGCTGCTGAAAGGTGTGCTCTGTTCCAATGAGAGCAAACCAGCAGTGATGAAGCCTTGCCAGGGCCCAGCAAACAAGGGGTTCAGCCTGGGAGTGAGAAGACCGTTTCCAGCCTGGCTGAGGCAGCGCGACTTCAGGACAGCTCCCCCTGGAGCCAGGGGCCAGAGGGGAAGGAAAACTGAATAAGCAAATAAAAACCCGAGCACTTGTTATGTTTGACGATATTGACAGGTTTTACAAGGTCCAGTGGGAGTTTGGAGTGAAGTAGAGATAGATCTACAGGAAAAAAAGACAAATAACAAATACTGGATTGGGCTGGGCACAGTGCTCATGCCTGTCATCCCAGCAGCTCAGGAGGTGGAGGCAGGAAGATCACAGGTTTGAGGCCAGAGGCAGCCTGCGTGACTTAATGAGACGCTATATAAAAATAAAAAATAAAAAAGGGGGTCAGAGGTGTGAATCAGTGGTGGAGCATTTGCCTAGCATGTGTGAGACTCTGGGTTCAAACCCTAGCATGAAAAAGAAAAAAAAGATAAACACCAGAGCATTGAAAGTACTTGCTTCTAGGGAGAGAAGTCAGAAGTGGTGAGGGTTGGTAGGATGACTATTTTACTATAAGTTTTATAATACTATTTGACTTTGTAAGCTATATATTGCTTTTATAGGGGCTGGGATTTAGCTCAGTTGGTAGAGCACTGCTCTGCAGTCTCTAAGGTCCCAGGTTTGATTCTTAGCACCACAAAAATGGGAGAAGGACCACTCCCAAGGCAATCCTGAAACAATCAGCCACTGAAGACCCCATGATGGTCGGTATGAGTTGGAAACGACTGGAGGGCACCTAACAACAGCAGCAGCATTGCTTTTGTAAGTTTAAGTTTTGCTTTTAATCATTGTGAAGCTGAGTTGATAAACGCATGTGCGTGTAGATGCTGAGCCTCATTGGTCTGACGCCTTTGCCATGACAACGTACTGACAGTGTAGTTTCACACTCACGTGATTATCATTGGCTAGAGTGATTTTTGGTTCCTACTCATATTATTACTATGTAGGTTCCTTGGGTGTGATGGGAAAAGACAATCTAAGAAACATGAGTCAGTCTTGTTCTAGTCTGCACATGGAACATAATTTAGCTAATATCTATAAATAGTTTGCCAATCACCACCATTACCTCTTATAAAGGGGGACTAGTAATTCCAGCACAGAGCCCAGGAGTCGGAGCCATGGAGGTGTTTAGCCCTCCAGTTATTCTTCTGAGGAAGGATGGACCAAAAGTTGATCTGCTTCTGTTGTAAGTTTTGGCTCTTGTCTCAGGAGCTTTGTAATTCTAAAACTCAACTATTTTGCTAAGTTTTATCCATTCTTTCTTATTTTACTGGTAGAGAAGTGAACTGCCCTATCAGTGGTAGTGTCATCAACTCAGAAAGTTGTTTCTGGTCTGCTTCTTTATGCCAAACTTGAAATCTCCATATATTTTCCTAACACTTCATTCTAGGTAAAGGTAACTAAAATGCATTTGGAATTTTCATTTGTATTTTACATGCTTCAAAAAAAATAAATCTTTGACTCAACATAAGCTAAATGTGAGTTTAAATACACAGAGGGTGCCAAGAAATATATGCACATGTTGGCATGAAAACTTTCCGTTTCGTTGCTGTAAGACTGCATCATGAGCTAGACACAGTGGTGCACACCTGTAATCCCAGCAACTCAGGAGGCAGAGGCAGGAGGATGGTGAGTTCAAGGCCAAAGGCAGCCCATGTAAGTTAGCTAGTGAGACCCTGTCTCAAGATAAAAAATAAGAAAGGGTCTGGGCATGTGGTTTAGTGTCAAAGCACTTGCTAGCCTGTGCGAGGCCCTGGAATCAACCCCCTACCTAATCATCACACACACACACACACACACACACACACACACACACACACACAAAAGGGAATATGCTTGCATTGATTTGATTAACACCATCTTTTTAAAAAATAAATATTAGTAGGGTACAGAGTAATAAGGCATTTCATATATCCATCGTACAACTCTTAAATCAGTTTTGCTTACACATCCATCCCCTTACATATTTTACAGAACAGGATGAACAAAAAAGAAGAAAAGAAGAAAATAGTAGGAATTTTAATTAATATGTAATGACAGTCGTATGTAACCAAGGGCTGTACCCTCATTGATTTTGCTTCTTTTTCCATATATTTGTATAGTTGCATCCTGTATTTTGTGTTTTTCCTGTTCCTCTTTACCTCTCTACATTGTTCCCCTTCCTTTTCTCCCCTTCCCCAACCTCCTATCCCACCCACTTACCCCTTCTCCCTTCCTATTGGGTCTACTTGTATTTTCCATTCTTAGATAAGTATGATTGTTCATTTTTATATGTCTATATATGTAATTTTTTTTTCCTTTAAGTTAGATTTAGCTCCCAGATACAAGCAAGAGCATGTGATATTTCTCTTTTTGAGTCTGGCTTAATTCACTTAAAATGTTGCTCTGCAGTTCCATCCATTTTGCTGCAAATGACATGATTTCTCCTTCTTTGCTGCTGAGTAGTAGTCCGTTGTTACTTATACCACAATTTTTTAATCCAATCCTCTGTTGATGGACATCTTGGTTGATTGCATACCCTTGCATTTGTGAAGGGTGCTGCATTAAAGATGGAAGTACAGGTGTCCCTGTGGTATGTTGACTTATGTTTATTTGAGTACATTCCCAGAAGTGGAGAAAAAGAAACACTTTTACATTGCTAGTGGGACTGTACATTTGTTCAGCCACTTTGGAAGTCAATATGTAGGTACCCTAAGAAACTGAAAACCGATCTACCATGTGATTAAGCTATAACACCATCTTTTGAGTGAATGCCATACTACATATTGTTCCCGCATTTCAATTCAACTTTGAAAAGTAATACACAGATAACATCTCTTAAAATGTATGTCCATTAATTTTGGCACCCCTGGTATATAGACATAGGTACAAGCTGTTGATCTCATTGTGGGCTGGGGCCTTTCACATCTGTTCAGATTTGGGGATAACTATTTTGCAGCGAGTATTTTAGTGGTGGAAGGGAACTGTGTCTGATAGTATTTTTTAAATGTTTTAGTGGCTGTAATATTGATCCTTTGCAGTATAATTGTCTGGAAAAAATTTCTGTTGTTCTCTCAAGAGACTTTTAAGTTATTATAAAACACATATCCTAACTTAAATTAGCCTGTTGGAATTTTTTCATAGTTCAGAGTTCAGGCACCTATACTTTAGTAAAATCTTGAAATGATTCCATTACCCACTGAAGAAAACAGTCAGTTGTAGGTAGAATTCTAGGAAGAGAAACTACATTCATTTCCTGTATGCAGATAGGAAAAGTTCTGAGAAAAGCAAGGTTTGTAAGTTTGTAGACTCTTTCTTAAAAGATTATAATGTTTCCCTTCATGGGTTAAAACATGAAGATCCAACTTATAAACCATCCAGTGTAGATGTGAAGTACTCATTGCCACCGAAGATCTGTAAGTCAGAAGTTTTCTGCTTGATGCACTATTTTTGGAATTATGTTTAGATGGGCATCTTTTCAGTGAGCAGGTGAAAATTGAGCTAAAGATGTTCAACTATTTCTTCAAAACAATTTCTTGGAGCTGTATGAACTCTCTACTTGGGCCATCACCATTGAACTTGAAAATAGTCTCTGGCATTGTATTTTTCTCTTATGTCAATAGGCACTCTCATCTTTTATAGACTGAAAGCTCGGTAGAATGAACAGTCCTGCACGGGGAACAGTCTTCTTTAATCAGTACACCCTGCCAGTTATGGTGGCGCATGCCTGTAATTCCATGACTCGGGAGGCTGAGGCAGGGGGATGTCAAGTTCAAGACCCGAGGCAGCCTACATAATTTAGTGAGACCCTGTCTCAAAATAAAAAGTAAAAAATAGACCGGAGGTTTAGCCCAGTGGTAGAGCACTTGCAAAACATGCATGAGACCCTGAGTTCAACCCCCAGTGCTGCAGGAAAAAAAAAAATCAATACCTCTTGGTTGTAAATGCCATTATAAAACAATCCTTCCAGGTTCACCTCACTGTACCTGGCCTTCTACCGTGACTAAAGCTTATTTTTTGTGGTAAAAGCTTGTGTTGCTTAGAGCAATAAGTATTAATTTGCTAAAAACAGCCAAGAATTAGAATGAGAAATGAAATGCAGCCAGAATACTATAGCTAGGGATTGTAGTTTGGTTATGTTAATAATATAACCCAAGTATTGATTTAGCCAAACTATTTCCCGTGACTATTGGGAAAAGCATGTGTGCGATAAGGGATTTGTGAGGAGCAGATAGCCATTAGAATGTAATGGCACATGCCTCTACATCGGGCATGATGGCATATGCCTCTAATCCCACCAGCTCTCAAGGCGGAGGCAGGAGGATGGTGAGTTGGAGGCCAGGGGCAGCCTGCACAGTTTAGTGAGATAAGTTTTTAAAGGGCTGGTAGTCCAGTCCAGTGGGAGAGCACTTGTAAAGTATGTGTGAGGCCCTGGGTTGAACTCCCATGTACTGTGAAAAAGGCGGGGGACGGGGGGAGGGGGAAACACACACACACACACACACACACACACACACACACACACACACACAGAGCTTCAGAAAAACTACATGTGTTATTTTGATGCAAATGGAAAAGCTTTCTAAACTGGAAACACAAAGATATAAAAAAGACCTAAAAACTTGGGTCTCTAACACAAACCCTAGCTGAGTTTTTTCAGTAAATATACATTATTGGGGGGTAAAACACAACTGTCTCTTTGTCTAGATTTTTATCAAAAGCATTCTTCTGAAGGCATCTGGTTTCCTGCCGTCACTCCCACAGTGGTACTGTTATCCTTCCAGAACTTTGGCAGCTAGGGATTTATCAAATAGCATAATAAAGTCAGCACTGTATCCTGGAAATCTGACTTGATTAGCAGTAGTATTTTAAGTAGCTTTACAGCCATGCCACTCTGGTGTCCGATCTCCTCAAATCTCAAATGCTAAGCAGAGTCAGCCTGGTGGATGAGAGACCACCTGGGAATACCGGGTGCTGTAGGCTTGGGAGAAAGACCTGCTGCCCACTCCTGAAACAATCAGCCATTGAAAACCCTGTGAATAGCAGAGAAGCACTGACGTGGTGCCAGGCACAGGCACAGTGTCGGGGAGGGTTTCATTCTGTTGTACAGAGGGTCACTTTGAGTCAGACCGAACTTGATGACACTTAACAACAACAGTATCTCAACTGCTCTTCTGCCTTCTCCTTGCACTCTGTTATGTATGGTGACATGTCCAGAGGAAGAACGTTTTGGTGAGAGAAGTAGGACCTGTTTCCTTGTCAGGTGGGCCTTTTCATTGTTTTATAGCCAGCTTAGGAAACATGAAAGAATTTTGGAAAGATGTTATTGGTTTATTGATTCTGCTGGGAGAAACAAAGGGTAGTGGATTTGTTCTTCTGTTTATCTTTGCTTTTTATCAGAATCCAAGCAGTTAATTAGTCGAGAGAAAGTTCTAATTTGAAATTTCCAAACAATAGTAATTATTACAGCTCACATTTATGGAGTGTTATGGGCCAGATACATTTTAAAGTTATTGCCTCATTTAATCGCCCCTACAGTCCTCTGAAATATATGTGTAAAAATGAGAAAAATGATTTGGGGTTTTTGTTTTGTTGTCATGTGCCATCAAATTGGATCTGACTCATAGCAACCCTGTGTACAGCAGAGTGAAGCAGTACTCAACACTGTGCTATCCATGTGATCTTTTTTGTTTAAGCCTATTGTTGCAGCCAGTATGTTTCTTCTCATTTTGACTTGTGCCACATCAGCAAAGGGAGGTCCCAGGGGCTTTACTCCATTCCCATCATTAAGGTCAACTCTTGAATACCTTCCAGCCTGGGGGCTCATTTTCCAGCGCTCTGTTTGACACTGCTGCTCTGCTATTCATAGAGTTTTCACTGGCTAATTATTTTGGGAGTGGGCTACTGCATCCTTCTCCCTAGACTTTCTTAGTCTGGAAGCTCAGCTGAAACCTGTCCACCATGGGTTGGCTCTGCTGGTATCTGACATACTGTTGGCATAGCTTTCAGCATCATAGCAGCATGCAAGCCCACACAGCACAAGCTGACTGACACATGATTTCTTCTTTCTTTCTTTCTTTCTTTTTTTCTGGAGAGTTAATTGGTACAACTTTTCCTAAAGGTAATTTGGAACCATATATTAAAAATCTTAAGAAATTTGCATCGCCGGGCGCAGTGACGCACGCTTGTAATCCCAGAGGCTCTGGAGGCGGAGGCAGGAGGATTGCAAGTTCGAGACCAGAGGCAGTCTGCGTAATTTAGGGAGACCCTGTCTCAAAAAGTAAAAAAATGGGCTGGGGTTGCAGCTCAGTGGTCCAGCACTTGCAGTGCCTGGAAGTGTGAGGCCCTGGGTTCAATCAAACCCCAGTACTGGGGAAAAAAACATCTTAAGAAATTTGCTAGACATGGTGGTGCGCACCTGTAATCCCAGCATTCAGGAGGCTGAGGCAGGAATATTACCACAAGTTCAAGGCCAGCCTCGTCTATATATTATGTTCAGGGCCAGCTGGGCTACATAGTGAGACCCCCTTTCAAGTTCATGCCTTTGCACCTAGGAAGTTTGTGTATGAGTGGTGATCCTATAGAAGCAGCTGCAAGAGGGCTCAGGATGAAGGGACATGTTCAGTGCAGCATTAGTACCAGTGTTAGGATAACTTAGATCCCACTACAGGAGACTGCTTAAATTCTGGAGAATTTAGGCAGAGGAACATTATGTGCTCATGGAAAATCACGAGGCCACACTAAACACCATAGGAAAACTTCCAGAGTGTGTTGAGTAAGAAAACGGAAGCAGGTATCAGAGTGGTAGGGAAATGTGATTCTAACTTATTTGGCTTTTAAAGTTTCTGTGTATACTTTTATATGAGGAAAGGTCTAGAAATGTATGAATGCACACCAGAAGGTTAATTATAGTTGCCTATAGATCTGAACGAAAAGTAAAGATGTCACATTGAAGACAAAGGTGCGCCTGACTCATGCCGTGGTGTTTTCAGTCACATCATATGGTTGTGAAAACTGGACACTGAATAAGGGAGACAGGAAAATTGATGCTTTTGAGTTATGGTGCTAGAGACGACTGTTGAATATACCATGGACTGCCAAAAGAACCAACAAATCTGTCCTAGAAGAAGTACAACCAGAGTGCTCCTTGGAAGCAAGAATGGCTAGACTGCGTCTTATATATTTCGGACATGTAGTTAAGAAAGATCAATCCCTGGAGAAAAACATCATGTTTGGGAGAGTGGCAGGTCAACTCAAAAGAGGAAAACCCTCTACCAGATGGATTGACACAGTGTCTGCAACGATGGGCTTAAACATAAATAAGATCGTGTGCCTGGCACAGAATAGGGGAGTGTTTTGATCTGCTGTACATAGGGTTGCTATGAGTCGGAGTCGACTGGATGGCACCTAACAACAATAGATCTGAGATTTCAAAGTTTTAAAGTTTCTTTCTTTTTTTAATTATTATTCAGCAAGTATTTGTTTAGCTGTTTCTGTAGCCAACCATTGTATTTTCTGAAATAGTAATTTATTTCTTCTACAGTTAAAATTTGATGTTACATTTTAGGAAAAAAATTTCAGTTTCCCAATTTTTTCCCATCAAATGACTAAAATGGTGACCTTTGGTCGCTAAAGTGGTCAGATATATGGAAAATTAATCGTTGACAACATTCTGTTCACAAAGGTACGGAAGGGAACGAGACTTGAGTACTTGAGTGTGACTGTGAGGGAGAGCTGAGGAGGTGTTGGCCGTGCACTGGCATCTCTCTCTCTGTCTCTCTCTATGGTTTCCTTTTGGTGACGGTGGCCCCAGATGCACAACTCTTTGTTTATTTATTTCAGGCAACTGCAGGAGCAGCAGCGACAGAAGGAGCTGGAGAGGGAGCGGCTGGAGCGAGAGAGGCTGGAGAGAGACAGAATGGAGCGGGAGAGGATGGAGCGGGAGCGGCTGGAGCTGGAGCAGCTGGAGCGGGAGCGGCTGGAGCGGCAGGAGCGCCTAGAACGCCAGGAGCGGCTGGAGCGCGAGCGGGAGAGGCAGGAGCGGCAGGAGCGGGAGCGGCAGGAGCGGGAGCGGCTGGAGCAGCTGGAGCGGGAGCAGGCGGAGTGGGAACGCAGAGCGCCCAGTGCCGGTAAGGAGCTCAGGCCCGGGTGCAAATGGGTGAGCGGCTGCCTAGGACCAGGCGGCGCCTGCCCACCTCCGCATCTCCTCTCTGCATTGCTTCTGTTGCCTAGAAGCTAAAAGAAAGTCCCGGGAATTTTTATTCTGAGACCCCTAACCTCCTGATAAATTGGCTCTAAAGTCTGAGTGTGTTTCTCTGGAAAGTGTTTTATATTAGATGAACTTGGGAGACAGTTCCTTCAGGAAGTTGCTTATGGTGTCTGGCACACTGCGTGGTGTTACCACACCATGTGGCAGGAAGTTAGCCTGAATTAAGCTAAAGGTTTTGAAGAAGGAATTAAAGTAGCAGGTGAAAAATATTTTCTCTAAAACTGGTAATTTAAGTACAGTTTCTAAGCTGGGCATGGTGGCTCACGCCTGTAATCCCAGCGATTTGAGAGACAGAGGCAAGAAGATCACAATTTTAAGGCCAGAGGCAGCCTCCATAACTTAGTGAGGCCCTGTCTGAAGATAAAAAATAAAAAAGGGGCTAGGGGTACAACCCAGTGGTAAAGTACTTGCAAAGCATGTGTCAGACCCTGGATCAACCTCCCAGTACTGCAAAAATTAATTTTCTAGTATTGTGAAAATAACTAAATCCAGTGGAATTTGTTAAAAGATATAAAAATTTAAGATATGGCTCTAAGTTTGAGGTATTTTGACGTTCATCAAAGAATATTTATTCCTTATGGCCTGGGTCAAAGACTCAATGTAGGTCGACTAAATCTTGGTTGGTAGGTTGGTTTATTGTTTAAGTTAATTCATTTGTTTATAACTGCCTAATTATCTTCTGGGGTTATGGCTAAGAAAAAAAAACTTTTCCACAAATAAGCATTGAATTAGGAAGTTCCTTGCCCATGGTAGTAAACATTTTGCATTTTTGCTATCTGATTTTTTTAAAAACAACTAAATATATTCTTCTGTGATCCTTTTCATGGAAATTTCATGTCTTTTTAGTAATAAAAATTAAGAGCAGTACTATCTTATAAATGATGGATGAATCAATATAATTTGTGAATGTACTTATTAGATAAAGACAGCTTATTTCATTTTCTTCAGATCCCAAAGCGTGTTTACGAGTTAAGGCTCTCTATGTGAGAGCAGTTGTTTGCGCGTGTCTGATTCTCTGCACTAACTGTAGTCTGTGTGTACTTGTGTCTGATCGCTGGTTTGTGGCTTCACTCGCTCCCTTTTTCTCTCTCCTTTTTTATCCTCCTTTGCTGCTGCTCCCACCTCTGTCCAGCTCCATCTTCAGACAGCTCCCTGTATAGCGCTCCACCTCCTGACTACTCCAGTTGCCAGCCTCCTCCGGCGCCTCCTCCATCATACGCTAAGGTCACCTCGGCTCCTGGGCCTGAGGCCACTCCCGATTACGCTGGCGGGACTGCTCTGCCACCTACTTCCACACCCCCCACCCCACCACTTCGACACTCAGCGACACGTTTCGCCACATCTCTAGGTTCCGCCTTCCACCCCGTTCTTCCCCACTACGCAACAGCTCCTCGGCCTCTGAACAGAAACTCTCGGCCTTCCTCTCCTGTGAACACGCCCTCCTCCCAGGCTCCAGCCGCGAGGCCCTGTGCCTGGCCCCCTGCCAGCTTCTCCCCGCTGCCTCCCTCACCTCCCATAATGATCAGCAGCCCCCCCGGCAGAGCAGCCGGCCCAAGGCCCGTCCTCCCCGTCTGTGTCTCTTCTCCTGTGCCCCCGATGCCTCCGTCACCGACAGCCCCCAACGGGCTGCTGGACTCTGTGACCTACCCAGTGTCTCCGCCGCCTACCTCAGGGCCAGCGCCCCTGGCCTCCCTCTCCCACTGTGGACCACAGGCCTCTCCTCCTCCAGGCGCCCCTCCTGCCTCAACGCCCTCCTCCAAGCCCAGTGTTCTCCCTTCTCCCCCTGCAGCTGCCCCCGCCTCTGCGGAGACCCCTGTAAACCCTGAGCCTGGAGACCCCTCTGCTTCCGAGCCAGGCTTGCAGGCCGCCTCGCAGCCGGCCGAGACGCCCGCACCCCCGGGTAAGGCTCCACTCCCACCGCCGACAGCCAGCCCCGAGAGCAGCACCCACCGCCATGACTGCCTGGCACGGGGAGGACCATCCAGTGGTGGCCGTCCATGGGCCATGGGGCCAGGTGGTGCTGGGGTGCTGTTGTAATGTTAAAAGTTACAGGTGAAATGGTTGTTCCGTTCTGTGTGGCTCAGTTGCATTTGGAGGGTCAGTGTGGGGGATTCTCTTGTAGATCTGGATCTTGAACTTGGCGTAGTTCTAGAAGGTTCTTTTGAGTATTTAAGGGCCCGCATGCAAATGCGTTTCTTTTAAATCTTACCAGAAAACCTTTCCTTGACCCACTTGATCTACCCTGCAGTAAACATGCGCATGAAGTCCTTTCCCTTTATTCGCTGGGGCAGTTGGAGGCCCGCTCTGTGCCCAGCTCTCGTCATGACTGGTGTGGCCCCGATTGTCCCCTGGAGCGTCCCTGCGCGTGGCCCCTTCATACTGTCCACCCTGCATCAGGCCCCTGTGTAGACTCTGAGGTGGGGCCCGCCATACTCCCTGAGCAGCATCCTTCATTTGCCGGAGGATGGAGGCAGGAGGGGCGGTACACACGCCCCAGAATTCCACCCTGATCAGTACCCCGCCCTCACCAGCCCTTGCTGCTGGGCAGCCGGGGACGAAGGGTGCGACCTCCAAGTGGGGCTTATTGCCTGTAGAGGGGGACCCCTCTCTGTAAGGAAGAGATGCTTAGCAGCCCCAGGGTTTTTTGCTGGTTGTTTTTAGTGTAGGATATAGAAAGGGTGTTAGAAACAAGTTTACCCTGGAAGAAACAGTCTTACAGTTTGAACCTCCTCCACAAGTTTTTCCTTAAGGCAGAGTAACAGGGCTTGTTAGGACTATGTATTTTCCACATTTGCCTGAAGGTTGAGTCCGGTTCTGGTATTTGCAGCTTGGTGTCACTGTGGCATGGCCTTGGACGAGGCACAGCCAGCCTGACAGGCAGAACCATGCAGCTGCTCCAGCTCGGAGCTCTGACGCCCCACAGGAGGTGCACAGCCCCCTGCTCTGTGCCTTTCCAAAAGCCATCTGTGTTTTTTGCGTGCACAACTGCTCCAGCTAAAAATATTGGCAGTTCCCCCCAGCGTGCAAACTCCACCATGTTCTAAGAAATCCCTTCCAGGCCTTCTAGAGGGGACCCCCACCAATCGGTGTCCTGATACTGAATAAATTCGTGTTTCCTCCCCCTTGTGATTTTACTTGGTTTGCATGGTCCTTGTCCTTCCCCAACTCAAAGGCTAAAACAGTTCTTACTTCAGATTGTATGTTAATTATTTCTAAGAGTTATGTGAGGTTCTCTGTTAGTAAATTCCCATGCTTCAGTGATTCTCAGCACTGGATTTAAGTGTAGAATATTTTTAAGACCCTAAGGCCTGCTGGGACCTACGCCTCTTTCACATTCTTAATCCAGTCGCTTCGACTGTCTATAACCCAGAAATACCATAGTTGACTTCCTTACGGGAGAATACCTTGTGTCAACACCTGAGGTTTACATGGATTACTTGGGGCCTCTTATTTCAAGTAGTACTAACTGCCACTGTATATAACTAGTTTGTTTGTGTTTTTATGTTTGTGAGGGGATGCTTACCTCTCTCCCAAATTTTCCAAGCATTTATTTTTATTATTTTCCAAATTTCCATGGAGGGACCAATTAGATAATCCATTGCATAGTTCTGTTAGTCAAAGTCTAACATCGGAATGAATAGTTGTGTGTACACACTGGCCTTTTCTATTTTAGTATCTTTTATAAACTCGTGTAGACTTTTCCACACTATGGTAGATTGAAGTCCTGTGTAGTGTTGAGTCCCCTTATTTAGCATGGCATACTATAATTTGTCCTG
>VMDO01001930.1:53359-164250 GCA_007922755.1 Pedetes capensis
GTGCCCCCACCTCCTCCACCACCACCTGCCCCTCCGCTCCCTGCATCTGGATTGTTCTCGGGGTCTGTGTGTGAAGACAGTCGCCCTCTAACTGGACTTGCTGCTGCAATCGCTGGAGCCAAGCTTAGAAAAGTGTCACGGGTAAGTATAGTGCCCAGTTAGCGCACTATTTTAATGTATGTTTTATTCTTTCTAAATGCTGTTGTTGTTAGTGTCATCAGGTTGGATCCGACTCATAGCGACCCTGTCTGTATCCAACGCAACAAAACACTCCCCGACACTGTGCCGTGCCCGGCACTATGTCAGTGCTTCTTTGCTGTTCACAGGGTTTTCAGTGGCTGTTTTGGGCGTGGGCTGCCAGGTCCTTCTCCTTAGCCTACAGCACCCCATATTCCCAGGCAGTCTCCCATCCAAGGACTAAGCAGGCCTGACCCTGCTTAGCTTCTGAGAGCAGATGGATCGGATGCCGGGTGCCGGGGCCAGAGGGATGGCTGAAGGCTTATTGACACTTAGTGTTATTCCACTGTTTGGTTCCTAAGGTTTCAATGTAATATTCGAGTACTCTTTGAAATGAGTGCTGCTGTGTTCTTCTGTTTTGACTGTAAGCTCCTGATGAACGCACCGCTGTCTGACCGAGGACGTTGTTCTGTGTGTCTGTTCTCATTTAAGGTGGAGGACGGCTCGTTCCCGAGCGGAGGCAGCGCCATCAGTGTGAACTCGGCCTCCTCTAAAGCCGATTCAGGGCGCGGAAACGGCCCCCTCCCTTTAGGGGGCAGTGGTTTAATGGAGGAGATGAGTGCCCTGCTGGCCAGGAGGTGAGACATCTCACTGCAGTGGACACGTCCACAGTGGAGGGGATTTGTTAATATTATCCCAAATATAAATTACTGACATGCAGTTCTTCCCTCTTAGAGGAGGAGTTTTTATACCAAGAGTTAGATAATTTCTTTAAAAGTCCAATTTGCCTTCTTTCTAGGAGAAGAATTGCTGAAAAGGGATCAACAGTAGAAACAGAACAAAAAGAGGAGAAAAGTGTAAGTGAACCAGGCACCCTCCTGCCCCTGCAGACGTGAAGTTCAGGGGCAGCTAATTCAGAAATGGTCAGAGAGGGTTGATTATGAACTTAATTAGCTTGAACTCACGTTCCCCCTTTTTTTGTTAACTACTCAGATATTAAAAATGACTTGTTGTGTTACTTATAAAACTTTAATGGCATCCTTAATAAAATGAGTTGACTATAGGGAGTAGTGGGAAGAGCCCTGATGTCCCAGCCTGTGGCGTTAGTTCTGTTGTTGCACGCGCCTTTAAATGAGTACCGGCCTCTTACTCGTTTTTCCATCTCTTGGCACCTCAGTTTCCTTACAGTAATATAAGATGAAAGGGTTAGACCCAATCAGTGTTTTCTCACCCCACACATAGGAGCGCTGGGGTTATTAGCCGTCCCATTAGAGGCACGGACTTCATGCCTCCTCTCACTTCACCTGGGGAAGGCTGCTCCGCCTGCGCCTTGGAGTGTTCAGCATGTAATGTAACTGTCTTTCACGCCCTTCCCGGGATGGTCTGGCTCCCTGGCATTGCCTAGTGCAGGTTCTCAGTGAGAACAGCTCAGGGAAGATGCTACAGAGAAGTGGGTGGGGGTGTCAGGAAGAAGGGAAGAGAAGGAAGAGGTCTGTGCTGGGATGAAAGGGAAAAAAGAGATGAAGGGAGAAAGTGGAGGCTGGGCGAACATGGGAGGGACCATAATAAACACTGCGTGACCACAGCATCAAGTTTCTAGTGGACGAGGTACTGATAGATACATTTCTGCATATCTAGGAGGATTCAGAGCCTCTGACTTCTAAGGCATCTTCAACAAGTACTCCTGGTAAGTTTGGGAGAAACATTTTAATCTTTATAAATTTTCCCTAAATGTTAATATTGCCCCATAAAAAGTCTCCTCTTTCTGGCCAGGCACCTTGGCATACACCTGTAGTCCCAGCAGCTCAGAGGACTGGGGCAGGAGGATCTCAAGTGTGAGGCCAGGGGCAGGCTGTGCACGTAGTGAGACCCTGTCTCCAGATAACAATGGGGCTGAGAAGGCTCCTCAGCAGTAGAGCGCTTGCCTCACCTGCAGGAGGTCCCGGGTTCAACCTCCCAGTTCTGGGGGAGGGGGACACACCCCCTTTCCCACGTTTGGGTCAAGTGACCACTGGGTCCCTAAAATCCTGAGGTTCTTTGTTCACATTCGGAAGCATTGGCTTTTTTCTCTGCCTCGTGTGGTCCCGAAGCCGCTGTGGCTTTCTTCCTCACGTTGCAACCTCTATAAAAACTCAGCATCCCTGGTCATAACCCTCTTGGAAAACCGTAGTTGTTACACACGTTGTGTGTTATCGTCAGCGATTTGAGATTATTAGCTCAAACAAGGAATTATGTTATCTGACAAAAGGGAAGTAGGCAGTAGTTCCTAAAGGTAAAGGTCAATGAGCCTGTTAGCTGGAACCGGATCCGTTTCACAGCACCCTCAAACTGGAAAGGCCTTTGTTCTAACCATTCATTTGGTGATGCTGGTAAGGAAGTAAAGCTTCTAATTTATAAACTGCAAAATCTCTTAAAATCTTTTGAGAAACACTCTTGAATATAATAAAGTTTCTGACACTGAGAACTCTTGCACATAGAATATACATTACTTAGAATATTAACAACAAGCCGGGCGTGGTGGCGCACGCCTGTAATCCCAGCAGCTCCGAGGGTGGAGGCAGGAGGATCGCAAGTTCAATACCAGAGGCAGTCTGCGTAACTTAGCGAGACCCTGTCTCAACAAGTACAAAAAAAAAAAAAAAAAAAAAAAAAAAAAAAAAAAAATGGGTTGAGGGTGCAGCTCAGTGGTACAGCACTTGCAAAGCATACAAGCAAGAGGCCCTGGTTCAACCACCGGTACCGCAAAAAGAAAAAAAAAAAAAAAATAACAACATAACGTGCTACTGGAAGGAAGTCGTGAACATTACATCCAAGATGGGAATATGACATTATATACATGCGTGTCTGTCTTCACGTTTGTTCAGAGACTAAGAACTGGGCAGTCTCTTTAGCTCCTTATCTGTTTTGGAATGAAGTGACGTAAATAGACGTGATGAATAAACATCCAGAATGGCCCACGGGAACCATTATAGAGAAATATCAATAGGAATTCCTAATATTTTGATTTAGAAGCTACCAGCCACTTCCAGAATTACTTTTAAAAAATATATTTTTGTGGCTATAACCATCTCCCCCACTCCAAAGAAATCCTTCATTGAAGGTGACAATAGGCTTATTGTTTGTTGTATGGTACAGTAATTAACATTGTGACCTGATGACCTATTTCTCCTCAGTCCCACCTTCTTTTTCCTCTAAAGAGGGCTCAGTTTACAGTATTAGTTTTCAGTACCTTTATGAGAAACTCACTGGTTTGTGACCTATTTATTTTAGCTTTATCCTGATCAGTCAAAATTGTATTATTAGGACCAAAGACACTTTAGAAACGAACCATAGTTTAGGGCCACAGAATCTTTAGACTACGATGAGAGTCACAGATTCTCTGCTCAGAGATAAAAATCACCTTTATCCAAACTTGCTCATAATTTCAAAGTGTTCCTGAATTCCCTGACAGTTATCTGTGGATCCTTAATTAAGAATTCCTTACCTGCTGCAAATGGTGATACATGCCTGTAATCCCAGCATCTTGGGAGACAGAAGCAGGAGGATCACAGGTTCGAGAGCAGAGGCAGCCTGGGTAACTTAATGAGACGCTCTCAAGATAAAAAATTAGAAAGAGGCTGGGACTGCAGTCCAGTCTTAGGCCACTTGCAAAATGCATGCAAGGCCCTGTGTTCAACCCCACGGTACCACATGCAGGGGCAAAAAAAAAAAAAAAAAAAAAAAAAATTAAAAGAGGGTTCTAGTTTGGCAGTGAGAAAGGACTTTGACCAGTATTAAGAGGCAGCACCTGCTGCGTCTTACCCCTTTAGAATTGCTTCCTCATCCTCTGCCTGCCTGTTTGGTGAGAGTGTCCTGCTGGCTGTTCCCTGCATGCCCAGCAGTTTTATTCCCGTTTTCCCTCTCTTCGCTGCTTGGGCTGGTGTGTTGGATGTGTCTGATCCAGTCAGTCTTAGGCAACATCTGATTATTTGAAGCTCCCCAGCCAGCTCTGGACTCACCACCGCTGGGAGGGCCATGGAGAGAATGTGTTAGCTGTCAGAGTACCAGAGAAGGAATTTAAAAGAGTCATGCGGGCTGGGCTGTAGCTCAGTGGGAGAGCACATGGATTCCGTTCCCAGCACCACCAGAAAAAAATGTGCAATGAGGAGAGAGGAGCTGATGAGGAGTAAAGTAAGATCAGAGATGATGTTAAATCTCCCCCACTCATCTCTGGACACAACAGAAATCCAGAGCCAAAGGCAGGGCATCACGGGAGAGTTGGATTTAGTTCTGCATACTTGTATTTTGAAGAGGCTGTGAAGCTAGCTGGGAATGTGCGGAAACCAGTGAGGGCCACATGAGATCTCAGCGCAAAATTGGACTTCTTTTTTTTGGGCCGTACTTGGAGGTTGAACCCAGGGCCTTGAGCATACTTTGCAAGTACTCTACCACTGAGCTGTGCCCCCAGCCCAGGGTCTCACTAAGTGACACAGGCTGTCTCTGGCCTTAAACTCGCAATCCTCCTGAGTTGCTGGAATTATAGGTGTGCACCACTGCACTTGGTTAAAATATCTCAGTGAGAACAATACAGTGCGGCCTCAAATTTATTTTGAGATTTTCCAGGTATTTTCCCAGAGAACTTTTTGGATTTAGATGAAATGTTGGAATACACAAACACATTACAGATTATACTTTTCATTTGTTTACAATTGGCACTAAAAATAGTTTAGTCTAGGTAATACTACCCAGTTCCAATTAATTTTAACAATCCTAATTAAAATTATCCTTTATGATTATTATAATGTTCATTAGAGACATTTCAAAGTACTTGGTTTATAGAGCTATATTATGTAGATTTTACAACCTAAGTTTTTTTGTTTTTAGGAAATTTATACTTAATATTTATCTGTAGTACTATTGTATAAGTAGGTATAATGATATATTAATGTATTTGTTTGTTTCACAATGACTCTGGAAGCATATCAGGTATTTAAAGCATTTGTTCTTTGTTTTTGAAGAACCAACCAGAAAACCTTGGGAAAGAACAAACACAATCAATGGCAGCAAGTCCCCTGTCATCTCCAGGTACCCGGTTTCCTAAGTCTTATATCATTTAGGTATCTGAGAAGAAATTAATTCGTTTTTACTGTAGGAAAAAACTAAGCTATGAGCCAGGTGCGGTGGTACATGCCTGTCATCCCAGTGACTCAGGGGGCAGAGGCAGGAGGAACACAAGTTCGAGGCCAGAGGCAGCCTGCATAATTTAGCGAGACCCTGACTTGAAATAAAAAATAAGAAATGGCTGGGGTGCAGCTCAGTGCTCAATTGGGCAGCACTTGCAGAGCATGTGTGAGGCCCTGGGTTCAACCCTCAAGTATGAAAAAAAAATTGTTAACTGGAGGTTTTACAGAGGAGTCCACAAAGCAGCCATAATTCAGCTATTATTGGACAAGCACCAAGACATGTTCTCACTAGTGATCATCTGGAATTTTAAGACAGCTTTAACTCTCTCAATTTGTTTATTTTGGAAAATTCAAGTTAAAAGAAAGACCGGTACAGCAGGTACTCCGGTGCATATCACTTAGACTAACCAGTTAGCATTTTGGCATGTATTTCTTAACTGCATGCCCATCCATACTGTTGTCCCCTGAATAGTTTGAAAGCAATTTGTAAATAAGTGCCCCTTATCTAAATACTTCAGCATTTTTCTAAAGAACCCAGGACATCAACGGAGCCACAATACCATAACTCCCAGGATATTTAGCAGTAATATTACCTATCATTGTATCTGCTGTTATTAACATTTTTCCATTAGTCTGATGGACACTGTTCATAGATTTATTTTAAAACACAATTTTTGGAAGAAATTTTTGTATTTTAGACTGAAAACCAACTGGCAGTAAAAGAGGAGCGCTTAAAAGAGTACAAATAAAACTTAAAACTTTGAATTTGTAAGGTAGAAATTTACTCTGTCACAGTTGAAACTTCTAATCATGATCAAGTTACAAAAGATAGTGCCCAGAAATAATGGATGAGGAAATGAGCATTTCTACCAGTTACGTGTGGGCACAGTCAGGCAGATTCACTGTTTCTTACTCAGACGTAGTTTGTTACCATGAATAAATGTATGTCATAAACCTTGAACGTAGGTGAAACTTTTCTTGACATATGAGACAATTTTTAAAGACTCATTTTCCCTTGAGACAGAAAAGTATGTATTTAGAGACTCAAAAGATGTTTTAGCTTTTCTTTCTGAGCTGCCTTACTTATTGTCTCATAAAAAGCAAACTTGACTCCAGTTATAGAAATTTAATAAAGAAAAGCATAAGAACGGACTTATTATCACAAACATTCTACATTACCCTAAGTCTAAATTTGGATTTGGCTTTTGTGTGATTTTTCCTGATGGCAAGAAAGAAATTTGGGAATGGCACAATTGTTTAAGCTCCACAAAGAAGCCAGGCCTTTTTGAATGTGTAAAAGCTTTTGGTTTCCGAGGGACCAAAAGATGATCATATTTGACTTTAGAAGAAAATGGAGGCAAATTGCTTTTGGTGGACATGTTTTTACATTTACGTTTCTTGGATACCTGAGGTGACCTCCTAACGCATGTCTAATAGTCACAGATTTTCTTCAGTAGCACAAGATGAAGTCTAACGTATCAAGTACAAACAGAACTGTGACGTGCCAGTTGTCTTTTAAAGGCACGGAGAAGAGTCTGTTCTCCTTTTTGCCACTATCCTGCATGTCTCCTTCATTCACAAGAATTCTGTAGTGAACCTGCCCGAAGCTAGGCCTGAATTGATGATAGCAGAAGTCATACGTGGAAGAGATTCTCCAAATGGAATATGTCTTTTGATTTTTTTTTAATCTCATTTAGCAGAGGAAAAATACCTTTTTTTAGACTTCTCAAGGTAGAAAGTCATTAATTCAATAAGTACTTGAAAGGTCACCATTTGGGACTATTCTTATATAGAAGAGTCAAATCTTGGTAATCACATTCCAACCCTGTTGGATGGTTTCCCTTGCCTTTTTCCAAATAGAAACTATGAAACACCTGACTGTTGTCTGACTATTTGCATGCTTTTTGAAGAGTTGATCTAACCAAGCTAGGCAGGTGCTACATACCTATAATCCCAGCGATTTGGGAGGTAGAGGAAGGAAGATTACAGGCTCAAGGCCAGAGCCAGCCTGCATAACTTAATGAGACCATCTCAAGATAAGAAGTAAAAACTGGGCTGGGAGTACAGCCCAGTGGTAGAGCACCTGGAAAGTATGTGCAAGGCCCTGGGGTACCACCAAAAGAAAAAAGGAAAAAGAAAGAAAAAAAGTAGTTGATCCAGCTACATGTGTTTTGAGGTTTATCCCAAAGCAATTTTAAATCATATTCTTAAAATATGCTTTGGAAACTAAGAACAGTTTTACTATTCTTCCTGTTCCTTCTAAAAGCAAGTACGTTGGCCATTGAGTACATAGTGGTAAGATGAGCTGACGTTCTGTAGGACACACATCACCATGTGTGTTAATGCCCTGTAATGCACATGAGATGCCTTGCGACACCGTGCTCATTAAGTGAAGGTGTCAGAAGAGTAACAGGAAGCGTGTCATAGTAACTTGGCTTTACAACATGACTGGAATATAATGTTGGAAAGTCGGTGAATTCTCCCTATGATTTTTATTAAGAGCTCACTGATCCAGAATTCACAATGGGGAAAAAGTTCTATGCATGCCTGGGAGTGGTTAATTTTGTAGACCTCAAGCTACAACGATTTTGATTCTGTTTCTTAACGTTCACTATAATAGAAATGCCTTTGACTATGTTGTGATGGTTGGTGGGTAGGTAGGTGTTACTGTGCCTGCAGCCTCCCAAAGCCCTTGTGTGGTGACTTTTTAAAAATTGTATGCAGTTGTCAAGTAAAGGATATTCTCACGTAAGTAAAATTAGTCTTTTAAAGTATTTTTATTGGGTCAAATGAGTATTTTAAGGATAAAGGACTCCTTTAGCTCTTGTTTTGTTTGCTGTAACTGGAAGCCTATTAAAGCAGTGACATCATAAGATCTACCTTTTTAAATTCTCTTGTGTACTCCTTTAAATGGTTTTTCCCCTTCATAGACGGGATTCTCCAAGGAAAAATCAGATTGTTTTTGACAACAGGTCCTGTGATTCATTACACAGGTATCCTCCTGCTGTGGCTTTGTGATTTGAGACTTTCAAATAACATGTTGAGGATAGGGTCGAGCTTTTTCTACGTGGATTGGTAATCACCACAAGGGATCCATTTAGGAAGATCGAGGCTTTCTTTTTTAGCTTTATTGTGAACACTTAAACAAAAACAAAGCCTTGCCATCAGTTGATGGTTGGGTTAGAATAAATATGAACAGTAAACATCAGAAATTCTGCAGTGGAAGTCTCAGGCTACGTACATTGTCGAGGCTGTTTGTAGAGCTTTAGTGTCTTCCGTTAAAAGCTGTTCTCATGATTATGAGACAGAGTTTTAAAAAGGAGATGGTGGAACACAGAACAGTACTGTGAGCTTACTGGATGCTGAGGACAGTCTGTGTTTCTGAGCTGCTTTGTAGTGTATTGAGTATCTTTAACAACCTGATCTCTAACATCCTGAGCAGAGTGTTCTACAATGAGCCCTATGATACCATCTTTTTAATTATGAAAACTCAAGGTCGGAATCGTCTTGGGCTGGGGCACGGCTCAGCATGCACAAGTCTCAGTCTCCAGCACACACACGCGCGCACACACACACACACACACACACACCACACACGGGTTTGAATCATCCATTTCTCTTTAGTTAAAAAAAAAAAAAGACTGTTTAAAAAAGCTTCAAATGCTTTTCAGCAGAAGAGGAACTTCAGTATTGTAGTACAGTTATTTTATAGGCAAGTGTCTAGAGGCAACACTTCATAAAGTGATAAACAGCTCTGGTAAATCCTCATGTTTTGAAATCAATCATGTTAAACCCATAGGTTAAAAATAATTAAATCTGGGCACAGTGGCGCACACTTGTAATACCAGTGACTCAGGAGGCTGAGGCAAGAGTGTCAGGAGTTCAAGGCCAGAGGCAGCCTGTGCAACTCAGCAAGACCCTCTCTCAAAAATAAACTTTAAGACATGGGGCTGACAGTAGAGTGCTTGCCTAGCATGTTTGTGGCCCTGGATTTAACCCTCCTGTACTGAGGGGGGTGGGAATAAATAAATAACTGAAATACAGTCATGTTTTTAGAAATAATTCATGTTATTGTATACATCTATTTTATAACGTACACAGCAGGTCTACTGAAAACATGAGTGGTGTATAGAGGGAGTGTCTGTGGCAATAAATAGGAATTCTGCAATGAGATTCTATGGTCAAATTCTTACTAAAGTTATTTTTATCCCATTGAGCAAAATATTTGGCCAGTTTATATTTTCAGCCATTTAAATCTCCATAAAATGTTCATATTGCAGTAGTGAAATAGTTTTTGCTACTTTTTTCTTGAGGTGGATTTTTCTGAATAAAATTTATTACGAAAATTTGTTAGAACATAGAAAAATAGGAATTAGCAATGAAACCTTCTCAGTTATCTTACTGCTTTCACACACATTGCCCCTAGGATAATGTCAAAAAACTTGTTTTTTAAAAAGTGGTGATTACTTCTTTCCTTCAGTATGAAAAGTTCCCCCTGAGTTAATCTCATGGTGGCGGTGGTGATGGATTGCATGTTGGCATGAATTAAATTTTTAAAAAACTGCATGTTTCCACAATTGTTTATTATATAACACAACTTTTAAATTGTTTAATAAATACAGATATATTTATAGCCTACTGCCAAGTTAAATAAGAGATTGTAGCTGCTCGTGAATTTCAGAGGTATTCGTTTTATAGCTTAGAAAATAACTAGCTCGTTGTACCACTTAAAAGTGAGGGAAAAGCAGAATGATGAATAATTTAACTCTAGTGTGCAGTACGTTGATGGCCTGATTATAGGCAATACACAGTGTGCCAGCCCTCAAGGATAGTTACTTAGACCTGGCTTTACACAGACCACCGGGACTTGGATGCCCCATGTCTCAGGAAACCCTGAGGAGCAGTAGGATTCAGGAGGCTCCTCAGCAAAGCAAGAAGGTGTATCCTCTAAAAGGAAAGGAAGTATTTCACGTGAATCCTACCCCTCCAATAATTCCAGTGGAGTTATTGTACCTAGTGTACACTGTACTTAGTGAATGAGGCCTTTGGGAAGTTACTGTGTCCCTCTGTTCATATAAGCAGAAATCTAATAAAGTAAAATTGGTTGTCTCGCTTCATAATGATCCTTTAAGCAGTACAAGTTTTGATATTGAAGCAAATTAACTCAGTATTTCCTCTTCATGAATTGTGCCTTTGGGTTTAAAGTGTTACATCTTACATGAATTATGTAATTGTGACTTTAATATTGCTATACGTACTGGGTCTTGGTTCAGATTTCTAACCTTGGTACTATGCAAATGGAAAATACGTGATTTGAGTAACGGCTTCAAATCACGTGGATTGGCAGCCCTTAAAGAGTGATCACCTTTTGCCTAAACCAGAAAATAGACACTGTAAATCTGAGGTGTCCACCCTAGGTCTCCTCTCGTTACCAGCCGTGGAGAGGGGACTGTGACTGATTTATTTGATATTGAAACTTTTGTTTAAAATATCCCTAATCCCTAGCCAGTCTTTAATCCCATCTACTGCAGAGGTGAGGGCAGGAAGATCACAAGTTTGAGGACAGAGTCAGTCTGAGTCATTTAGCAAGACCCTGTCTTTAAAAAAATAATAAGATAAAATAAAAAATGGGCTGGGGGTCTGGCTCAGTGGTTGAGCACTTGTGTGAGTCCCTGTGTTCCAATCCCCAGTGCCACAAAAAATGAAAAGTAAAGTAAATAAAATATCCCTAATCCCTAATAGTTACATTATGCAAACGTCTAATAGAAGCCACACTTCTGAAACTGCAGTAACGGTTGATGATCTGCTTCTGAATGGCATTTTCTTTTTCTCCTTTTCCGCCCCCAAAACAAAATAAGATTTAATGATGGCAGCCACATAGCCAGTTCGATATGAAGAGACTTCTAATTATTTTTTCAACATTGTTTAATAGTTGAAATGCAATAAAATATACAAAGATATCATGCTTACTAAATGTTTTTTTTCCCCCTGGAAACCGAGGCGTAGAATTTGTTAACTGATCGATGCTACAGTAAGATATTCATGTCTTTATTTTTTAATCCCGCCACTGATTTGCCAGGTGTAAGCTTGGCGTTAAGTGGGCCTAGGACTTTCCAGCTGGCCCCGCCCCGAGGTCCTGTGACGTCACCTGGTTCCTGCCTTGTGCGCTGGGCGCCGTCCTTTGCTCTTAATGAAGAGGGCTTGCCATCTCACCACCTCTTTCTAGTTCCTTTATAAATAACTGAAAATAATGAGAAAAGTGAAAAATATGTTATTTTCTGTTCTCATGTTAAATTTTTCACAGTTAATGCACTTTATATACAAAATGTATTTAAAGCTGATGGTGGGTTGGTAAATTAACAGTTACATAATGGGCTCAGTAAATGTCGTAACTATGATTTACCTGTCCTGGAAATTTCCTTTGTGCAGACCCAAGTCCACGCCCTCCTCGCAGCCCAGTGCCAACGGAGTCCCGACGGAAGGACTCGACTACGACCGGCTGAAGCAGGTGGGGTCGGCAGCAGATCTGCGCCCGAGCTTGGCTTTTTTTTAAAAATACCTTGCGTAGACGTACTTGCCATGGCCCCTGAGTGTGTTAAAGTCCGCAGTCACATGTTACACAAACGAGCCCGTGGCCTGCGAACAGTAGGACTGTTTCGAGTCCTGGTTCCTCAGTCACTGAGCAGCTGGAGCCTCCAGCAGCGCTGGGGAAGGGCTGGGTGGTGTGGGTAAGGCTTGCGTGGAAGCCCAGAGTCTGACTGTAAGAAAGCAGAGCACCTCGGCTGGCACCTGTCACCACGTTGGCAGCAGCAGGCCCAGCAGACCTTACTTGGGCAAGAGGGTGCAGAACGGGCAGCTTCAGAGCTTGTGCTTCCTAAGAAGCAGTTTGGGAAAACAGGTCAAAGGGCTTTGAGGCCAGCAGTTGTGTTCCAAGGAACTTGTACAGATGAATGGGTGTAAGATGTTACAGAGTTTACAGCTCATAACAGATACTAAATCGCAAGTCGGGAATACTTGCCGTGTTAGGTAAAGCAGGTAACAACAGGTGCGTACGGTTATCTCAGTGCTGTAGAAAGAAACACACACTTTGGATATGTGTCCGTTGGATTTAATAGCTCTGTGCTCAAGACAAAAGTAACAGGTGATAAGATTGGAAGTTTTAAAATACCTTATTTCTAGAAGAAATGAAACGATTTTTTTTGGTAAACCTAACATTTGTAGTACAAAGCTACTCAGAAAGTTAAATTGAATTGTGTAATTTGAAAAGGAATCCCATGGTCATCAACAATCAAGCTCTTGTTTACACTGCATTGAGTTTGATTTTCTTGAAAGCGCTTAAAAACAAAGCATCTGCACCCACTTGACTGTGCCGTGCATTCTGGATTACCTGGAGCAGTGGAGTGGAAGAGCCAGCAGATGTGGGGTTTTTTGAATGATGTGAATGTTCATCTGAGTAACGATGTCCGCTAGTCTAGATAACAACTGAGGCGCTCCATTCCCTCTTAGTGAAGGAATTAAATGAATTGGTAGCTGCAACCTCCGCTTGCACATGCACAGCTTTTCCTGTAACGAATCTTGAAAGAGCAGTTTATCCAGGCCTCGTGGCACACGCCTGTAAAGCCAGCAGCTCAGAGGGTGGAGGCAGGAGGATCGTGAGTTCAAGGCCAGAGGCAGCCTGTGTGATTAATGAGACCAAGTCAAAATAAAAAGCAAAAAAATGAGCAGAGGGTGCAGGTCAGTGGTTGATCACTTACCTAGCGTGTGCAAGGCCCTGGTTCCAATGCTTTAGTAAACCCCCCCACACACAGAAGAGCACAGTTTAATTTTCCTCAGGGTGTGCAGTGTGAAGTCCCGTAACTTAAACTCCACCCTTCCAAAGGTAAGCTGCAGTTCACCCACCGAAGCTGAGATTCTGCCATAGGCTGTTTAGCTTCGCGTCCTCAGCTCTGGAAGAATGACCCAGATCATCACTGCTGATTAGAGAAATATCATAGGCCAATATTAAATTTTCCGGGTAGCCACACTAGAAAATGAACAGGTGAAATTAATTTTAATGTTTTATTTCATGTATTGAAAATAAAGTCAGTATATAGTCAGTATTTTGAAATTTGTTTTTTTAATTTATTCATCTATCCATTCATTCAGTACCCAGGGCCTTGCACATGCTTGGCAAGCACTCTACAGCTAAGCCTCACCTACAACCTCTTTTTTATTTTTTATTCTGAGACAGGGTCTCACTGAGTGGTACAGGCCGCCTCTGGCCTTATACTCAAGATCCTCTTGTCTGAGCCTCCCGAGATGCTTGGATTACAAGTGTGTACCACTGCACCTGGCTAATATTTTGAAATTCTGATGAGCTATCTCACGTTATTTTCTTCATACTAAGCCTTTAAAATCTGATGTGTATTTTACATTCACAACACATCTCATTTCAGACCGACCTCATTTTAAGAGCTTAGCAGCTGTGTGCAGCTGGTACCTGCTGTGTTGGACAGCGGGAGTCCACCAGGGCCCCACTCACCTTCACCCAGGCCCTTTAGAACAGCCCCACGCCCCTTGCAGAAGAATCCTAGATTCCTTGAAATGTGGCTTGGCAGCTATGGCAATTCCTAGGATATCCTCATACTTCAGACCAGGTGACACGTTTGCCACGAGCTGATTGTCCAGCAACATCTTCCTTGAAATGTCTCTGCCCCCCTGTGGTGGCCACCAGAGGACTGGGTTACAAGCAGAGCTAATGCCGTTTCTAGAAACTGTCCGAATCACACCTCCTACTGGATGACAGACTTTTAGTTTTAGAAAACTTTCTTTTTCATAAGTTGCTAGGCCAGACTAGCAAAGATTTGGAAGAGAGGAAGATTTAAACAACATTGACCAAGGCCAGTCTTCTAAGAAATAAAATTGTGACTCTAGAAACAAACTGCCCATCGTATTTCACAGCATGCTTAAAATTTTATAGAACTTTTTCGTAGTGATTCCTTTTTGTTGTTGTTAGTTTCCTGATTTTTTTTATCTAATATTTTAGGACATTTTAGATGAAATGAGGAAAGAATTAGCAAAGCTGAAAGAAGAGCTCATTGATGGTGAGTGTCTGAAAGGGTCGGGCATCCTCCACCCTTCACCTGCTGTCTGACGATAGCCATGCAGTTACTTTTGCATAGCCTCTTGCCCTTCCTTTGGCTTAGGATGTCAGGACAAGATCTCCTTTTAGGATAGGAATTATTTATAAAAATAAACAACATACCTAAATGTCAAATGTTGCCTATTATTTGATGGAAAACAGATAGGCAAATTGTTCTCCAAGATACCTCTACTCAGCCATCCCACTGAGTACCCCCTTGTTTTCGAGCATAGGAATGTGTCATTGTGTATACAAAGGGGAAAAATAAATATGTAATAATTAGTATCATCTTCATAATATTTAAATAAAGATGCATACAGTGAAAGATGTAAAGTCAGCATATCTTTTCATGACTGAGTTTGAATGCAACCCTTAAGACCTCTTCAGAATAAGTCACTCCTCTGTGTCGCTTTTCATTATATTTACTTCAATACTGTTTCTTTCCTGTCATAGCAATCAGGCAGGAACTGAGCAAGTCAAATACTGCATAGAGAAGCAAACTAGGGAGAGAAAGGACTTCTATCTGGAGAAATACAAAAATTCCTACAGACAACTGTTAGCAACAACCACCCCCGATGATTTTGTGAGACAGCGGTGAAGAGGGAAGAACCTCCGGCGTCCTCTGAAAGCCTTCAGACATTACAGCTCTGGCAATCAGCTGTCTCCTTCCCAGTTGGCTGCTTTTTTCTGACCTTTACCGCAGGATGGAAGAGAGTTGTGTATGAGTTCCTGTAACAGTTATGCAGAAAACACTAAACCCGTCAGGCAAGATCATCACACATTGAAATATTTTCATGCTGAGATAAAACCACACATTTTCCACAATCCACTGCTAAAATAAAGAGAAAGGCTTATGAAGTTTTTTAGAGGGTGCTGATGAAGAATATAGCAAGTTCTGCTGTTGTGTTACAAATGTTTCTCTCAGGTTTGCCTTCCTATCATATTTGATATTCCGTGAGTTATTGAGATCAGCCCTGTGTAGGTTAAGATCATAAAATGTGGAACAAATGGAATGGCATGTGCTTTCAAAGGGTGATATTTATAAGAAAGTACCCTAAAAGTGATTGGTCCAGCTTGAGGAATTTTAGAATGGTAGGAAGTCTCTCGAGTTAGCCTTCATGCAATTTTGTAGTTTAAAACGTTAAAATTCGTCCAGAATTTAAAGATTTAGATGCCTTCCTAAATTCTTACAATGCTTTACCAAATCTATGACTTCTATATAACACAAACCAGTGGTCAAATGTAAAACAATATATTGTAGATTTACTGTAGGTTTTCAGCCTTTTTTAGATTTATGCATGTGGACATTTTTATAATGTAATTACGACCACCACAAAGTTAGCTTTTCTAATCGCAGATAGTAATGCATGTCACACTAATATGTAGTGGCCTGTGTAAGGCCTAGTCCCAGGGAAGACATTTTGTAGAGTATAGGGGTGTGGGGGGAAGGGAAGGAAAAATTTTTTATTTAAAGTTAATTTCTGCACTATCTTTTCTTTTCTCAATTGCCTGCATGAATAATAATGACGAATATTTTGTGACTTTAATTGGTAAATATGTTAACAAAACCAAGTACTTATTCTTTTACATTATGTCTTCAGCTGTTTGTATTTTAACCAGTAATTTCAGTGGGCTGAGGCATGACTCTGAGCTTCACATGAATCATCTCTTACTGTGGAATTCGAACGTTTGGTCACTGAATTTGGTGATTGTTCTTACTAGGGCCCCTGCAGGGATACAGGTGTTCAGGGACCCGTTCCTGACTGTGAAGCTGCTTCTGACCTTTGTTACATTGAAATACAAGAAATAACAATGAAATCAGGAGGTGAAGGGACACCAATGCGAAGTTCTGCAGTTTCCTTTAAATACTTAAACGTTGAGACTTGGGTTGTGGGAAGAGGGGGTCAGATCCTGCTACCGCCTGTGTGGGTGCAGGGGTGCGGGGGTGCTAAATTGGTAAGGTTAAAATAGGGGAGAATCCTGTATTTTTCAATGATGGCTTTTTGGAAAATTTCGGAAATCAAAAGTTCTCCAGACTCTCCATCTTGATTTACGCTTGAGTTATGTGCCATATTTGCTTTGGAGTCTTTGATTGTCAGAACTTTTACTAAAATTTTGAAGAAATAATCCACTTCCATCTGCTCTCTAGACCTCACACATTTCGGTTCTGAAACAGCTTGTTGGTAGCGTACTTCCTCAGTGCTGCAGGTTTGCAGGCATCACTACTACAGAGAAGTTTGAATGAGGGAATTTTTTTCCTGCTAAAATAGTTTCTGTAGAAACTTCATTTTTAGGTTGAACTGTGATGGATGAGCTGCCGTAGTTCCGGTGTGCAGTTCCTTTTTCTGTCTGGGATTCAATGTCATGCGATAGTAGTAAAGGCATTAAAGGTGCAGCAAGCCTATAAATTACCATTCTCTAAAAGAAATAGGAGGCATTTTCATCTTTATTATCGTCCTTTTGGTTATGCAAATACTTTGACAATATAAATGTTATGTCCCCTAAGAATCTGTTCAGAAATCACTCGATTTTGTTGGGTAAGTTAAATAGTCTATAGTAGTTAGAGTACTGAGTACAAGTGGTCCAAAGTAAGATAAAAGATTAAAATAAAATGCTAAATCTTAAAAGAAGCTGGGTTATGCACTAAACGTTTTGTGCCTTGGTCTAATATTAACACAGTGTCTGTGTACGATGACAAAAAAGAACCAGTGTTGAGTCATGCTGTATTTTCCATCCTTTTGCATTATCCTAGACTGCTGAATGTGTTCCTTCCAAGACATTTGATTGAATTACTCCGCACATTTGCTGTCATACCTGGCAGTCATGTCATTGTTAGAGATTTCAGTAATTAAAATGGGAAACAGAAGCTTAAGTTTTTTTTTTCTTATCAAAACCGTGTTCCTTGGAACCACATCATTACGATGGTTTTTGTGCTCTTGTACGTTGGATGTCTTCAGCTGAGCACAGTTCAGAGTCCTTTCTGACGGCAGAAAGGTACTGCTCTCCTCAACACTGTGATCTGACCTGCGACAAGTCTGTACTTCACTCTCTGTAAATGGCTAACAAGTCAAATGCAAACAAAACTGAATGTACAAATCTCAGTGCTGGTGCTGAAATCTCTTCAGAGTAGTCACCGTGATTTTAAAGTTTGTTTAAAATTTTGCAAGCATCAAGTGTCAATCAAAGCTGAAGTCGAAACACTAACGAATGTTGGATTCTCATGTTGTGGGAGTGCTTCCTCTTTAGGTTTTCAGTTTTCTGCTCTTTTTACCGTAACTGTTTCGTTTAAATTTCCTACACGCTAACTTCTAACTTCGTTTGTGCGATTGAAATAAAATTGCAGTATATACATGTTGCTTATTTGTGACACCTACCTAGATGATCTTTTGAAGTAACTCATTAACTCTGAAGTAAGTAACATTGGGTGTACAAAACCAAATACCTCTTAAAGTCCAAGGCTTCACTGCTTACAGTTTACGTATCACATAGCTGTGCTTTAAAGGTTTCATAGCGGTCAGGAGTGCTAGATAATGCATACTAATGGGATATGTGATCCGTCTGCTTTCTGTTTTGAAATAACTGTTGGGTGTTCCTGTTTTTCTTATTTTCTCATGGCACAGATTTGCTCAATTTCTTTTATAGTCAAGATGATAAATGTTTAGTTTTACTCCATTTTTGTTTTACAGTATGATCTGATATACTTACGAAGTTTTTCTTTATATAGTTTCCAAGGTTAATGACATTGTATGGTAAAGGATATTGTCAAGTAATTAATTTTAAAAGTAGCAAAACCTGTATCTGTAGTGTTTACGCTGATTCTTTAAGTTGGCTCTAAATTTTTAAGCCTTACTGCTTTTATCTATTGGGAAGTATAAATTTTAGCAAGGCACATTGGTGCACGCCTGTAATCCCAGTTACTCAGGAGGCAGAGGCAGGAGGATCTTGAGTTCAAGGCCAGAGGCAGCCTGCATAACCTAATGAGACCCTGGCTCAAAAAATAAAAAAAGAGAGGGGAATGAGGCTCAGTGATAGAGCACTTGCAAAGTATGTGCAAGGCCCTGGGTTCATCTCCCAGGTACTGCAGAGAGAGACACAGAGAGAAAGAAAGAATTTTGAGTTCCATTTTTGAATACTGATGTCTTCATTAGAAATAGGGCAACACTGTATTTCTTTTTCTTTTATCGTACCTCAGTTTTGTTATCTTTCCCTGTTACTACTACTAGTCAATGGACAGCATGTTCCTGTCATTTGGGTCTGTAGCCATCATACAATCCACTGTTTCAAAAATGTCAGCTAATTTTTCTCTGTCCTGACTCAGACTCCTGCTTCTCTTCATACATGAATCAGAACGTTTGTCTGCAAACTACAGTCGTTTCCCATTCATGCTGAACTAAGCCACAGACGCCAACCTGTTAAATATGCCTGGCTTCTCTGCATGTCCCGAGTTGAATGTATCTTTTCAGTGCTGTTTTGAAGGCTCAACCTTCTTAGGAAGCACAGCTTACAGAGGGGACTGCAGGACCTCCTCAGTTCCTGCCTGTCGCCACCATATCAAGGCTGTTACTCTTAGGTCTGTGGACGGCAAACATAAACATGACATTATAGAAAGCAAACTGTGAAGGGCTCTCTGGGTGTCTGAGTCCTTTCACCAAGCTATAGTAAAGTCCGCTTTCCTAAAGAGACTTGCTCTCCTGTTCACTCCTAGACTCCAGACGTGAGGTTGATGGTGCCATTCTTAGTATCTTTATTTTGGGGGGAGTTTGATTGTGGTCCTGGAGTTTTTGAATCTGGGGCCTTGCCCATGCTAGACAAGTACGCCACCACTGAGCTCCACCCCCAAGCTGTCTTTTACTTTTTATTTTATTTATTTATTTATTTATTGAAACAGGATCTTGCTAAATTGAACTGGCTGCCTCTGGCCTCAAACTGGTGATCCTCCTGCCCCAGCCTCCAAGTTGCTGGGATGACAGGCATGTGCCATAGGCACCTGGCTCCATTTGTGTTTCTAACTGAAAGATTAACGTCTGTGCATCTGCCCAGAGCACTAAGAAATGAGAAAAGGGTCCCAAGAGTATACTTAAGTTATTCTTCAATGCTTTTGGTTTTTCGCTGGGAGCCATTTAATGTTTGTAAGTCAGATGCCTTTGAAGTCAAAACATAATGTAGTTTATAAGGAATCTGATGGGTGAACAGAATTGCTCTGCATACTTTTGACTAAGGACACAGTGAAGAACATGCACTTGCAGGAACGGTTTTTGGTTGAGGATAAGCATATTTGACTGAGAAACTAGTTTGCAGCAACTCAAGAAGAGCCATTATTTAAGCCAAGTATCATTGGAGCTCTCTGCTCCCAACACCAGAGTAGCCCATGGACCAGGTTTGTGCCCTACTGCTATCTGTTGATATTTGTGAGATACTCAGAGGTTATAATATAGATGTATTAATGGATATAGCCACTAATAATATATATAACATGATAGTATATATACATTTGAAGGTTTCAACTTTCTAGTGTTATTAACATATATATTAGAAATTGAAATTTTCAAATTTAATAAAGTCTACAGCCATACCACTGTGGCATCTGATCCCGTCAGATCCTGGAAGCTAAGTAGGGCTGGGCCTGGCCTGTACTTGGATGGGAGACCACCTGGGGACACCAGGTGCTATAGGCTTGGGACAAGGACCTGGCAACCCACTCCCCAAAAAAACAACCCGCTGTTGAAAACTCTATGACTAGCAGAGAAACACGACCATAATGTTTCATCTGTTGTACATAGGGTGGCTATGAGTTGGATACCGACTTAATAGCACCTAACAACAACAAAGTTGATTAAGGGCTGGGGTTTAGCTCACTTGGTAGAGTGCTGCTCTGCATGCTCTGAAGCTCTGGGTTTGATCCTTAGCCTCACAAAAATGGGAGAAGAATGTTGCAGTCCCCTCCCAAAACAATCCCAAAGCAGTCAGCCATTGATAATGCTACAAATAGCAAAGAAGCACTGACATAGTGCTGGGCGTGGCACAGTGTCAGGAGTGTTTGTTCTATTCTACATAGGGTTGCCATGATCGGACCCAACTCGAAGGCACCTAACAACAACAACAAAGTTGATTAGGAGAGAAAATAAAATGCTACAGTCAATTGAGGGTTACAGGTAGTCCCCGTGACTGGAATGCTGACTGTCAAGGAGATGCTAAAGTATAAGCTACATAAACTTATCTTTCTAAATAGTTTTTCTTTATAAAGTAACAGTCCTTGTCAAAGGGTTAAAAATGACTGGGTCGTGATGACCTAGGACTTATGTAAATTTGTCACATTTGTTGGTTACTTCTATTGAAATCTGAAGAATCAGTAAATGAGAAGATCAAGGAGTGGAAAACTGACGACCTTTCATTTATTATGGGCGTTCACTTTGCACATGAACTCCCTAAACTGAAACGTTAGGATCAGGTAAGGCCACAGTGGTCCTTGAGTATTTAATGTGGCATACAGAATAAACAAAAGCTGAAGCCTAACCACAGGGCTTAAACCAAGGATCTGCCTCTGAGCGGTACTTGGCTCTGTGAAGCACATCGAATACTCAGCTACAGTGACCAAGCAGAGCCTCGGGAAGCTTCTGGTGTAGGACTGCAGGACGGGGTAGAGGAAGCCTGGCCCCTGGTGGAACAATGGAGAGGGGACACATTCAGTTTTGAAAGGATGTAGCCTTCCATTTGAATGAAAAGTATTAGAAAAACTCGCGCACTTCCTTAGAGAGTCGGGTTTGTTAGGGCGCCTCTGTTCCATAACAGCGTCTGTGTGTGCTGGGTGCACAGCTGTCCTCCAGCGACTCGGGAGGCACCGGCAGCCTGCGTAGCTTAGTGAGACATGGTCTCAAGATCCTGAGAGTGGGCTGAGGGTGAGGCTCAGTGGTAGAACACTTGACTGGCATGTATGAGGCTCTGGGTCCAACTCCCCACTGCCACCCAACAAAAAATATGTACAAGTGACAGACTCATAGTTCATGTTGTAAATCTGACATAACTGTTTCTCTGACTCCCAGGAGAATGTCTTTAGAAGTAGGTGACGATTCTGAGCACATGGAAAAGTCTCTGATATGCGTGGTGAGTGGCGGTGCGGGTTGGTCTGGCTGGTGTCTAGTCATTGGTGATTTTTCAGGGTTTTATATGTGTTGAAGGGTGTGCAGTTGGCGCTTGGCTTGTGTAGGAAATGGCACTCTGAAGGAAGAAGTTCGTGTTGGGTGTTCATGTTGAGGAATATTTAATTCTCTGTAAAATCCAAAAGTTAACATTGAAGCTGATAGGAAATAGGGCCTTGGCTTACACGTAACTTACCCTGCAGGGCTGGGGTGCTGCTCAGTGGCCGAGCACTTGCCTAGTATGTGTGAGGGCTGGGGTTTGATCCCTAGTGGTACAGGGACCTTTTTAAACTTTGGTCCCTAATAACACCTGATAGTCCCTATTCTTTAGTTGCGTCTCTGTGGAACCTCTAAGTCCCCTGCCACACCCCTCATTTTTTAATCTTCAAAGGCATTTTAAGAGGAAAAAAACAGTTTTCAACTTGCTTGAAGTGAGAAATACCAGCCATTGCCTGGTTGGTCGCAGGTGCAGGCTTGTTCTGCCAACCATGGCAGTGGGTGTTCTAACTTGGGGAGTTTCCATAGGCTCCCAACTTCCAGTCCGAGGTCTGTCTGTCCTGCGTGGGTGGCTCACTGAACATTGTGACCGAAAGCCCCTCCTGATTGTGGAGTCAGCAAGGCCAACCCGAGGGCATCCAGAGAAGTCAGGTGTGAATTCCTGCAGATCTCAGTGGACTCTCACTGAGAGGCAGCCCTGGGGGTGGTGACAGGCACTCGGTTTCCAGGGAGGACAGTTTCTCTCTGAGACCGGTGGTTGGGGAGGTCTGGGCACTTAGAGCCAGGTTGTGGTCTGGGCATCATTTCCTCTTTTCCCAGTTGCCACCATGGGGTAAGGGTTGCCAGTGACTGATGTCCCACTGCAGGTACCCTGCGCCTCCATTGTACATTTCCGTTGCTAACCTTGGGCTTGGGGATTTGGGGTCCCCTGTAGATCAGCCTTGTGTGTGGAGGAAAGCGGGGCTGGATGATCACGAGTCCACCCCGCGCGCTCCTGGGTGAGGTCCTGCTTTTCTCTGTCCCCTCGCGGCTCCCTTTCTATGTGGAGTCTGAGGCAGGACGTGGGCCGTGGGCCGGTCCCGGGCTTTGCCGGTTGTCTGGTCCTCCACAAGACCCTCCCGTCTCACCCTGGGCTCTGGGCTCCTTCCTTCGCCAGCTGTGGGTTGGTTTAGTGTTTCTTGATCCAAGAGACAAAGAAGCCCCAGTTTTGCTTTCGGCCCTTCAGTGTTTAAAAATACCAGGCGCTAGTCGGTGATGTCCTGGTGATGTCCTGGGGTCCAGGTGAGAGTCGGGAACCGAGTGGGCGCCCTGGCGGTCGAGGGCGGCATGTGGCAGATGAAGCTTTTCCTCTGCTGGTTCACGCCCTTGGTGTCACAGCTGAGTTCCTGCCAGCAGCCTGGTGGGCTCCATGGGGATAGAGCCCGCCCTGCACAGGCCACCAGAAAGCTACTGCCCCCATGTCAGGGGTGAGAGAGCTCTGCGTGCTTCCGCGGTTCAGCTGTTGGCCAAGCTGGTGAGCCAGCAGCCGCCCCTTCTTTCCTGGGGAGAGCGGCCTCAGCGGGGTCCGCGTCCCCAGACCCACTCCCCTTCCAGCTCCCTGCTCTCTGCTCACGTAATCCCATTGCTTCCTAGGCCTTGTTTTTAACTCAGGAGATGGTTGCAGCGATTTCTTGATAGGCCGGGCAACCCTTTGATGCCATTCAGCATTCCAAATCCTTGCTTGTTCTTAAGATGGTAAGTGAGACAGAGTCAAGACACTGTAACACATTTGGGCGGGGCCCCTGGGAGGAGCCCCTGAACCCTTCGCCTGACCTAGACCCAGACCAGTTCCCACCCAGCCTGCGGAGTCAGTGAGCAGGTGGATGAGGGATATGAAGTCGCTTGTTATTTTTTGAGGGGTGAGTGAGTCAGCGGTGAGTCTTTCTGGTTAAAGAACCACATGCTTTTCCATTGCGAGATTCAGAACATTAAATACATTTTCCTTTTCAGACCTACCAAGTTGATAGACCAAAAACATAACACCAGGACAGCACCCTGAATAAAACGTAAAGCCGGCTTTACTGGGGTCCAGCTGGACATTCTGGGCCCTAAACGTTTCACACAGTGTACCCTGGGCTTGGAAGCTCAGGTCATCTTGCTTTGCTGCTGACGTTAGGAGTAGAAACATACATGTGTGTCCTTAAAAGATTATGCAAAGCCGTTTTCTTTGCTAAAGATGATAAACATTTGCAACCCAGGAACTGGGACTCCATAATCTGGGAGTGAGTCTGCTGGCGGCATGCACTGAAATCCCATTTTAAAAGTTGAGGTAGACTAATGTATAGAGAATGGTTTTGGTTATAGATCATTTAAAATGGATATGAACGCTCATCATGTATCTCCTCACGGAACTTGTGAATTATAGACCTTGTTGAATTCATGAGGAAGGAAACTGGTTGCAATTTGTTTTAAGCCAGTGTATTGTAAACTTCTGCTTGATTGACACAAATGACTTGAAAGTCTAAATAAAACATCTCATTGTCAGGAAACATCATCTTCTAAGCTCTGCATCTGCTTTTCAAGAGGGGAAGTGGAGAAATGAAGCCAAATAGTTGGCAAAGTAAGACCAGATGGCACCTTAGTTTTGCACCAAAGTTTCAAATGTGAATAAGGAGCACCCCTTGCGAGCCACCTAGGACTTACCAGAGCTACAATAAAGTGCCTTCCAATGATGCTCCCTGTGAATTGCTTGCAATCTAATGTAACCCGAAAGTGTAACATGTATGCGCATGACCTGTCTAGAGTGTGTAAAGTCAGGATTCAGCAGAAAGGGGCCCGGCCCTGTCCCTGGTGGACCAGCAGGCCTGCTGACGTCCCTGGACTGAAGGTGAAGGGTTTGCAGCTTCACACCTTGGGTTTGCACCAAGCAGCCTTGTCCGTGACTCCTATCCATTTCTCCCGTTCACCTTTATCTCCTGTTCTGCAGCTTTGCTGGTTTTAACTGCTTCATTCTGCTCCTTGGTATCCTTTCTTCTTTTGAAATAAAAAGACAAAATGCTTAATTCAAAGGAGGTTCGTGTTTCTTTCACCAGTTGTTCTTCATGTAACTGAGGTGTGTGATGTCGTTCTGACATTAAAGCATCCGTTCTGACATTAAAGCATCCGAGTCGTCGCAGCTGGAGGAGCCAGCTCTGCCCACCCTCCGCATCCCACCCATCGCCACCGAGGGGCAGCGGTCCACTTCCATCTGCCAGGATGCGACTCTTTCCCTGTCCAGCAGTGTCAGGCAAGCTTGGTGACGTCTTCACAGAGATACCAAGACCATCCTGCAGACTGCCAGGTCTAATTGCTACATAATACAGATTAGCCTGAAAAGATCGTTCTACTCAAGAAGAGGGCCCGGCTTGATGCCCCTCTCCATGATGAACCCGTCACGAATGCACAGGGCTCCCCCACACCTGTGGGAGGTGGGGTTCCAGCCGCCCCGGGCCGTGTCAGGAAGAGGCAGGGTCCTGGTCCTGTCTACCCCTCCTTGCCTGGAATTGAAAAACCAGGGAGAAGGCAAAGCATTTATCACTTGCTGCCTTTAAAACGTCATCTCTGCCCGAGTACAGGGCTTGGGAATAAGGAGAGGTGGCAGAGACTGAGGAAAGGCTTAGAGTTGGATTAGTTTACAAGAGAAAAATTACAATGCCAAGTGCAGCCAGGGATGTAGCCTGATGCAAAAATAGGTGAGGAAGTGTGGGGTTCGTGAGGGGGATGGGAGGTCAGGTCACCTGCAGTCCAGACAAGCCGTGCTCCAAGAATGGGCAGGGGTCAGTGGATATGGGGGGGGGGGCATGCTGAGAGGAAGGTGGCGAAGCTGGAGCTAGAAGCCGTGGGGTGGAGGCTGGGGGAGGCAGGTGGGAGAGGTAGGGAAGGAACTGGAACCCCTCACACGCCACAGCATACTCCGCAGTTCCTGGAGTGCTTCAGCAGTCATCGTGAGGCACAGACGGCTGCTGATTTAGAAGGATTCCAAGGTTGTAGCAGAAAGGATGAAAATGAGCAAGGCTGCCCCATCTGTTAGCGCCGTGGCATCAGGTTCACATTTTTCTGCACAGTGTAGACACTGGGTGGAAAATAGGACCTAAGCATTTACGAATCTAACAAGCTGGGCCCATGTAAACCCAGTGACTTGGGAGGCTGAGGCGGAGGATCTACCCACAGCTTGAGGGCAGAGGCAGCCTGTACAATTTATACCCTGTCTCAAACAATTTTTAAAAAAGGGCCGGGCGCAGTGGCGCTCGCCTGTAATCCCAGCGGCTCGGGAGGCGGAGGCAGGAAGATCGCAAGTTCGAGACCAGACGCAGTCTGCGTAATTTAGTGTGACCCTGTCTCAAAAAGTAAAAAAATGGGCTGAGGGTGCAGCTCAGTGGTCCAGCACTTGCAGAGCATGCCGATGTGAAGCCCCGGGTTTAACCCCCAGGACCGCAAAAAAATAAAATAAAAATAAAAAAATCAAAGAGGGGGGGAGGTGCAGCTTGATGGTAGAGGGGTCAGGCCATTCAAGAAAGGGAGGGAGGGAGAGAAACTTATACACGTTGCTCTAAAGCATCGGAAGAGAAAATAAACGTGCCGTCCCCAGGAACCGCTGGCCTCGTCCATGGGCAGGAGGGAGACCAGCTAAGCTGGCGCCGCCTGGGTTCACGTGCGTCCCGCCAGACCCTCAGGTAAGGCGACCTGTCACCATGGACTCGGGAAAGAAGCGGATGGCTTGGTGCGTCCCGCTTCCGTGCCGGGTGGGCGCAGGTCGGGGTCCGCCTAGGTAGCAAAATTCTCGACCCCCGACCGCATGGGGCCTGTGGGCGTCGCTGTCTGTGCAGCCCGAGGGCGCTGGGGCCTCACCGTGGGCAAAGCGCGACAGCTGGCGCTGGGCAGCGGACGGCGACGGCGGGTCATTGGCCGCCTATAGCGGGCGGGGGCCGAGGACGCGGCTCAGGCCGGCCGCCAGGGGGCCTCGGGTGGAGTAGGCCCGGCTCGCGGGAGCGGCGGAGGTCCGGGTCACGCGATGAGAACTGCGGCGGGCGGTGGCCCGGAGCCCGAGCGCGGGCGCCTCTCGAAGCCGTGGTCGCGGGAGTGGAGCTCAGGGCCCTGGGGTCGCCACCCCGGGACGGAGGCCGCGGAGCTACGCGCGGGGGCTCACGGGCTCCTGTCCCTCAGGGGGGCCCCGACCCGCACCCCCCACCCGCACCCCAGTAGCTGCCCAGCTCCGTGCCGCACACCCCGAGGGCCACGTGGGCAGGGGGCAGCTGGGCCGCAGGGGTTCCAGGCCACACGCGTTTCCATGTAGGGCCCTGGCCCATCAATAAGACCACGCTGTTCCCACCAGGAGCCGTCCTGGCCAGGTTCTTGGCCCATGGCACAGGCTACTGAGTGACCACTGGGGGGCGGTGGATCCCCAAGGGCTCTGCACGTGGCCCCAGTGAGGGCACTGGGTCTGCAACTTCTGTGTTCTTTTGGCAACATTTTGGCACACTACAGGCGCCCTGCCTGCAGCTGTAGCCCTGTGGCATCGGATCCCGTCAGATCTCGGAAGCTAAGCAGGGTCGGGCCTGGTTAGTACCTGGATGGGAGACCGCCTGGGAACACCAGGTGCTGTAGGCTTGGGAGAAGGACCTGGCAACCGCCTCCCAAAAAACAATCTGCCATTGAAAACTCTATGAACAGCAGAGAAGCACTGACAATACTGTTTCGCCTGTTGTACATAGGTTCGCAATGAGCCCGATGCGACAGCACCTAACAACAGCACAGGCGCCCTTGAAATGCAGCCTCCTCCTTGCAGTCCCTGGGGTTGAGCCCAGGGCCTCATAAATACTTTGCAAGTGCTCTATGTCTGTTCTGCACCCCTGGTGCAAGGTCTTGCTAAATTATGCAGGTTGCCGCCTCCTCCTTCTCCTCCGCCTTCCAGGTTGCTGGGATTATGGGTGTGAGCCACTGCGCCCGGCGAAAAGCAGCCTTTTAATTACAGGAGTCCCACCCGGGTAAGGGGCCTTTCCCCAAACCCTCTCTGAAATCCCAGGCAGGATGAGCTCATCCCCAAAGGAAACTCAGCTGGGAAAGTGCCAGCGTGGAGATCAGATCAGACACAGGAGCCCTATCAAGTCGGGCCTGGGAAAGGGGTGCTCAGAGCAGGAAGAAGGCAAGAACAGGGGCCCTGGAGGCAGACTCCCACTAATCCCCCCTGGGCCTGACTGGGGAATTTTGCCATGAGGTCCCTCTGGCCACAGCCCAAGGTTTCGGAGTGAGGGGTCTCTGTGGAGGCCCCTTATCGAGATATTCCCTCCCCTGCATGCAAAGTGGCGCTGTCCCAGGCTGGTGTGTGTGGTTATTGTTGCCAGCAAGAGTTAGGGAGGGCTTTACCACGCCTCTCCTCTCGCAGCTCTCTTTGTTTTCAGGAACCCAGCAGAGCCAGGCAGGCCAGACCAGGGAAAGGGAAGGGGGCTTCCAGGAAACACCTGGCCCAGCCGGGCAGAGGGAGACGTGACCCTGGCTGATGGCAGTGCTCCGTGTGGGCCTCCATGGCCAGCCTGTCCCAAAGCCTTGGGAACGTTCCCTTGGGGGCTGTTCCCATACCTCTCCCCTTCCCAGGAGATCGGGGGTGTTCATTACAAGTCCAAGAGGGCCAATTAAGATCAAAATGGCTCTGAGGTCACCCTGCAGCCCGAAAAGGTGTTTGAGGACGCAGCCTTTGCCAGTCGTCTGCGGCGCCAGCCTGCACGGGGCTTCCTGGGCTTCTCACAGGAACTGGGCCCCACCGAGCGGCACACTGGGGACTTTGGTTAATGGCAGCCCGTGGGACACTCAGGAGGAGCACGGTGGCCAGGCAGCACACGGGCATTGGCTCAGCAGGGTGGCAGAGCTGCTCTGAGAACCTGTCTTGCTTCCAGTTCAGTGGCAGGGGCCAATCTGGGAACCCAGAGAGCCTCAGTGAAGAGCTTCTGCTCTCAGTTTCTGTTCCCTTTGATGGTCCCAGACAGTGACATCCACCCTGCCCGGCCCCTCTGAGGCCTCTGATGTGACGTCACAAGGTCACGTCTTCTCTGGGCTCCAAACTCCACCCATTCCTATCAATAGCATCTCCCCACTGAACCCCATCTACTCAAGCAGTTGCCTGGCAAAAATCCTTTCCTAGCTGGCCTGCGAGCAGGACAGTCTGGCTCTGGATTCAGACGGCAGCTCTCGTCTCTCTTCAAGACAACTGCCTGGATTTCCAAGAGGAGGCAGGTCTGCAGACTCAGAGAAGCAGGAGGGCAGGGCTCTGCCTGCCTGAATCGCCTGAGTCCCCGGTGGGGGCGGGTGGGGGGCGGGCAGAGCATCACACCTGCCGCCTTCTTGCAGGTTCTTCTCTGACTGCCTCATGTTGATACACAATTACATTTTGGGGGGATTTCCAAAGTTTTACAACGCTAACAGGCACCAGGTGGGGACAAAGGGCCTCCTCCACCAGCGAGGGCTCTGCTCAGCCCTCAAATTTTATGCCTTGGCCTCCATCAGGTCAGCTTCCTGGTGCTCCTATTACAACATGAACCAAACCGCAGAGGTTATGACTTCTCTGTTTCTTCTTTCGCGAGCCACCAGGCCGTGCAGCAAGCCCTGCCCACTTCCTGCTCACGTGCAGGTCTGCAACGACCATTTCCTCCAGGATGTGAAGCCCGAACAATAGCGGGGCCACTCCCCGATTCAGACACCCCAGCCCTGCTCACCTGCTCAGCATTGCTGTCTTCAAAACAAAGTTCCACTGCTTATGTAACAGGGCCCAGCCAGGGTCACGCAGTCCAGGCCCTTGAAGCTGAATATGGGTCCACTGGGCTGAGGATGGCACCAGACCCTGAGTTTGATTCCCAGGAAGAAAAAAAAAAGGCACTCTATATTTATGGATGGCATCCATTTGTCATCTTTGTTGTTTTATTCCTTCGCTGCAATAGCCAAGGTCCCAAGAGAAGTTGCTGAGAAAAAGATCTTCAGGTAGAACCAAGGTCCTAAGGGCTCTAGGTTCCTGGGAAGTTGCATGGTCCCAGGGAGTGGGGGGCTGGTTTTTGTTGTTGTTGTTGTTGTTGTTACAAAGAGCCCAGAAAGCATCCTATGGGACAGACAGGCCAAAGGGCACTCTGCTGATGTGTGTGTTGAGCATGCCATGGGCACAGCCTGTGGTTGGCAGCAGGGAACATGGACACCGCGTGTGACAAGCCTTGCTGTCATAGTGCTGACAGCCACCAGGAGCCACCACTGTCTGCGCGTTTACGTGCCAACTGTGACCCTGTGCAGGTTTCTTGACCTCTCTGGGTCTCAGTTTCCTCATCCTAAAAGTGGGGATGATACCTGTATTGTTAAGGCATGCAAAGTGACCTGCTCAGGGCTTCATCACAGTCGGTCCCCTGCCTCCTCCCTTCTCCCCCTTGAGCCAGCTGTGATTACTCTCCTCTCCACTTTTCCTAAAGGGCAGGGCATAGTTTTCTTGATCCGGCTGGAGATTGTGGAAGAGGCGTTTAGTGCTGAGGATTAAGATTTATGGGCTGAGCCTTATCTTTGTCCAGAGTGAAGATGCAGTGGGGTAGTTTGTATGTATGCATGTAGGTATATATTTACATAGTTTTGTGGTCCCATTGATGGAACTCAGGGCCTCACACACTCTAAAAAAGCAAGCTCTCTGCCTGGGCTGCACCTGAGCCCAGCAGCATGTTTACCTGGACCAGCACATCCTATTCATTTAGGCCTGCCATGCTACAAGAAATATACAGTAGGTTTAAAAAGAAACATTTGGTTACATGTTGTAGATTAAGAGTAAATTCTGGTACTGGAGTCCGCTCCTCTTTCCAGCCTGGTTGGATGAAAGGTGAGGCAAGGTTGGGTGTGTTTATGCATTTGACCTTCTGCTAACAAATGTGTACTCTAGAGCTTGTGGTGGGAAAACATGCTCTGGAATCAGGACGACCTGGGTTTGAATATGGCTTTGTCTCCTTGATTCTCCGTATCCTGATCTGGTTTAAACTTCCTTAACCCTTATTTTTAATTCTTTATTATTTTAAAAAAGAAGTAAATGAATTTCCTTTTAGGTTTTAAGAACACAGTCATTCTATAGACAATAAGGAAATAGTTTTCCAAAACGGAAGAAAATGTACTTTGGCAGAACTGGTAAGAGTTGAGCCCTGGTTGCAGCCAGGTGTCCTGGAGCAGTGGGAGATGGGGAGACATCAGCATCCACTACCACCCGAGGGCCCCTATGCCTGCCTCTCTGCCAGCCTCTTCAGCTTGGTCACCAGGTCTGGAGCCTTAATTTACGACTCACTGCACCACCAGCCCTTTGGGAAAAGACTCTGGTGCTGCACAAACTTGTTAGAGCGACTTTCCAGTGTTTCCGATTTTACCAGGCCTATTTCTGGAAATGGAGCCATATGCTTGTCAGGTTGGATGCCTTCCGCGTGGCTCCTCCATTTCAATATAGCGGCTTCCTGGTCCCAAGCCTTTTGACTGACTTTTAGTAGTAATGTTGGGGGATCTGCCTCTCCCCTCATTTCTCATTTCTCACATAACTGAAGAGGGGGACGATGTCATTCAATGCCACTTTAACAATGCTAGTGCCAAGACACGGATCTTGGAGTCGCTTCGTAGATTCTGAAATCCTGTTGCTAAGTACCGTTGAGAAGCATCTTTTTGAGAACTAAACCCAAAATTCTCCACCTCCAAATCCACAGGTTTTAGTAGTCTTTTAAAAGAAGAGAAAAATGCCAACAGTTCCTCTATTGAGTAAGTAGCCTAGATATTTATCTGATTTTTCTTTTTCTTTTTTTTTTTTTTTCCGGTACTGGGGGTTGAACCGAGGGCCTCACGCCTGCATGCCGGAGGCCGGCGACCAGCGGAGACGCGACCCGGGGACAAGGCGCGGGGTCCCGGGACGCCGCGCGAGACAAAGGCCGGCCCGGCTCCCTCGGGCGCGCGTCCCGCCCAAGCCTCGCCCCAGGCTACGGCGTCCGCGCCTCACGGACCTGGCGGAACGGCGCGGGCGCCCGGGCGGCGGAGACGCGGCGGGGGCGGGGCGGGGCGGGCGCGTCCAGGCGCGCGGCCAATCGCCGGCGCCGGCGCCAATTCAAACGGCCGAGAGACCAATGGGAGCCGCGGGCTGCCGCGAGGGGGCGGGACTTGGGCGGGGCCAGGGTGCGCGCGCACGGCCTTCAGCGTCGTCCCGAGCCGCCGCGGGTGCAGGTCCGCCGCCGTCCCGGAGCCGCTCGGGGTCCCGCCGGACCCGGCCAGGTGAGCGCCCCGCCCCGCCGACCCCGCGCTCGGCCCGTAGCTCCCGTGGTCCCTGCGGCCGGGCGGAGGGGGCGGCGCTGCGAGGCCCGGGGCGCGCGGCCCAGCGGACGCGAACGGGAGCGCGGGGGCGGCCCCGGGCGTCGCTGCCTGAGGGCGAGGCGGCGCGGGCGGCGGAGGAGGGGGACCGCGTCCCCTCCGCGTCCCCTCGGGAGCCCCGGGCCTGCGGCGGGGGTTTGCGTGGCCGCGGCGCGCTCGCGTCGGTTCCGCGAAGCGAGGGCGGACGGATGGGTGGACGCGGCGCTGGCGCCCCTGGACGCTAACGGGCCGCGAGGGGGCGCCTGGCTCGGCCCCTCGCAGACGGCCTCGGTCGCCCCGCGCGGGCGTCCGGTCGGCGGCGAGCGCGTGGTGACGCGCGTAGGAGCCGTGACGCCGCGCGCAGCCCTCGGGCTGTGCGGGCCTTGCGCGGGGTGGGGAGCGCGCGGGAGCCGCGGGCGCGTCCTCGGGGCGTTGGCGTGAGCTTCGTCGTCAGGTCGCAGCTCTCAATTCTGTTTTTTTTTTTCTTTTTGCGGTACTGGGGGTTGAACCCAGGGCCTCGCGCCTGCTCTGCAAGTGCTGGGCCACTGAGCTGCATCCCCAGCCCATTTTTTCACTTTCTGAGACAGGGTCTCGCTAAATTTCACAGACTGCCTCTGGTCTCGAACCTGAGATCCTCGTGCCTCCACCTCCCAAGCTGCTGGGATGACAGGCGTGCGCCACCACGCCCCGCAAAATGTTTTTATTTAGTGGGTGATCTTTCGGTGCATCGCACAGGCGCTAGTAATGGGGTGCAGTGGAAAAATGCCAGTGAATGAATTTTTCTGAAAGTACAGAACGGATCTGTTCAGGGCCTTTTAAAGATACAGGGGACCCCAAAGTCTTGAAGCGCTCGGGTTGCAAAGGTGTATGAGTGTCGGACACTTGAGTGGCGTCTCCGTGTAGAAAGACAGGGTCATCGTTTTCAAACCCTGGCGGACCGACCAGGAGAGCCTTGTGTGTAAGCGGTCGGCTTGGGGCGGCCCGGGGCGAAGGGCGTAGGTTTCCTTCCTCTTTGTACTTAGAGTGGTCACCTTCCCGTTTTGTGCCCTCCTCTTCGAGCGGTAGTGTCCGGTGCCCCCCTCATCCCAGGGGCCCCTCGGGTGACTCCTCAGCCAGCCCCGACTTCATTCCTACAGCCTCTGGGCTTTTCCCAGCTCCAAACCCAGATCTATTCATCGCTCGACCGGTGATGCTATCTCAGGTGTCAGGGAAACATAGTCTCTAACCTGCCGTCAGTCATCAGATAAGTACTTGCATTTTCTTTCATCTCCCAGAGGAGAGGCCATCTGGTTAAACAAGTGAAACTTGTTTTTTCCTCAGGTGATTAACAGTGAGGAAAGTGTATTTAGGAAAGACATTTTCTCAGGACAGGTAGGTATCGCAGGCTTTTCAGCTTTTCTTCAATTCCACGTCTTGCTGTCATTGTATAATCAGCTGAGGAAGGTATGTTTATATGCCAGAATAGTAGATGGAGAGCTGCTTAGTTGGTGATGTGAGGGTGGTTGGGGAGAGGATGCATCTCTCTTAACTGTCTGCTTCTTGCCACTTCATTTGATGTTGGGAGCACTGCCTTTGTCTGAGGAAGTGTGAATCTGCTAGTCAGGGAAGAGAAATTACCACTTAGGAGCTAGATGTGCCCAGCGATGGTGGCAAGCCTGCCTCATCTCAGTGACAGTTCCTGAACATGTGGCTTCTTGAAATGTACACAAGGCTTCAGAACCCTGTTTTGAGGCAGTGGGAAAGGATGTTTTGATTGGGGTGGCTATCTCCTGTGGGCCTGAGAGGTGAGCAAGATGAAGGCAGACACCATCAGCTGTCAAGGTACATGGTTGGCAGGCAGTTCCTTGGTATGCGTTTGGGCTTCAGCTGTAAGAATTGAAACTTTATTATATCACTCCCGTATTTGCTGTTCATTATAGATTTGAAATATTTTTCCTGTTAGTGGGTTATAGTAATGTTATTTTGCGCATTCTTGATTTTTCCTAGTCTGTTTGACAGCTTATTGTTTTCAGTAAGATAATTTGTTAAAAATATAACTAAATGCATTTTAAAGCCTTTCAAAGGCAATATGTAAATTTACAAATAAACGCAGGGCCTTTGAGATTGTGCCCTGGTTTTTATCACCCTAGGTGGGTAGCTCTGACACCTATCAACAACAAAGATGGGTAGCATTTTACATAGGGCAACTGATTTGGTGCCTACTGTGCATTGTCATAGTTAACCTTTAGTGTCACTTGTGTATACCGTGGTGGCTGAGTCATGGTCTATAAAGTGGTTGCAGATGAGCAACAATGAAGCTGGAAGAACAACTCCTCTCTTGTACTGTCATTTCGTGCATGTATTTTTGTGTCTTGGACACACCAGTTATAAAGTTAACTTCAGTTTTGTCATTTTTAAAATAAGGAGTTGTATGCCACTTCTTCTGGAGGCCTTCTTAGTCCTAAAATCTTGACCAGCTAACCAGTCTGGAAAGTTGTATTTTAATGGTCAGATCATGAAAAAAGACAAATATGTGGGTAAATACTGACTCATTGTTTTTCTTTAAAATTGTTCAGACTAATTTTGGAAAATGCCAAGTAAGAAATTTGCCAATGGTGAACTGGTTAGAGGACGATGGCCTGGGAGTTCCCTTTATTTTGAAGTACAGATTCTGAGCTACGATAGCACATCCCAGCTTTACACTGTAAAATACAAAGATGGGACTGAACTTGAATTGAAAGAGAATGATATCAAGGTAAGAGCTCCTATGGTTCACCTGAATGTGTTTCTCGTAGTGGGAGTAACTGTAGGTGGGGTTTCTGGCTGTCTGGAGGCCCAGGGTCAAAGTCCTCTTCTGGGCTCTAGGCTGTTTTTGGCTCTGGCAGTGTGTGAATGAGGCCCACAGCTGGTTCCCTAAACGCTCATGGTTTACAGGGTAAGATAGGCTCACCTTGGTGGTCTCCTGGGTCTGATCTGCTGTGAGGAGTTGGCTGTAGGTGGGGGGTGCTTGGTAGAGCTAGGCCCTGGTTTCAGGGGAGACTTCCAGAGATGCTGAGGGAAACGGGAGACTCAGATGATGCTGGAGGCTTCTTGGAGAGGAGAGCATCGCAAAGGCTTAGGCATGACCGGACACAGTTCCCTGAAGAGTGGGGCAGCTGGGCCCCCAGACCACCACCTTTCACAAGGGTCAGCAAGAGCCAGACGGCAGTCCAAGCTGAGAGGTCTTGGCCCCATTGTGAACAGTGAGGGTTTACCTGGAGAGTGATGTTAACTAGATTTGAATTTCACCCACAGCTTCCCGTCTTGTCTCATGAGGGCCTGGGGTTTAAAGTGTTTGATCTGTGGCACACACATAAAATGACATAAAATGAATTATTAGGAAGAAAGATAAAGCTGTGCTTTTCATTATTAGATTCCAAAGATATGATATTACTTTTACAATATTACATAAAAGTGCTATGAAAAGTTATGTACAGTTATTTTCAATTTTGGTACTTGTTGCACATCAGTAAGTTTGGACTCTTGGTCTGTGTGTGCTCTAGTGAATAATTTAGGCAGCATGGCAGTATGGAAGGAAGTGGACATGGCTGTGTTCTAATAAAACTTAATTTATAGATGCTCACATTTGAAATTCAGGTAATTTTCACACCAGGAATATTCTTTTGATTTTATTTGCAATTATTTAAGAGATGAATAAGCCATTCTTAGCTCAAGGGTTACACACACAAAAATGAGTGAGGCATGTTTTTCCTTCCCCAGGCCTGGGTCCCAGGAGCGGTGGAAGGAGCTATTTGGAATGGGTTAGGACAGTGGAACAGTGCTAAGTAACCTAAACCTGTTACTTGTTTTCAAGATCTCCTTGTGTGTTTAGAGCCAAACTGTAGGGTTTTTACTGGTTGTGTGCTAATTTCTTCAGTGTTAGAGACTCAGTTTTAATCACTGTTAGTAGTCACTTTTCTTGTCTGTGTTTTGGGACTACGTACAGCTAATTGAGTAGACACATCAATTTTAGGGAAATACCTTCAAAGAACAGTTTGGGATGGAAATGCTGCATATGTCTTCTGAGAGTTGGGCTCATCACTGCAGCAGTTTTCATTGGCCTCATGTGATCAGTTCTCAGATCCTGTGACTCCCATGGTGGTTTAGAGTTGATAGCAGCAGACAGAGGCCTGCTTGTTCTCGTCTGCCTGTGGGTGTTACGATCTGTGGTCAGCTCTTTGGCACTTTTTCTCTTTCCAGCCTTTAACATCTTTTAGGCAAAGGAAAAGTGGCTCTACTTCCAGCTCTCCCTCCAGACGCCGTGGGAGCCGAGGGAGCCGGTCAAGGTCACGCTCCCGATCCCCTGGCAGGCCACTTAAGGGTTCCCGAAGATCCGTCTCTGCTTCCCACCAGGCCGATAGTAGGGAGACAAGGAGGGAAGTTTTGGAAGTTAAATTGACTCCACTCATACTGGTAACTTGTCTTTATCCTTCATCTGTCCAGAGCACTATATTTCTCTTTATGTAAATGTTTAAATTATTTGCAGTTAATAATATTAAAATATCTGACATGAAATATAAAGTGATAACTTTGGAAGAATACAAAAAAATGTTAGCAGTAGAAAGTATATTTCTTTTAAATATGAAAGGAAAAGAATGTTCTTTTTTTTCTTTGTGGTGCTAGGGATCCAACCCAGTGCCTCAGTGCCTACTACCAACTGAGCTAAACCCCCAGCTTAGAAAAAGAATCTTTTTTTTTTTTTTTTTTTGGTACTGGGGGTTGAACCCAGGGCCTCACGCTTGCATGCTCTGCAAGTGTTTGACTACTGAGCTGCACCCCCAGTCCCTTTTTTTTTTTGAGACAGGGTCTCACCAAGTTATGCAGACTGCCTCTGGTCTCGAACTTGCGATCCTCCTGCCTCTGCCTCCCAAGCCGCTGGGATTACAGGCCTGTGCCACCGAACCCGGCAGAAAAAGAATCTTAACAGAAGTGCTGTTTAATATTGTGGTCTTAAAAAAGTAATGTTTAAGTTCGAAGTAGATATAGCTTGTAGGTTAAACTCAATAAGTTTTATAGTGTGTAAAAGTTCATATAGGAAATGATGAGACAGAACCGTGTTATAGAAACATTTTTGCTCTCTTGGGGTCGTTATACTCGATCACTGCCTGTTCAAAGACAATCATTTCAATGGAATGACTTTCAAAGTGCAGGGTTAGAACTATCAGGGTGTGTGGAGCCTCATACAATGAGTACAACCTTATACAATGAGTATTTTAGATGAGAGGCCCAGTAGAAAGTATTCCTGGTAAAAAGAATTAGAATTATCTTGTAGCCTGTTCACTTAGTTATCCCTTTTTTGGATGAAATGCATATAGGTTTTTAATAACCTTATAAAAATCAGACTATATATATTCTGTTTTGTGGTCACGTTTTTAAAATTTAAAAATACTGGAAAGAAGTTTTCATGGCACATTTTTCTGGTTTGCTGTGCAGATGTCATTGTTGAAGTCAGCTCCCTTACTGACATCTAGTGTTTTTCCTTCACATCTCCACTGTTATATACAAGTATTTTTATACAGCATCTGATTATCTTTTAGAGTAAAATTTCACAGTGCTAGGTCAGAGGTATAGCGCAGGTTAGAAGTTTTCACTACGTATTACCCGATTACTTCAGAAAGTGTGTGATGGTGTCAGTAGTGTATAAGTGTCCATCTTTCATTCTGAGTATTATAATAATTTTTTTTGGCAGCGTGATTGTCAGAGATTTTGAACTCGCTGTTAATTACTATGAGTTTGAACATTCTGCTCTGAGTGGCTCTTTACCAGTCGGGTGACTCAGGGTAAGGAACAGATGCATGCTGCTTTCTGTTATGCTTTCATTTTTAATATTTAGGGACCTAATTTTTACACTGAGTTCTAATCCTGGTGACACAAGAGCCACATGCTGGCTTCGTCCCTCAGTGCTGGAGGCCTGGGCTGCTGTGTGTTGTGTGTGCCAGATGACCCTGAGGCTGCATGCAGCTTTGAGCTCCTATTGTGATCTTTGGTGATAATCTGCCTCAAGGTGTTGAGTGTCCTCTCACCATGAATCTAATTAAGAGAATTGATTTGTAGCCCACATGGTTGGCTGACCAGCTGTGCTACTGTGTTCCCTTTGTGGTTACTGTAGTTATATGTTGGATATTTGCAACACTGAGAGGTGATTGTGGCTGTTAGGCGGGTCTCTTTGCTGGGAAGACGCCTGGTACGTCCATAAACTCAAGTGTAGGGTCAACACTGTCAGTGGACTAGAATCTGGCACCATATTCCAGCTGTCCTTTGGCAGCTCTCTTCCTGAAGGATATCCTTGAATTTTTAATTTGTTTTCTTCCTTTTGGTTTATTGGTCTGGGGTTTAGCTCAGTTCGTAGAGCACTGGTCTGTGCTCTCTTACAGCACCTAACAACAATTGCTTTATTAGTATTTTAATGTGTTCATGAGTTATAAAGGAGCAAAGTGACAGATTTCAGCCATGCATTGCCTGAACAATCTGTGGCAAGCTATATCCCTTCCTGTCTTCAGTCTAATAAGAAACTGTGAGAGTGACAAAAGGGACATGTAGGAAGAGGAATTTAAAGTTAAATAAACACCAGGCAGCACAAAATTCAGAAAATAGGCAGCTTTTAGGTCACTAGTAATGCCCCATCCCACCATTTCTTAATTTCCCATTGTTGGCTATTTTGGGGACAGTGAATGTCTTTTCCTCATTTTTGTTTTTAACTAATGAGCTAACCAGTTTTTACTTTTATTTATATCAAATATCAAGATTTCAGGCAGTGAAATTATTATTATTATTATTATTATTTTTGAGGTACTTGGGGATTGAACCCAGGGCCTCGCACCTGCATGCTTTGCAAGCGCTGGACCACTGAGCTGCGCCCCCAGTCCATTGTTTTTTTTATTTTTTGAGACAGGGTCTTGCTAAATTATGCAGATTACCTCTGGTCTCGAACTTGCAATCCTCCCGCCTCCGCCTCCCGAGCACCACTGCGCCTGGCCCTTTTTTTACTTTTTTGAGACAGGGTCTTGCTAAATTATGCAGACGTCCTCTGGTCTCAAACTTGCGGTCCTCATGCCTCCACCTCCCAAGCCGCTGGGATTACAGGCGTGCGCCACCAAGTCCAGCTCCCATTTTTTATTTTATCTTCAGACAGGGTCTTGTTAAGTTACACAGGCTGCCTCTGGACTCAAACCTGTGATCCTCCTGCCTCTGCCTCCTGAGTTGTTGGGATTATACGTATGAGCCACCATGCCTGGCCAGGCAGTGAAATTATAACATTCAGTCTGATTACATTTGGAAGATGAATGATCCTATGTAGAAATCTCTACTATAAGATCCACCCTCTTGAAGACTGGGAAATTCTAGTCACTTTTATTCTTTTTCATTTGTAACAAAAGGAGGCTTATGTTCTTTAGACTTAAGACTGTGAAAATCTTTGGCTTGTTTTGTTGCTTTATTTCACAGTAGTAATTTACCATTATGTTCCTTTTTAATAAATTACAGTTCTTAGCCAGGGACAGTGGTGCACACCTCTAATCCCAGAGATTCAAGAGGCAGAGGCAGTAGGATCACAAGTTTGAGGTCAGAGACAGCCTAAATAACTTAGTGAGACCCTGTCTCCAAATAAAAACAAATAAAAAATGACCTGGGAGTGCAGCCCGGTGGTAGAGCACTTGCAAAGTTTATGTGAGGCCCTCAGTTCAACCTCCAAGCACCACAAAAATTAAAAAAATATAGGTTTTTTGATTAAAATGCTTTATATTCAATTTAGAAGCCTTTTGGAAACAGCATCACCGTATACAATGGGGAGCCTGAGCACAATGAAAGGAATGACATACCATGTAAAAACATGCAGGTAGGAAAGTGTTCTCTCTCATCTGGGACAATTTTTTTCTTTATTGAAGTGAATTTTCCTCTAGGAGCACACTGGAAATTATAATGTTTTATAATCTGTTCTGTATTCTGTCTTTAAATTCAGACCAAATGCAGTTTGACAAGACTTGTTAGTATATAGCTGTGAAGAGATGCTGAATTAGTTAATATAGTAGCATTTGTGGTAATTGTTGAATATAAATATTTAAGATTTTTTATTTTTTAATTAGGAAAGATACATTTTGTCACAAGACGGTAGTTACATATCCACACAGTATAGCCTTCGTCCAAGAAAAGAAGAGATCCAAATAAAAGAAGTAGATTCTAAGGAAGAGAAGCTTGTTACAAAAGAACCTGCCTTGTTGAAAAGCTTTGAAGTGGCTGCCCCCCAGAAGAAGGACCTGGAGTTTGGAGGAGTACTTGGTAGGCGGCAGACTCGGATTGTGGGGGTGGTGCGGTGAGCACGGGGGCTCCAAGTGCACTGGAAGGGTGGTGGGCAAGAAGATGAGGAGCTGGGAGGCTGAAGAAGGCCTTTTGGCGAGGGCTGAGGGGTGGGGGCTGGGCTGGGGGCATCGTGGGGATACATGCCAAGTGCTACAGTGTCTGAGGTTTCCAACAGAGAAATAGAATAATAAAGGAAGTTCAACCTGAGAGTCATGTACAGGATGGGTGGTGGTCACTTAGGGCCAGGGGATCTGCTGATAATCAGATGGACCTGGCAGGGCCTGACTTGGGCAGTAGCGGCAGGAACAAGCTACTTGAAACAGGGTCATGGGTGTGCCCTGACCCCAGGCAGCTCTGTGATGGCAGTCAGATTTGCAGTGTGCCTAGTGTTCAGGTTAAGTAGATCAAACTGACTTTAGTTTGAGTTGGTAAAAGAAAATACTTTTGGCCAATTGACCAAATGCTGCGTGGCTGGCCTCCTTCGCTGTGAGCTGTGAGCTGTGAGCCTTGGCTAGCTGGTTTGCCACAGTGTCCAGCACCAGGTGCCACCTTTGTGTGCTACACGAATGTACGATGACGGTCTTTTAGTTAGAAACCTGTGTGTGGAACGTCTCCTATTCTGGTTAAACTGAGTGCTGTGAGACACTGATCTTTCTGCTGGGCTTCAACACCTGACTCTCTATAGTGTTTCCTCAGGAGGGATGGAGCTGTTGGGGCTCGGTATGTGCTCTCTTCCCCACTCGGGTGCCTATTGGTGCTTGCCCACTGCAGGTGGCAAGTGGACAATAGTAGTTTTTGGTGGGACTTTACAAATTGGTTTCACACAGCGAGCCAGACCTGAGTTTTGACGTAAGAAAACAAAAATCAGACCCAAGGGAGTTTAAAAATAAACTGGATTGAAACCTGAGCCTCAGCCCTCCTGCCTGCTTGCAGGTGTGGTCCTCATCATGCTCGGCCTGCCAGTCGTCGTGCTGCTGCTGCTGCTGCTATGTGCGCAGAGCGACCCCAGCCTGCTGAACTTCCCGCCTCCCTGGCCGGCCTTGTCTGACCTATGGGAAACCAGAGTGTGTGGGGTCTACCTCCTCTGGGTGGGTATGCAGGCTGTGTTCTACCTGCTGCCAGTGGGGAAGGTGAGTGTTTGCTGGAGGGCACAGTACTGAGAGGTTTTCCTCACTTCTTTTCTGTGTTTACAAAAGTAAATTTATAGTAGTTTTAAGGTTAGAAGCTATCTATCATTTGTTGTCACTACTAAAACCTAGTTACTTCTGTGCCCTATAACATTTGCTTATTAAGCAGAACTTTAAACATCTGAATTTAGACTTCACATATAACTTTCCAAACCAAACAGAAGAATAAGCTCATTTACGAAACAGCCTACCTCTTGCTGGAGGTAGCTGGGAGAAATACTCCACCTTAGCATGTGTCATTTCAGGTCCAGCATTTGAGTCATTAATGAAAAGATAGGCTCTTTAGCTCAGTGGCCTTTAGTCTGTGTCTTGCACTGTATTTGAAATACAAGTTTCTAATTTTCATGCCTTTCCGAAATGTGTTGTTAAGAATGTTCTGTATACTTTTCAAACTCATGCTGTATCTTTTAAGTTTGTTCTCATTACTAAGTTTAGTTTTCTCTTCAAAGGAACCTGAGATTCCCTAAGCAGTAAATAATTCACCTGAAGATCTTATTCTTAGGGCTTGGCAGGCTTGCCAGCTGTAAACCAAGGGATCAGTTCTGTTAGGAGTCGTTAATGCCAATGACAGGAAGATCTGCAGACAGAGCGCTAGGGAGTCTCATGGTAACTCTTTTGGCTTCATCAAGGATTTCTATGAGAGTACATCTTTAGTTACCTTACTGTAAGGCTCTGTAACCAAATTCCAATTAATTCTAAACTAGGTAATACTTACTTAGAAAAGCAGCTTTGGTGTCTCCTATACAGACTGACCAGAGTGACTAAAAAACATGTAAATATACATCATGTGTATCTATATTTTCCAGACTGAAGCCTGGCACAGTATTTATTAGACACCTCTAATAGATAAGGATCATTTGAAATTAGCATGTGGGGTGTTGGTAATCCAGTGACCTCAGGTTTTACGGTTCTCTCCTTGGTCCCCCTTCATAGCTAATGAAAGGATACTGACAGATGGTATCATCTTAGTGCTGGACAATTTAAAATGCATCACTGCCTTTCTAAGTAGTTATCTGGGGAATGAAATGTAGCTGCTCTTTTGGCAAGCAGATTTGTCACATGTCTCATGGGGGCTCTGCTGCGGGTGGGTGGTGCCAGGAGCTGGGATGAGATATCCTGCCCAAGACACATGCCCACAGTCTGCTGGAGGTGTGGTCCACTGAGTGAGTGAGTAACGGGTGAGTGCATGAATGTAAATAGCAGAGCAAGCAAGCATATGGATATCTAATATCAAATAGCACAAGGGCCAGAGTAGATTGGTAAGACGGTAGAGCCGCGATTGAAAAGAACCTCATAAACATGAGACAGTGGACTTATGCTGTTTGGTAAGCAGTGGGAAAAAAAGCCAATGAAGACTTAAGCTACGCACCCACCAGATGAAGGGGCTGGGTTGTAGCTCAGTGGTGGAACATTTACCTAACATGCACTAGGCCCTGGTTCCATCCCCAGCACTAAACATAAAAAGAAAAAAAGTATGTAGGGGGGAGGCTATTGGCAATAGTCTGGTACACTGAAGTTACTGATTGGGTTTATACTTAAGCTAAATTCTTGAAGGGTGGAATTGCTTCATCAAAGGACCTGCCATTAAGGTGTTTGCAACATATTACTGTATGAGATCACCTTTCTTGGGTATGATGAAATTTAAGAGATAGTGATTGTATCTTGAGAAGCAAGTATGTATATACATATATACGGATGATGGTAATGTGCTTTTTTTAAAGTTTGTAGAAGGAATGCCTCTTGCGGATGGAAGAAGACTCAAGTATAGAATAAATGGTAATTATTTTTTACATATTTTTTTGTGATACTGGGGGTGAACACAGGGCTTCAGGAGGTAGCCCCTCACTCACTTCTGCTATCTAGTTTTTTCTTTCTCTTTTCCTTTTTCTTTAGGCAGTCTCGCTATCTGTGTAGCCCAGGCTGGCCTCAAACTTTAAATCTTCCTGTCTCAGCCTCTCAGGTGCTGGGATTACAGATGTGTGTCCCCAAGCCTGGCCAGTTTGTTTTCTTAATAGCACTTACTACTGTTCGGGATGTTATGCTTGCCTACGATTTCACCATTCTGAGGGCTTCTTGTGTCCTGAGAAGTGCAGTGCCAGTCTGGTGTCCTGGCCACTCCCAGCCCCAATAGAGCTGCTCCTGTCTTTGCTTGGCGCTGGCCAACTGGCCTCTAATGGCTCTTGAATTAGTGTCACGCTCTTACCCTTTGGCTTGAAAGCTTTTCCCCAAAATATCTCAAAACTGCTTCTTGACGCTATCACATCTGCTGAGAACTGCTTTCGGGTCCAGTCCCCCCTTGGCCTGTTTTATTTTGACAGGTCTTCCTGACATCAGTGTGTTTTCTGTTGCTTGGGGCTTCCCCACAAAGGTGTAGCTTGGTGGGCTGGGACCTGGCTGTGATCCCTGCTGCCCCTGGAGCAGGGAAGCTGTGTGGCATCCAGGGCCAGGCGCTCACTGTGTTGCAGAGTGACCTCACTTGCAGCCCAAGAAGTGGGTAGACTTTGCACCCTGTGGTTTGGGTGCCCTTGTGGTTGGTCAGTGTCCTCAGGGCATCTGTCCAGCTTTGCCATTTGAAGACTTTGATAAAGAACCATAAACTTGATTTGAAGAACTCTATATGGTAGTTATCCTTAAATGATTTTCCATTCTACTAGACTGAGTGGAGTGTTATTTTCTTGAGAATTACATTAGATGCTCCTCAGTTGATGGTGTAGTTACATCCTCAGAAGCCCATCTTAAGTTGAAAATACCATCAGTTAGAAACACATTTAATACACCCGACCCACTGGAAGTCCCCATATAGCCCAGTGCACTGTACAGTGTCACTTGTCCCCGTCCCCTCGTATAGCTGTGGGCACTGAGTTGCTCAGTATTGACAGTGTGTACTGTGCGGCACATCGCTAGCCTGGGAAGGGATTTGATTCAGGTTGGGTCCTCCCACGTGTGTGTGGCTTTCATGCCTCAGTGCAGAGCAGAGCTCTGAGGCAGCTGCTTTAGGTTGGGAGTTGGCTATGCGTGTTTTAGTGCTGCCCTTTTACCCATTCTTTTCTCTTTTGCACACTTTTTGTTTAGTGATTGATGGAGCATGTACTGTCTGAAATGATGCTCCTCGATCTGAAGAGAAGCAAGGTCTGTTAGGGGCTGCCCACCTTTCAGTGTCAGGCATGGGAACCACCTGCCTGGCTCTGCGCCAGACTCCTGGGGGCCTCAAACCTCGGTTGCTGCCAACGGGCTGATTTACTACTCTTCCCAAATCTTTGCCAAGGGACATGCGTGTGTTGTGCCAGTGATGTGAGGTCTGGGCAGAGGCAGGTTTCTTGAGGGCACAGCTCACTTCTCTGCGATGCTCCTGCTTCCCTCTAGGGTGTGGGGTGTTGAGAGATGGGCATAGCGCTTGGACACTGCACAGCACTTGGACACAGAGCTGTTGCAGCTAGTCAGAGCGACGTCCGTTCTAGTTGCCAGAATTCCCTCATGTAGTTATTCTAGTTCTAGTATAAGGAGTTTCTGTTCATGAGGTTTTACCACTCTGGAGATTCCTAAGAAATTTTGAATTATTGTTTCTAATCTCTATAAGCCTAGATAGCAAATTTTATGAGGATTAAATGACTACTTTTAAAAGTTAGTTAAAAATTATTCTTTGCAGTAAACTCGGTATGTAGAAAACATGGATTTAAATAGTAAATAAGAGGTGATACTTTTCCTTTACAAAAGCTTTGATTTTAGAAATCCAGTGACCACTTTTCTGTGTTTGATCATGTATCCAAATATAATTTGACTTCACTCAGAACACAGCTGTTTCAGGTTCTCAGTCCCTGAAAGCTGAATGATTTCTGTAGCCAGAAGACACAGCGGTTTGTCCCCAGAGCCTGGTTCTGCACTGGCCAGTGGCAGCAGGACTGGGGAGCAGAGCCTCCCAGGGGCTTTTTAACCTGGTCTCTGGGTCCTTACTGTGCTCTACCTGGCCTCAGGGGCAGGGACGTTGTAGCCTCTGTTGTGGGGTCTTGAAGGTCCATGTTCTAGAGAGGAGAATATGGCTGGAACCTTTTGAAACATTATTAACAAGCTAATACAGTATTTATAATTTTATACCTACTAAGATTACCCTACCATTAAGTAATGGCAGTGGACTTTAAAATGTGTGCTTGCCCTAGCTGTCTTAATAATTAGCTATTTCACTTTTGGGCCTGACAGTTTAGATTAAGTCCATTCTGAGGTTCTTTTCAGCTTTTTAACAGTTTGTGAATTTGTCTGCCCTTCTTTTCAATTTTCTCTTAATTAAAAGCAAATAATGACCTTTCACAATGCAAAAGAAAAAATCCATTATATTTGGGAAATGTTACTAGAGTTATATGGTATGTGCACTGAAGATTACACTTTAGGATATTAGTTATTTACATGATTATGTGTACTTAGTGTGAATAATGGAACGGAGACCTTTCAGAAATAACACAGCATCAGCTGGGTGCAGTGGCATGCATACCTGCAGTCCCAGCTCCCTGGGAGGCTGAGGCAAGAGGCTTACTTGGGCCCAGGAGTTTGAGGCCAGCTTGAGCAATGTGCCACCAGTCTTAAAACAAAACAAAAACAGAATATTATCATGGTACAAATCACACACGAGCCTGGTTAATGTTACTCCCTCCCTTTATTTTTTTTAAAGGATTGTATGCTTTTATCCTGACATCTGCTGTTGTTGGAGCATCCCTTTTTTGGGGCGTGGAGTTTTATTACATGTACGACCATTTCCTGGAGTTTGCAGTGGCAGCCACTGTGTTCTCGGTGGTCCTGAGCATCTGGCTCTATGCCCAGTCTCTGAAGGTATCCCGGGATGAGTTGTCGCCTGCTAGCACTGGTGAGCAATGAGGCACTGCATGTTGTATAGGCATCCTGACAAAAAAAAAAAAAAAAAATCAAGGAAAAATGAATTTAAAGGAAGAAAGTATTTTGTATTTTCCCCCTCATACTTGCTAATCATTTTCTCTTTTTTAGTCATTTGATGATAGTAGACGTTTTGATAAACTTTGAGGCATCACAATTTCTGACAAATTTTTTCTTGTCAAGTAGTAGTAGTTAGATGCCACTGAGGTGGATCTGACTCATAACAACACTTGTAGGATTTTCAGTGGCTGACTGGGGATTGCTTTAGGAGTTGACTGCCATGTCCTTCTTCTGTTTTTGTGGTACTAGGGATTGAACCTGGGTCTTAAGAGTGTGGAGCAGCATTCTACCAACTGCAGCTTCTTGCCAAGTAGCAAATACCTTTTGAGAAACAAAACAGGGATTTCCCATTGGTTCATTCTGACCTGAAGTATTTAAATTTTTAAAAGGTGTTTATTTAAAAAAAAAAATGATTGGACATTTTAAAAACCTCTGGTTTCCTTAGAATTAGAGGATGTGGTGACGTTGCCTAGAGGGTACAGTGGGCTTTCTCTGGGCTGTGGCTCTGGCTTACATAGCCTAGCCCTTCCTCCTCCTCCTCATCTTGCAGAACCCCTGGGGCTTCCTAGGGTGGCTAGTAGTGCCTGGATGGGGCCCCCATTACAGTTCTTTTCTTACCACTTTGTTTAAAGATTGCTTACGTAACAACTTTTCCCTTCTCAGGAAATGCTGTCTATGATTTCTTCATTGGGCGTGAATTAAATCCTCGTATTGGTACTTTTGATCTCAAATACTTTTGTGAATTGCGCCCTGGATTGATTGGATGGGTATGTCTGCCTTTATTTTTTTAATTTTAACAGAGTAAATTTATCTTGTGTTTAGGAAAAAAAAAATGTAGGCACTTTTAAAGATGTAGGTGGTATATTTAGGAATTAGCTTTCCATAATTCTGCCTTAACACAAAATGTTTTCTTTAAATATTTTTTAGTGGTTTGAGATACTGTTATTAGTTATTAAGCATTACATAATGTAATACCCATGTGACCCAGAATAGCAGATTAACATTGCTACAATGTTGCTAACTGCATCTACAGACTGATCTAAGTCCTACTGATGTTCTCACTCTCTCTTCCTGGGTCCTCTGCAGTGTCCCTTGGTGCACTCTGTTGTTTCTTCTTAGTCTCTGGTCCGTAAGGGTCACTGAGTCTTTCCTTCTCTCTCATGACCTTGGTACTGTTTGGAAGAATACTGGTCAGATCTTTTAAGAATGATTCTTTCTCATGACTTGGAGTGAGGTTACAGTTAGGTAAGAAGAGCACAGAAGCAACCTTGCATTCTGTGCATCATGTCTGGGGTCTGTGGTATTGGGGCTGAGGTGGTGTCCCTAGGCTATCCTTGAGACTGTCTTCTCCCTTTGTTTCAGGTGGTTATTAATTTGGTGATGCTTCTGGCTGAAATGAAAGTACAGAACCGTGCTGCCCCTTCTGTGGCCATGACTTTGGTTAATAGTTTCCAGCTCTTCTATGTGGTGGATGCTCTCTGGAACGAGGTAATTACATTTTATTGTTTTGGAGCCCATCCTGGCCTCAAACTTTTGATGCTCCTGCTTCAGCCTCTTGAGTGCTGGGATTTGCATGTGGCATGAAGTCATTGTTTTAGGAGCTGAGGCTTTGGAGATGGATGGCCCTAGGAGCAGGTGAGGAGCTGACCTGACCTGTCAGCCTGGGCTGCTAAGGTGTAGAGTGAGGGGAGGACAGCCTGACCTCTGGAGGGCCAGCTATGGAGCAGGCACAGGCGCTGGGTTCCTGGGCATTTGGTAGTGTGTTCTGCATATCAGAAACACTTTTTAAAAATAATCTTCCAAGTATTTAATGTTGGTAGGCTTTTGCTTCTGTTTTTGTGAGTGATGACCAATTTATGTAAATGAAGTATAATTTTTAATTCTGCCACATAAAAGTGATGGGTTTTCATCAGATTAGGATGTTTTTTGAATTGTCAGGAGTCAGCTAGTTCTTAAAGAATGGGGAGATGTCTTATTGTTGGTGTTTTAAAATACAGAGTAGCTCTCCTCAGGTAGACAATTGGGAATCAAGATATGCTGAGGAAACCAGCTTTAAGTAAAGCTCAGTTTCTACTTTGTGGCTTTTCTCATAATTGGTAAGCCATTAATGTTTTTCGCTACTCAAAGATGGGTAAATGTTCTGGCAGTTTTCTTTGTCTCAGCTAACGTTGTTCCCTTTAAAAATCATTTCTACCTCAGACTTACAACTATTTTATCATATTTATTGTTACCTTTGTAGTCATATTCTCTAAATTCCAAGTCAAGTGTTCTTTTAATTTAAAAACCAGAATTTCATGTGCTAAAAATCAGGACCGTCTTCTGACGTTTAGAGAGAAGCTTTTGAGTCTGAGGCGTTTTTTAGGTCTCGTAGTGTCTGACTCACAGCGACCCTTAATGGCTAATTGTTTTGGGATTGCCTTGGGAATGGATTGCCACGTCTTTCTCCCATTTTTGCAGTGCTGGCAATTGAACACAGGACCTCAGAGACTGCAGAGCAGTGCTCTACCAATTGAGCTAACTCCCAGCCCCTGAAGTGTTCTTAAAAACCTATGTGGTTGTCAGCACTCGATTCTCAACCCTGCTGAGTTAGCTCTTTAACTCTGGCCTCTGTGACAGACCCAAGAGATGACTTTGATGGGTGGGTGCTGGCATCCCCAGGGCTTTGGACCTTCAGGAGGGTGGTGACCTACTGCCCCATCACAGGTGCTCATGTTGCTGAAGCTACTTCTGATTCAGGTTCTTGCTGCTTTTGCCAGTCAGCACAGCCTTGCTTAGAGATCCGGCCCCTGTGGAGGTGGTGAGAGCCTCTATAAGGAAGACTTGTAGAATGAGCCCCAGGTCTACCTCCAATCAGACAGGCTTTTGAAGTTAAGAAATGGCTTTTTATGGCTTTGCCAGTCTGTGCCTGGTGGCTGTTGGTGACATCAGAGGTCCTCGCTAAGTCCGCTTTCCGTTTCCAGGGGCTGTTCCACCAGTGCCCTCTGTGTAGCTTTCATTTGTATCTTAGTGGTGACTTTCTGATCAGTCCCAGAATCATTTCTATATATTTAGTCAAACATCAACTTATGTTAGCAGAAAGACTTTCCATCTTAAGGCAGATTGGATCTCCTAAGGCCATATTAACAGAGCCCGGAGAGGACTGGAGTGGGGAGCTTCAGTGCACCCAATGTCTCAGTCCAGCTATGGTCTCCTGGAGGAAGAGACTTCAGGCTCTGATTTTCTGCCGCCACTGGGCAAAATTAGTAGTTGCTGAATAGATTTTCTTGCTTGGTCAACTGGTAGAAATTTCTGTCTAGGCAAATCTCCCCTATCTTAGGAAAACAGAAATTCAGTTTAAACATCACTGACCTTTGGGAGGGGCCTGTCCCAAGAGTGCCAAGGCCCCAGCATCTACCAATATCTTTCCCTCCCATCATTTTTATCCTGTTCAGAGCCAGGAGTTGCGATCACAGATTGTGAGTGTCGGTGGGTGTATGAGGACTAGGCTGGTCACAGAGTGGCCCATGAGCTTTGGTTGCACAGGATGAAAGTGACACTTGGCTGCTGCATTTGGGCTCACAGACTAGCGTTTCTCCCCCAGGGTGCCCACTGAAGTCTTAGGCCCCCTGAGTCCCAGGCTAGCCGAGGTGTCCAGAGGCATCTGCTGGAGCATACACTCTAACAAGCCCAAAGCCTGTGCTGGTTTACACAGGAGCAAAGCCATTCCTCTGCCACAATGCCAGGTCTCCTGTTTCTCTTGTAGGTGATACATATGAAGTCCAGGTGATCAGAGCCTGGGATTGACAGGGAGCTGTCACTTTCTCATTCTTCCCGTACACACTCTTTGAATATGTCTCTCCTTGCCAGGCACTGGGGTGGTAGCAGTGAAAGTGCAGTGGAGACAGTGGCTACATGAGTCCTGTGGCCAGTGACTTTCCCAGCTCTGGATGGTGGTGGTGAAGGCCTCTGGGGAAGGGCTAAGGCAGAGGGGCCTGGACAAGGGGTCTACAGAGACATCTGGGGTCTGTTGCTGTTGGCCATGGAGGGAGGGGTAGAGCAGGAGGTCCATGTGCGGTGTAGGGGACAGAAACTGCACTCCCACCTTTGCCCTGTGGTGACCCTACCCTGTCCTGGTGGGCACACACTTGAGTGTTTACTCATGCTTTGAGCACTTTAAACAGATGCCTCTTCTTTTTCTCCCATCTGTACCTGACAGGAGGCTCTGCTGACGACCATGGACATTGTCCACGACGGGTTTGGCTTCATGCTGGCCTTTGGAGACTTAGTGTGGGTTCCGTTCACCTACAGCCTCCAAGCCTTCTACTTGGTCAGTCACCCCCATGAACTCTCTTGGCCAGTGGCTTCTCTAATTGTTGCTCTGAAACGTGAGTGTCAATCCCAGCCTCTGTGTTGAGTACTGTGTACGGAGTCTGCTGGGCTCTGGCATCTGCCCATTTGTAATGTGCCACTATAATTGGTCAGGATTGGCTCAGGTTGAAGTACTTTGTGATGGGTGAGTAATGAAGATTCTGTGTCTTTAGAGAGAAAGGCAGCAAGGGAGCTATAGAACAGATTGTTTTTAAGTTTAATCAGTTTAACTGAAATGAATTAACAGTGTATCTCTGCCATTAAGTTCCTCCTGCTGCCAGCAGTTGACTGAAAAGCAGGAAGCTTGGTCTTGGTGCTGTAGAGTTGGCTTGTACCAGGAGAGAGAGCATGCTCTTGTCTGAGGCCAGGGAGGGGCACCTGGTGGGTATGTCAGGCAGAGAGGGTAAGGACTCCCTGAGGAGCAAGTCAGCATGGGTGGCAATGACTCTGGATAGAGTGAGGGGTCTGCTCTGACCAAGGCTGAGCTCCATCAGGCCTGATCATGGATTTCAGTTCAGGCTGTTTTTTCTTTATCCCTTTGTCATTAAGCTGATCATTAAACACCTCCACCAGAGGTTGAGTAGGGAAAACTAGCATTGAACTTCAAATATAACTAACTTTGTGACACTGATTAGTATCCATGATACAAGAAGAAATCCAAGCCATTGGTTAAATTTAGTTAAATTTAGTTAAATTTAGTTAATTTTAGTTAAATTTGAAATTTAGTTTCACCATTCAACCAAGCCTGTGTTACTCAAGGGAGCCTGTGTCAAGCTAAAAATGGGGAATGGATATTTATTCTGGATTTACATCACACAGTTAACAGGGATGTATCAGGCAGGGCCTGCTGAATTTTGAATAAAGGTGCCACTTTGTAGGGGTTGGGGTTTGACTCAGTTGGTAGAGTGCTCTCAGAGGCCCTCGTTTGATCTCCAGCACTGCAAAAATGGGAGAAAAATGTGGCAATTCACTCCCAAAGCAATCCTGAAACAGTCATCAAAAACTCTTAGGGTTGCTATGAGTTGGATCCAACTTGATGGCATCTAACCAGCACCATCTTGTAGACTTACAGTGGGATTTTGCATGAAGTGCAGGATGTTCTGGTACTAAGCTGGTACTTTGCTAATGTGGCTAATAGGTCTTGACACGAGCAGATGAGACAGCCTGAGGTCACAGCTGCACAGACTTCAGTGCTTATTGTCATGTGTGTGGGCCTCTCAGACTTGGGACAGTGACCATATTTGTTTTGCCTTGAATGTGGATGACAGATTCCTGAAGTTACCTTTTGGACATTCTGGGATTGAGGGTTTTTGAATTTCTTTTTTGCAGTGCTGTGCCACTGAGCAACACCCTCAGCCCCCTTTTTCATTTTGAGACAGGGTCTCTCAGTAAGTTACACAAGCTGCCTCTAGCCTCAAACCTGTGATCCTCTTCCCTCCGTCTCCTGAGTTGCTAGGATTGTAAGAGTGCCCAGGCACACCTGACTCAAATTATTTTACAAAGATCAAACTCTGCTCCCTTTTGGACATTTCCTTAGGACACAATTTCTAAAGGAGATTTAAAGTACTAGGTTATACCTAAATGAATAACAGAAAAATATTTTAAAATTACAGTTGGTGGCTATATCATCTTCCGATGTGCAAATTCTCAGAAAAATGCATTCCGGAAAAATCCCACTGATCCTAAGCTTTCACGTAAGTATCAATTTATATTTACATATTACATGGAGGGTTTGTCTCTCTTTTCTATAGGCATAAAAAATGCATTTTTATTTTTATCCAGATTTGAAGACCATACCTACTTCCACAGGGAAGAGCCTGCTGGTATCAGGGTGGTGGGGCTTTGTTCGCCACCCTAATTACCTGGGTGACCTCATCATGGCCCTGGCATGGTCCCTCCCATGTGGTAAGCAGTTCAGACAGTCCTCAGCTTCTTTTTAATCTGCCTCAAGGATATGTTGTCCTTGGTGGGGCAGGGTGGGCAGGTCCACATGTGTCCTTTCCTATGGCTGTCTTCTAATCCCTGTTGCAGGTTGGGATGGACTGCAGCAAGAGGGCTGCTGGATCTGGGGGCTGGTTTTTTGGTACTTGCAGCACTATTTATAAAGCTTCTCAGGGGATCTAGAAGTCTAGAACGTGAGTTTTACTTTGTGAGTTTTAAACTGTACCCAATAGCTTTTCTGAGACAAGGTCTCACTATATGGCCCTGTGTTGTCGTTGAACTTGTGACCTCCTGTGTGGTGGGATTACAGGCCTGGCCACCACACCTGGCTCCAGTGGCTTTTTTCCAGGCTGAATATTTGCACTTTTTAATTTATATCCCAGATTTCATAATTATGAAAACTTTGGTTCTTAGAGAATTTAAGGAAAAGCAGGAGAAAGTATAGTGTAGTCCAAACAAAATGTCCAGTCCTATTTGCTGTTCTCATCCCCAGGTTTTAACCACATCCTGCCTTACTTCTATGTGATTTACTTCACCCTACTGCTTGTCCACCGAGAAGCTCGCGATGAGCGTCACTGTAGGCGGAAGTACGGCCTGGCTTGGGAGAGGTACTGCCGGCGCGTGCCCTACCGCATATTCCCGCTCCTCTATTGAGCCCACGAAATGGGGACCTAAAACCAGCTTTCTTTCACTGCACTGACAGGATCTCTAAGTTTGTGTTTAATTGTTGAGTCAGGCCTATAAAGCCAAATAGCAGATTTTTAAATGTAGCTGTATTTTCTACTAAATTATTAACAATGTAAGGGAAAATACAATTTGCATTTTAATAGGAAAATTTCAGTCCCAAAAAATCTGAAAACAAAACAGTGTTAGGATACAATTGAAGCCGGGTGCATTGGCTCATACCTGTAATCCCAGTAACTGGGGAGGCAGGAAGATTGCAAGTTTGAGAGGCAGAATGCATAATTTAGTGACACCCTGTCTCAAAAGGTGGGCTGGGGTTAGAGTTTAGAGTTCAGTGGCACAGCATTTGCAAAGCATGCAAGTGTGAGACCCTAGGTTCAACCCTCAGTACTGGGGGGGAGGGGGAAGAAAACATTTATAATTTCCTACCAAATTTCTTTTTCCAGTTAGCTTTCCTTAAATGAAAAAATAAATTAGAATTAAAATACACTTTTATACTTCACTGCATTAAGAGAATAGAATTTCCATTCATTGCTCTTAAAGAGTAAGTTATTTACTAGTTGTGTAAATTGAAAGAAAAACCAGCCTTATGCTAAGTACTATATGTGAAGAGCCATATCAGACCACTAGCAGACACTGTTTAAAGGGAGGCTACTCAGAGCAGCTGACTTACCTCAGCTTTTAAAATTGTAAATAGCTTACATTTATGTAATATATGGTGACTTTAGATTTTTCTGTACAGTATTTTGAATGTGAGATAATTGTCAGGATCAAGTTGCTTTTTAATAAACATTTTCAGTATTTTAAATTAAGTTTTGTAAAGTACTATCTGTGAATTAAAAATTTTGAAACAATTAGAATTCATTTGATATTGTATACAAGATGCTATTAAATCATAGGAAAGGTATTTTTCTTTATCCAAAGTTTGTGAATTTGGCTTTGCTACCTCAATTTGCAGGTGTGTTTGCCTTTATAAGCTGTTGCAAATAGAAAAAATAGAATATATATTTTTGGAGTAACATCACTATTTAAACATTTTTACACACTGGTGTTTGAAAATTTGCCGTTTCAGGCTACTATTTTTATATTTTTTTGACTTTTTAAATTTAACAGTGCTCATGCAGCTTGTGCTGTATTTTGTATATCCTTTATGTCTACAAAACTTTACTCCTTGTACAGGAGTTCTATATAAAAACAACTTCAGGGGTGAGTTTATAGTCTCTTCTCTTGGTTCAACAGGTGTGCACAGGTAGCTTTAGCCATCGTGTTCTAGTGAGATTAATGTAGTTTCATTATTAACTTCATTTAAGGGAATAGTGGCAAATTCAGCAAACTTTTTATTTGAAGCTAAACTGTTCTCAGTATCTTAAACATAGGGGATAAAATGCATATAGTGTGTATTTTGGCCATAATTATACGTTTATATATGAGCCATTGAGATACGCAGTGTTCTTTCTGCCCTGCAGTTTAAAGTGTGTGATCACGAGGTTGGTTTGCTCTACCATTCTGCAGTCTGTAATCCTTACACATTGTCTTGGTGTTTTACAAGTGACAGGTTTATCTGAGAAGCTTTGTAATGAAATTTTAAATTGGAAATAAAGTTGAAGAATGTTGCTTTGATCACTTTGGATCCTCATTTCTTTTTTGCCTACAATGCTGAGATTACTGGCACCAAGATGAGCACTTACCTTACCATCCTTATGCCTTTTTTCCCCCTTGGATCATTTGTTTGAATCTTCGTGAGAAGGCTGGGTTATGGTTAGGCTCTTTTCTTTGGCATTATGTGATTACCAGGTTCTTCCTGTTGGTCCTGTGCCATTCAGAGACAGGGCAGGTGTTAGCTCTGCTCATGGCTGCCAAGTCCAGTCCTTGTGTCCATCTCACTGAGTACATCAGAACAGCCTGTGGGGTCATTTGTACACATTTAGGATATATTTTCTGCCAAGGTCAAGTGATTAATAAGGAAATGTGACTTTGAATCCCAGCTCTGCTCCCTTTCAGCAGTGTAAGCTTGCGGACTCTATGTCACCTCTTTGAGCACTAGTTTCCTCAGGAAGAATTTGGCTGACATGCCCACGTGACACAGAGTGAATCTGAGGATTGTGCAGGAATTCTTGATGATGCTCAACAGTGATAGCTATTATTACAGAAGAAAATTCTTCCTACAAAAACATTTAGGTATTAATCCAATTTATGGACCCTGAATAGCCAAAGCAAACCCAAGCAAAAAGAGCAATGCCGGAGGTATCACGGTACCTGATTTCAAATTACAGAACCATAGTAACAAAACCCACATGGTAACTGGCACCAGAACAGACATAGGCCAATGGAATAGAAGACCCAGAAATAAACTCTCATTGCTTTGGCCACCTGATTTTCAACAAAGGTGCCAAAATCTTTGTCTTCTGTTAGAGAAAAGACACCTTCAACAAATGGTGCTAGGAAAATTGGATATCTACATGTAGAAGAATGAAACTAGATCCTTACCTCTCACCCTGTACAAAAATCAATTAAAAATGGACCAGACAATGCAAAACCTGAAACTTTGAAACTGCTAGAGGAGAACAGGGAAAGGCAAGATACAGGGATAGGGAAGAACTTCCTAAAAACGACTTAAGTAGCCCAGGAAACAATAGCAAGAATTGACAAATGAAATTGTGTCAAAAAGCTGCTGCACAGCAAAGACAACAACACAGTGAAGAGAAAGCCTACAGAATGGGAGAAAATCTTTGCCGGCTACTCAGCTGACAAAGGATTAATATCCAGAATATACAAAGAAACTCAAACTTAAGTATCATAATAATCCAATTAATGGGCAAATAAATTGAACAGTACAAATGGCTAATAAATACAAGAAAAACATTCAACATCTTTAGCCATCAGGGGAATGCATATCAAAACTACACTGAGATTCCATCTCACCCCAATCAGAATGGCTATCATCAAGAAAACAACAAATGCTGGCTGGGATCTTGTGATCCTCCTGCCTTTGCCTCCCAACTCGCTAGGGTTACAGGCGTGTGCCCCTGTGCCCAGCCTACAAAAATCTTTTAACACCATGTTTTTTAATACTTATTTTCTTCCTGACCCCACGCATGGTTCCACTTTTGAAGTTGCAAAGTGATGCTGCACGTTTACAGAATGACATCTAAAGTTTTATCTAACAGATTGTGGTGGCGCCACAGTATCACATCCTAATCTTTGAATAAACATAAACCTGTCACAGGTAACATGAATCTGGTCAGTACTATTTCCAACTACCCATCAGTGTAATTGGGTTGAATTCAGTGATTCAAAGTTGTTTGAAGCCACTTAAAGATACAGTGGAGATTACATGAGTTTTTGTCAACTTGGCCAGTAAAACACTTGCATTTGCCAGTATTTTTGAAAATCTGATTCAACCCAGTTGCAGACACTGCAAAGTTTACCATATATTCTCAACTCTAATCTACACCCTTTCAACAGTTTTAGAGTGCTTCAAAATCAGAGAAGCCCATTAATCAAATTACCAGAGCAAACTGCACAAACCGGGAAACCCCAGCAAAGATCTCTGGACTATCTGGCCGGCATAGTCTTGGATAATCATACAGGCCTGGACTGTCTTTTCTCTGCTCAGGGAGGGATCTGCACCATTACCAATAACTCCTGGAGTACTTGGGCTAATACATCTTTAGGTTGAAATAAAGACTGCAAAGCTCCTGCAACTTGCCTAATCCCCAAAGGGGTATTCCAGTTCACCCATAACATATATAATTTCACATTCTCAAACACATTTAGTTGGTTGCCTTCAATATTACAGGGATTCCTGAGGTTAGGAATTGTTTAAATTGTTCTTTTGGTAATCTCCCTTGCCTGTTCTTTGTCGTTTTAAATTTGCTTATCTTCTGTGAATCTCAGTGCCCTCTACTAAAACCAAAATAACGGTAGCCCAATGCCTGGAGAATATACAGCAATCCACAGTCCCACTGGACTTACTGGCCTCAGACACTACAAATTGGTTTTAATTTGCATGAGGCCCTGGTGTTTCAATCACCTACTTGTTCAAATGTGGCCTAAAGCCCTAAGCCATGTTCTGTCACCACAGTTCACAATATATCCAGTATTGGGGGATCTAGCTTCCTGGGAAAAAATCCATCCCAGTGATGGTGGGATCTCCAATCATTAAAGTGATCATCAATGCTTTCCTTCAGAAAGATTTTAATCAAAAGGAGGGTATGTTAAATACACACACACACACACACACACACACACACACACACACACACACACACACAGGGAGTGCATCTGTGCGCGCGCGCGCACTGTGCACATGCATACACAGCATTGTTTAGGGGATTACTGATGGACCCAGAAGGTCACTGTTGAATTTGGTTTTAGGCACATCCACATGCAAAATGAACTGGCCTGGGGGCACATCTATCCCTCCAACCCAGTGATCTGTGACCTTCCAAATTGGAACTAATTTCAGTTTCTTTAAACATTGTTTGCTAACGTGCTGACCATCTGTGCAACACGGCCCTTCCCTCAACTTCCTGGAGACTGACTAGAACTTACATATACAGTCTCTTCCTCACAAGACAGAAAAGTTGGTCACCACCAATCATAATTGCTGACAAACAAAAGATGTAACTGCTAAACCCCATGCAGTTGCAACCTGTAAATACAGCTGCCATTTTAGTGAAGACTCTGAATACAATTAAGGACTCCTTGAATATGTGCCTTCTTGGTTCCAATATTAATTAACTTCAGCTAGATGTGATTTTGTTTGTTTTCAACCAGGGTGATTTTATTTTTGGTTGACAATTTCATATATAATATTGAGGTAATGTAGTATTCAATTATAAAAGTATCTAATCTACACATCAAATCATAAGCCAGGTTACCATCTCTAAGGAATAAACAAAATTTTAAAAGAAAAATAATAAAATTCTAGGCTAAAACATGATAAAATCTTTCAAAACAATTGTATGAGAAAGACATTTCTTAAAATTGTTTAAAATGTAAAAGCCGTATTAAAAATCAAAATGTACAACTAACTGAAAAATACTTTCTACAGGTTAAAAATAAGTAAAAATCTGCCACCCGGAAAAAATATTTGGAATTCAGATCACAGATCAAAGGTTAATATTTTTTAAAAACAAAACCAAACTCCTGATAGTGAGAAGAGAAATAGAAAAACAGAAACTTTATGAGAGAGTATGTCCCAGATCTAAAATACACATGACTATGTGAAATATCAAACATAATCAAAATACTAATTTAACTAACCAAATCATTTTTTACATAATGGATTGGCAAAACCCATCATTTTGAAAGATCACTTAAAGACTTGTGGAGGCGGTACTACTGTTGTAAGTGCAAAATTTTCTAATTTTATTGAGGAAAATGTTTTAGTTATCTACTAAATATATGAGGGGGGCTGGGATTTAGCTCAGTGGGTAGAGCACCGCTCTGCAGTCTCTGAGGGCCTGAGTTCGATTCCCAGCACCACAAAAATGGGAGAAGGATGTGGCAATCCATTCCCGAGGCAAACCTGAAACAATCAGCCATTGAAAACCCTATGAGGGTTGCTATGAGTCGGACCAACTTGAGGGCACCCAACAGCAACAATTAAATACATGAATGCATTTTCTCTTGGACCAGTAATTGCACTTCTGAGAATTATCCCTCCATACACAACACATACCCACTCATACCCACATAAACAGATTCATATGTATCTATTTGACCAAGATTTTGTTGCAGCCATTTTATATATAAAAAAAAAAAAAACAAATTATAAAGTATCCAGTGCTAGAAATATGTAAAATACAAAATATTCTACGGAACACAGAAAAAAACAAATTTTTTCCCTTGGCATAAAATTTTCTCCAAGAAATTTAATTACAGTGAACACAATCCAGCCACAGTACTACCCTGTACACAGTACACAGTACAGGTATTTTTGTAGGAAGGATTGTAAATTACTATTCATGTATCTTCTCTACCTAAACTTACTATACAATAGAAACTGAGAAGAATACTAAACGAGCACAGAACAACAACAAAAAAACCATTAACTGATAAGCTGTAAGGGCAAGGAAGAATAGTACAAATAGAAAAAGATAAAAAGTGAAATGTCTGTTTCCCTTACTTTGGATTTTGAAACATGTAACATTATTATTAGAAAACATATTATTATAGAAAACATATATAAAACCCAAAGATCCTGATATGAAATGAAAATATGTGCAGTTTGTAATTACTGCAACAATGAGCTTAAATAAAAAAAGATTATGACTGGCAAGTGTCAGTAGTGCTGCACTCTGTGGTACCGTACACAGGATTGCTATGAGTCGGGGCTGACTTGATGGCACCTAACAACTACCCTTACCCCTAATCTGTAACTCTGACCCTACTTTAGTGTGCTGGGGTTTAGCACCATCATAGAGCACTGCTCTGCATTTACCAAGGTCCCAGTTTGATCTCCAACAAACACCATACAAATGGTGAAAGGATGTGACAGTCCACACCTGAAAACAAACCCAAACAATCAGCCATTGAAAAGTCTGTGGGGGTCACTATGAGTCAGACCAAGCTCAACAACAACAACACTCCTAAATCTAACACTGTCTAACCCTAACCACTAACCCTAACGCTGACCTTTAATCCTAATCTAATCCTAACCCTCACCCTCACCCTCTGACTAACCTGGGAATGGTGGCATACACCTGTATTTCCAGTACTTGTGAGGAGGCAAGAGGATGTTGAGTTTGAAGTTTGTCTGGACTACATGATGATACTCTGTTCCCTGTCTTCACCACCACCACCAAAAAATAAATAGAATAGAAAGATGGATTTAGACACACAGATGCATACAGATATTAAAAGTCCTCTGGAGTTCACAGCTCTGCATCATTAAGCCAAGAAACTAAGATGGGACAAGGCCTAGAAAACACCGATCCCCTATCACGTCCTGAGGAACATGGCCCTCTGACACCTCCATTACAGAATTCTGAACTTCAGATCATGAGACAACAAATCTCTGTTTCTCAGCCACCCAGTTTGTGATACCTGAATGGGGCAGCCCTGGAAAAGGGCTGTCTCCAGAACTAAGTTGTTTCCCCGAGTCTACTAGGCAGGAGCACCCTACAGCAGCCCAAGCCACAGTAGTCACTGCTACCGCCTGACTCAGGACAATCAGCCTGGCGGGGAATCAGGACTTCCCGTGGAGGCAGGAAAATGGCTGTTCTGGCAGTACACCCTCTTATCTTGGGGACCCTGGGAGGCTGGTACCAGCACTCTCCTCCACCTCCCGGACTGAGGACCACCAGGCAGGGCATCGGTGCTCTGGTGAACTTTCTGAGTGACCCACAGCGCAGCAGGCCCCCTTTTTCTGGTCAATTAGAACATGCACAAAGGGCTCTACAACAGCAGGCAGGTGGGAGCCTTTCAAGGAAAGCAGCCTCAGCTGTGTGTAAAACCACACACTTAGCCTTTTCCATCCTGCTGGAGTCATCCTCCAGGCCATAGCCACACTGGACTCCCCCCCCAAAACACAAGGACCTAAAAATACATGGAGAAATGCCCTCAGTGACTTTTCCCGTGACAACCAAAGAGCTTGGCCGCGACGGCGTCAGCCCAGCAGGAACGCCACGTGTGAGGCAGGAGAGCAAAACTACGCAAACAGAACACGTGTGAAACAAGCCTGCAGCGGGCCGCTCACTCACTCAGAATAACCAGGGGCAGTGGGCGGGCGCGCGCCTCCTAGACACGCACGGCTCCCGGCACTGACTCAGCCCGCGCCCTGGCGCCGCCCTGACCAAAGGAAGCCGGCAGCACCGAGGCACCTGCGTCCCTCGGGCCACAGCAGCCGCACCCTCCCCGCCGCCACTGTCTGAGGAGAGCTGGCTCCACAGGGGCGCCGGGCTGCCGCGGGCCGCGTCTCTCCCGCTCGAGGCCTCCCGGGGCCTGGCGAACCCCGCGAGGCGACCGTGGGAGGACGCGGCCGCCCCCCGTCTCCGCAGGGCACCGGCCTCCTCCACCTCCCGCCCCCGCGCTCCTCCCCCAGAAGCGCCAAGGACCCGCAGTCCGGGCAGCGGGAGGCTCGGCTGTCGGCTGTGGTGACGGAACCGCACCCAGCTCCTCGCGGCGTCCGGCGGCGCAGGGTCAGGAGGGGAGGGGACGGGGGAACCGCGCTCACCGTCCACGCAGCGCCGCAGCCGGGGCGGCCACGACGCCCGACGAGTCGCCGGGGCCGGGGCCGCGCCGCGGAGGCCGCAGGAGCCGCGGCCCACGGCCGAGCGCCCCGCAGGCCTCAGCGCGTCCCACGGGCCCGAGTCGAACGCCGGCACCACGGCACCCAGGGGATTCTGGGTAGTCGCTCGCGCGCGCTGCACTAGAAGCCCCGGGAGCTACCGGAAGATGAGCGCGCCGGGGCCCGCCCCCCCGCCTTCCGCCCACGAGCCCTCGGCGCAAGGGCTCCTGGGAGCTGCGGCCCCCGAGGATGCTGGGGAGCGCAGTCCCGCTTTCTGCCCACGCTGCCCCCTCGGCAGAGGGCTGTGGGGGCCGCGGGCGGCGCTCACTGCGGACCCCTGTGCCTCCGCGTGTGCAGCCCCGGCCGGCCGCATCGGCCTCTCCCCGTGGCCTCAGGAATTGCACGACAGCCCGTGTGTCCCACTGTGCGCTGACTGGCCGAGCAGGCACCATCACCAACTGGTCCCCTCTAAAATTTTAGTCACGAAGGGGAAGGAACTCTGTTACACAGCCACAATACTCACGCCATTGATGATGTTAGGTGCCGGGACCTCAGAGACTGCGGAGCGCGGCTCCACCAACTGAGCTAAATCCCAGCCCATGACATGGAGAGTAATCAACAATAATCCCTAACATGAAATATCTAATCAATATGCAGATTTCCCCAATTGTTTCAAATAAATTTCATAGATCTAAACAAATCAAGTCTGAACTAGGAGGATCCAATGTATTCAGCTAATAAATCTTAAGTCTTCCCCCACACCCTTCCTTTTTTTTTCCTGTCACGTATTTATTGACAAAAGTAGGAACTTTAAACCAGCCTGGTGGTGCCTGTCTATAACTGGAGAGGCTGAGGCGGGAGGATTGCAAGTTCCAGGCCAGAAGCAGACTGTACAACTTGGTGGTACCCTATCTCAAAACAGAAAATACTAAAAAGGACTGGGGGGTGCAGCTCGCTGGTAAAGAATTTGCCCTGCGTGCACAAGGCCTTGGGTTCAGCCTTCCTCTCGAGACTGAAGGAAAAGCTGGATATTTCATAATGGCAGAATTCCCGAGCCAGTGTTTTGTATTGTTCCATTTATATTTCTTCCAGGGCCTGGGAGCAAACTGAGGAACTCTTGAGCACTCTACCACTGAGTTACACCCCCTACCCAGGAAGTATCAGGCAAATCACGCTGAATGCACTGTACAAATAACTGGCCTGTGACCTTAAAGGTGCTGAGGTCTCAAGCCAGGCATTGTGGCACACATCTGTAATCCCAGCACTTGGGAGGCTGAGGTAGGAGGATCAACGTGAGTTTGAGGTCAGCCTGAATTACATAGGGAGTTCAAAGCCAGCCTGGGTTACAAAGCAAGACTGTGTCTCAAAAAAACAAAAACAAAAAGTGCTGAGGTCTCAGGTGCAGCTCACTGGTAGAATGTATACACATTCTTAGATTGTAGGAGGTACTGGGTTCAATGGTACTGAGGTTTAGCTCAGGTGGTAGAGTATTGTTCTGTGCATTCTGAGGCCCTGGTTTGATTCATGGGACTGCAAAGACAGGAGAAGGACCTTGCAGCCCACTCCTGACACAATTAGCCTTTAAAAACCCTATGGATATCAGATAAGCTTTGACATAGTGCCTGGCACAGCAGTGTCAGGAAGTGTTTTGTTATGTTGTACATGGGGTCGTTATGAATCCGACCCAATCTGACAACGACAACCACCACCACCTTGGGTTCAATACCCAGCACCAGGAATAACAAAAGAAAAAGGGCAAAACTTAAGACATAAACTTTCATGCTCTAAGATGATGAGAGAGGCTCAGCAAACTCATCCGAATGTCTAACCCTAAACTGGATCCTTCTGTTTTAAAGGACATTACTGGGACAGCTGGAGAACTGTGATGGGCACCTCAGCGTTAGATGGCAGCAAGGTGTCACTATGCTGATCATGACGGTTGTATATGTAGGAAAATACCTGGTGTGCACAAACTCTACCTGAAAGTATTTGTAGTGATGGGCCATCAGGTTGACCACTTGCTCCCGGAAGGATCAAAAGAAAAAAGTTCTTTATAACTTTAGTATATGGAAGAGATTGTTCAAAATAAAAGATTTAAATAAAATTTCATTTAAGAAGTTTTAAATTTTTTCTTTTTCTTATAGTAAATAGGGAATTTGGTCAGAAGGTTGGCCAGATGGGAAGAATCTTCAGCTCCAGCTTGGCTTCATTAATTTGAAAATGTGAAAATTCAAGGCTTACATGAGACCCTATCTGTATTGAGCTAAAATTGAGCCACTCGGAGCACATGCAATTCCCTGCGAGCTCCAGGCCCTGGACTCCTCCGTGCCAGCTGCTGGAGACGTCACCGGCTAAGGGACTGCTGCAGAGCTTCATACATCATTCGATCCTGGAGGAGGGAGAAAATACAATATAGAGCTGATCACGGTTGGTTATGGACTGGTGTCTTCTCCAAGTTTGTATGTTGAGGCCCTAACCCCCAGGACCTCAGAATGGGGCTGTATTGGGAGATAAGGCCTTTAAAGAATCACTTAAAATAAGGCCATCCAGGGGCACTTTAACCCAAAAGACTGGACTACTTGTAAGAGGAAGTCAGGGCACAGACATGAAACATGAAGACAAAGGGAGAAGAGACCATCTGTAAGGAAAAACAGCTGATGACATAGTCATCTTGGATGTCTGGTCTCCAGGACTGAGAAGGTAAAATTTCTGTATCTGAAGCCCTGAGGCTGTGGGTCCTTTCTTGTGGCAGGCCTACCCAACGGGCCACTGCTGGAGAGCCAGCTGTACCTCGCTGCACTGCAACCCTCCCACACATACTCATTTTCATGGAATGTCCTAGGCTTCCCTAGTATGCCCCTAAGGTTTGCCTTCAAAATTAGGTGAAGACATTCTTCTGCAACCCAGATAGAAACAGGAGACAGAAGGAGGGGAGGTTTCTGAAGCCACATGGACATTTCTGAGAAGCTGCCAGGATGGCTTCTCATGGGGCAGTGCCGTCATGCTTTCAGGTACAACATACGAGGAGTCCAAGTGTGTCACGGTCTCACTGTGTAGCCCAGGCTGGCCTTGAGCACAGGTCAATCTTCCTGCCATGGCTTCCCGAGTGTGGGATTATAGCCACCCTACCCAGCTCAGTGTATGAGACTTCTAGTTGACCTACATCCTTACCTCATTTGGTGTGCTCAGTATTTTAAATTTTTGCCATATGGCAGGCATTTAGTAGAGTCTCACTGTGGCCACATCAGCCTTCTAAGTGTTGGGTGGCAATTCCGCTCCTATCTATTTATTCCAAAGAAAAACTTGCAGTGTGTTTTGTTTTCGGGTCCTTTAAAATATTATTCTTTTGTCCCCAAAATTCCCTATCCCAGTTACTCTGCTTACATCTTCTGAAGAAACAGCAGACAGTCCCCTCAGAGCCCCTTCCAAGGAGACTGCCCATATCACCTTATCTAAATCACAAGAACCCTGTTTCTTCTGAGCTGCTCAGCATAATGTGTCCTTCCTTCCTGTCTCCCACGTATGTGAACCACCTGAGTTCCACATAGGTTGCACCTGTGCCCCACCCTTCCGTGCCCAGAGTGTGGTGTGCCCTAGATGCTTAAAAAGACACATGCTGGAGGAACACAGGACCTTAGGCCCAGCTAGGGTGCCATGGTCCCTGAGGACACAAGAGCCATTACAGGGCAGGTCCCTGGCTGAGTGCTAGGGAGCCTCCACTGCACCTGACTCATGGCTGCCCTTGGCCCATGGCCACCTGCAGCCCAGCTCACAGGGGAAGGACCTCGGCACTCGCACAGTGGCCAAGGACAGGACAGTAGGAGGAGGCACTGTGAGTTGAATGCTCATCTAGAATCTATTTTTAAAAGCCAACTGCATTACATTTTTCTTCTGAATAGGTAAAATGTTCACAAGGTACAAAACTGTTTGTTTGTAGGGCCTGTGTATGCAAGGTAAGTAAGTACTCTACCACTGAGCCACACCCTCAGCCCATACCGGGTTCAAAAATATATAAAACCTTACAAAGGACGCTGGGTGTGGTGGCACACTCTCAAGGTAAACAACCACCTTGAGAGGTGGTGGTTGTTGTTGTTAGGTGCCGTCGAGTCGATACCCAACTCATAGCGACCCTCATAGGGTTTTCAATGGCTGACTGTTTTGGGACTGCCTTGGGAGTGGACTGCCAGGTCCTTCTCCCATTTTGGGTTTGCTGGGAATTGAACTCGGGACCTCAGAGACTACAGCACAACACTCTACCAACTGAGCTAAATCCCAGCCCCTGGGAGGTGGAGGTAAGAGAATTGTGAGCTTGAGGCCAGAGGAAGACCATGTAACTTAGTGAGAGGCAGTCTCAAGATAAAATATAAACTAGCTAGGAGTGCAGGCCAGTGGTGGAGCACTTGAAAAGTATGTGCCGGGCCCTGGACTGTTGTTGTGTTTGTTAGGTGCCACTGAGTTGTGTCATAGTGACCCTCATAGGACTTTCTTTTTCCTTTTTTTTTTTTTCTTGCTGTACTGGGGGTTGAACCCAGCGCCCGGTGCTTTCATGGTTTCCAAGTGCTGAGCTGCACCCATAACGCCCGTCTTTTTTTTTTTTTTAACTTTTTTTTGACACGAGGTCTCGTTAAATTATGCAGACTGCCTCTGGTCTCAAACTTGCGATCCTCCTGCCTCCTGAGTCGCTGGCATTACAAGTGTGCACCACTGCACCCAGCCTAAAATGCAGCATGTAATTTCTTTTCGGAAGCAGAAAAGGCACAGAAGACACAAGATGTGCGAAACAGAGCTCTGGGATTAATGGGTTCCCGTCCACTGATGTCACTTCTAATCTCCTTCTAGATTCAGAAACGTTTCTTGCCTTTGCTGATACAGATGGTTTCACTTTCTTGAAAGCTTCTTCGAAGTGTGTCTGACTAATCTTGAGGTCACCTGTGGAGCAAATGCATAAATATACACATCTTAGTAAAGTCCACTCACTGTCAGATATTAAATTCAGTTTCTTTTGAGAGACATCCAAGCTTCAAAGGGAAAATGAAGAGATAAGGGATGAGACGGGTCTGTTCAAGGGTGTTTATGCATGCTGCTCCCTAGTCCTGCCTGAGGCTCTAATTACTGCCCCTCACTGAGAATCACGGACACTGACTCAGGGAGACATTACTGCTGGCCAGTGTGTAGCACCTCTCTCAGGAATGCAAAGGTGGGAAAACAACACTCACTGCCCTACATGTCCAGAGGTGAGAACAGTGGAGACCAAACTTTGTATCCTGGTCACACTCCCCAAAATGATGACTGTGCTCCCAGGCTGAATTACCTCATAAGAGACGGTAATGTGAATTTCCTCAGTCAGAACTGCAAATGGCTGAGTCCCTTATCTTATGACCAGAGGATAAGTTTCTGGATATAACTTTATACCGCTTGAGCCCTCAACAGTGAAAACATAAAGTAGATATGTGTTATGGACATACGTATGTGTGCATGCATGCACATGTGTATATATATATATATCACAACATTGGACTGGGTGGGATTATAATTCTTTTTAAACTTAGGGCATTACATAAGTAATTGAAGTAAAGTAGCTAAATGTTAAGATATGGCTTAATGTAGAATGTTAATATGCCAATTTACGTGATGGCAATTTACACTTAAAATAGTAAATGTTCTTCACAGATACTAAGACAGTACATTCATCTAAAAATAAAATGTGTGGCTGAATGTGTCACATGGAAGCTGGATGGCACTACTGACTCTGGTTTTGGTGAGATGTCAGTACAAAGTCACTGAAGCCCAACAGCGAGAAACGAGAGCTACAGTAAAGCAGGGATGTCAGAGTTTGTTACGCAGATACACAAGACAACATCCAGAGTAAGTAGCAGCTCTGATACATATATAGGGGTCTGTTAATCTTTAGTTATTACATACACCAAAAAGCGATCAGACTGAGTCCTCAAACTGTATGCCTGAACTCCTGTTTTGCTGAGTGGTGGTGATTTTTCTTCTTTCTCTGAGACAGACCTGGCTGAGCAGCCCAGGCTGCCTCACGATCCTAGCTCTCCGCCTCCATCTCCCTAGGTGTGCTCCACCACACTCAGCTCTGACTTTCATTTTATAAGTCACTCTATTTTTACCTATTTATATCTCAGTTACTTTCAAAAGAAACAGAATGCTGTTTATAATAAAAGAAGTTCAGATAATAGTATCTTAAAATTAACCAAGAAAAATCCCCAGGGACTTCCTAACGAAGATTATGTTTGTGACAAATCTAAGCTGAGCACGTGTTGCTGCAATTGTAAACCAAATTTAGTTCCAAAATTCATGGAAACCAAGAAAAAAGGAACACTAATACAAATATAAAAAGATATGTTTTGAGTCAGGCATGGTGGTGCAAGCCTGCAATCCCAGCACTCAGAAGGCTGAGGCAGGAGGATCACAAGTTCCAGGACTACAAAATGAGATCCTGTCTCAAAAAATAAAATTACCAACAACAAAAAAGACGTCTTTTGGAAATCTAATAAGAGATCAGGACACATCTGACATCCCCACAGGAGGACAGCTGTAGAAGACAAAGCAAGTCTCGTGAAGAAAGCTACTCTGCTGCACTGCACAGACACCCATAAACTACCAGTCAGTAACAGGAAGCAGGCTGAGTAAAGGCCACTTCTGCAGGTGGCAGGGTTAGAATGCAAGTCACAAATAGATCTTTTCTGAGCACTCACGCCCAAATAGTAAAATCAAAGACACTGTCAAATGCAGAGGACAATGCAAAGGTGTGTGGATGGCCCCAAATCATCATAGTAGAATACAGATTTTATGTGCATGAGTACGTGTGCATGCATACACATCGGTGTTGGATTCTTCTTGTTTTTTTCTTCCTTTTTTTTTTTTTGTGTGTGGTGCTGTGGATGGAACCCAGGGCCTTGTGCATGCTGTGTAAGTGCTCTAACACTGAGACACACTCCCAGGCAATTTTACATATTGAAAACAAGTCTCAATATATGGAACGGTATTCCAGTTTTCACTTCTCATGTGTGTATTCTAACCTCTCCAATTATTTAGGGTGCACTTTAAAAGGCAAATAGATACCAGTTCAGTAAAAGAATGAGGGTTTCCAGAACTGTTGAGTAGAACAAACTCATGATGGGGACAGCAGATGGTCCTCCCTGCCTCTCTCTGTACACGCGATGGTCAGGCAACACTGTTTGCAACAGACACTGGGCAACTGTGCTACCACCCCAATTCCAGAGACAGGAATTATATAATATTCCAGAACAGATGCTGAAGGTCTTATCAAAAGAATGTCAATTTTACGATGACAAAAAAATCGATGCTATTGAAGGGCTGTTTTTCAGGGTAATCATGGTTTTAACTGCCCAGAGTGATAAACAGGAATTCAGAGAGGTTGGAGAGAAGCATACCTCTTCCATTTCCGCTCTTCTGCCTTGTCATCTCCTGTCTCAGCAAACAGAGAGAAGCTTCTCTTACCAAAGCAGAGAGGTCTGCACCCCTGTAACGGAAGAACTGTTTCTGCTAAGATATTCTTAGATACTGAAAAAGCCCAGAAAGAAGCCAGGTAGCAAGTTTTGATCATCACATATTGAACAATCAGAAAAGAGAGTGACGTATGAAGGTGGGACAAACTGATCAGGATCACCAGGAAATTGCCTTTAGTTTTCACTGGTAACACTGTAAGCCTTAAGCAGGGTGTGATGGTGCACTCCTGTAACCCCAGCATTCAAGGCTGAGCCAGAAGGAGTGATGTGACTGACTGAGTTCAAGGCCAGCCTGGCCTACATAGTGAATCCCAGGAAAGTGTAGTCTACACATGAGACCCTGTCTCAAAATAAATAAATAAATAAATAAAAATAAATAAATTAAAAAAATTAAATCTTTAGAAGAAAGGGGATTAGCAGGACAGTAGGATCATGAATTCAAGGCCAGAAGCAGCCTGCATAACTTAGCAAGACCCTGATTCAAAATAAAGAATAAAAATGGGCCAGGGGTGCAGTCCAGTGGTAGAGCACTGTCAAAGTATGTGTGAGGCTGTGGGTTCAACCCTCCAGTATCCCCCAAAATAAAAAAGGTAAAAGGACTGTAGAGGAAGTGCGATGAAAAATCATCAGCATGCTCTCAGGCAGAATCATTTTCGTAAGAGATGGTTATGTGAAATTCCTCACTCAGAACTGGAGATACCGGAGTGGCAATGGTACTGCCAGGGGATGAGTCGCAGACCCGTGAGGCCCTCTGGGGTGAAGACACTTACTCACCTTCCTTGGTTGTGGAAAGCCCCAGATTATTTGCACCAGTGGTATCGGGGACAAACAATGGAGCTTTTAAAATTACTCAGAAGGCGGGATGTCCAATTAGTGAAACTTGAGTTTATTTTCTTCCCTGTGTCCCTCAAATTGGGAGTTATCACAGATTTATTTGAAAATATATGAAGAAAAAACCCAAAAGCCACAACAACCACAAACATGAAAGCTAAGGCAAAAATATCACATCTGTTGCTGCTGCTGCAGGCTGTGTGGACGTCCCCTGGTGCGCCATGCCAACCCGTACATGTGCCTGAACATGTATGCCATGCCAACTGAACACACAGTGTGGCTAAGGGACGGTTGAGTGCCAAGAGGCAACATGTTTTAGGACAATCTATTCCCAGGAATTCCTTCAGAGCTTCCAAACAGGCAGGCCCTTCTCTGAGAAAGAAGGGACGAGGACCAGCTAGACATGACACCAAGTGCTTTACAGGACACCTCACCAGACCTTTCCAACCTCGGGCGAATGGACATCGTTCCCTCCCATTCTGTTGAATAGAGCAGTTGTGCTCCCGAGGGTTCACAGACTGCAGTTTTAAACACTCACGTGTAGCCGTCGCAGCGACGGTCATCAGCAATCGCCTGCAAATTCACATCTGCATCCAGTGGAGGTTTGGTGCCATTCTAAAATGGAAAGAAAAATGACTTTTCACTGGGGCTTCAAACACCCAAATGCTTTCACATCGCAGGCTCTTAATGGAGAGGAATGACTGCTGACACAATGGGCAGTGTTATAGAGTGCCACCAATTCAATTTGGAGGAAAGAGGTTAAGGAGCAGATTCCAAACCTGGGAACTCTAAAAGCAAACCATTTATGTGCATAAAGCTTGATGATTCTGTGTGTAGTTGCTCAAAAACAAACACCGAAAACCACCTCAATCTCTCCACAAGTAAAGAAACACATTTCTCCTTTTTGGTTAAATATGGTGTGTCTGCAGGCTGCTCTCAGTTCTGATGTGGACATGTATTGAGCTGTGATGTGAGGCTGGTTGGGAAGGAAGAATAATACTGAGCTTAGCCAGTTGAGAACAGCAGGAATCTGCTCTACTTTGAAAGTCCCGAGCCCTCTGTGCCCAATATGTTCTCTTTAAATTCTTCATCTGAAACCCAGCCTTGACTTTGGAGTCAATTCTCTTGCAGCTCTTAATGATGCATGCTAGAAATGACAAGGATCAGATTTCAACACTTAATATAGCACACTGTGCACAAACAAAACAGGCTTAATAATATTCTTAGCAGCGTATGTGGCAGGAACCAATACAACACAGTTTTTACTGATGTAAATGTATTATAGTTAGAGGGTGAGTTCCACAGTATTTACTTACTGTCCTGACTCATCACTTACACATATATAGCATATATTCTGTCCTTTGTAAAAGTCACATATTATTGCATTTTGAAATAACTACTTTAGACGAAGACAAGTGAACAAACATGCCGCTGAGCTTCTCTCGGTGTGAAATACCAGCTCCAAAGGGTGTGCCCAGTGTGGGATTCTGAAGACCCTGCCTTGCTGATCACCTGTCTCTCTGCCTACACTTACACACCACCCAGCAGGGCCCTCTATGACGTGCAAAAACTGGAGCTCCCTGAGCCATTGCTACTGCATAACGACAAGTGAAGTTCCATCTCACACAGGGTCAGGAGGATGTCACTGCCCATTCAGTCCGCTGTCACCCAGGAACCATGGAAGCTCTCTTTGTGTCTGAGGCAAACAGCCCTTGTCCCCACTTGTAAAACTGAGTGGTCAGACTGCTGTTTACCCTACAAAAGGATAGTGGTAATGCACCTAACAACAATGTGTATAAACAAAATATGTGCTTTAAAAGTTATGATTTCCTCTGCTTTCTAATTTCCTAAATTTTTACAAAACTCTTACAGCGTCTGTTTAGGAAGAAAATCTTTCATAGACAAGTATTTAACAGAAATTTAAAAATTTCTTTAATTTCTTTCAAATCAAATTAACTTTCTTTAAATACCATACTTAAGTTTACTCACTCCCGCCACCTTACTCACTCTCCTATCCCCTATCCACAATCCTGCTGCACGGAGATGTCTGGAATATTTTTGCAGTAAATATCGATGCACATTATTTGCAGTAGTGCCAAGCAGGGTCACTTAACTTCTTTGCATTTTGTATGCAGTTTATTAATTTTTTAAAATCCCAGAAAATCAATACTGTACAGGGATCTTAAAAGTAGGCTATGCTGCCGGGCATGGTGGCGCATGCCTATAATCCCAGCAACTTGGGTGGGAGAGGCAGGAGGAGGATTGAAAGTTTGAGACCAGAGGTAGTCTATGTAATTTAGGGAGATCCTGTCTCAAAGAAGTAAAAAAAATGGGCTGGGGTGCAGCTCAGTGGTCCAGCACTCGTAAAGCATGCAAGCGCCAGGCTTTGGGTTTTAATCCCCAGTACCACCAAAAAAGAAAAAAAAAAAAAAAAAAAAGGTTGGCTATGCCACCACAGAGCACAGAATTCATCACGGTCACTTCGAAGTTCAGCTTTTCTCTGGGTGTTCATGATAGGCCGACATGTATTTACTCGTTACCTCCAAAACTTTCTACTCTGTTTCACATGTGACCTGACGGTAAATTAACAGTCAAAGGTTTAAAAGGACAGAAAATGTGATTACAGTGAACACCTGACTCCAAATACTACTTTGAGCAAAGATCAGAACGCATTGACTCTTCGGGGATCTGGAAGAGTTCATGCTCCTCTTTGGGGGACAGAGGCCTGGCAAACATTTAAAGCTACTAAGAGCAAGCAGGCCTACGGAATCACCACCTGCTGTACCTGCCTCTGTCTGAACATGAGGAACATGCAGGAAAACACGCTGCCTCCTCCACTCACCTTTGTGATGGTTTTCAAGATGGCAAGACGGTCTGCAGGGGGCGGTAAGCCCACAAAGAGGGTTTTGTCCAGGCGGCCTGGACGCAGTATCGCGGGGTCAATGATATCTAGAGGAGGGAGGAAAGAGTCTTAAGGAAACGAAACAGAAGAGTTTGTAAAAAGCGATTAACACAAGAGATGGGAAAAGCTCTTTTTGAAAAAAGTTAAAAACTGTTCAATTGGATGCTATAAAAATTAAAAGTTGACGGACGTATCTCCAAAGAAGATATACGAATGGCCAATATGTACAAGATGAACATCACCATTATCAAGAAAATGCCACCCAAATCACAATAAAACACCATGTCTCATCTGGTAGAATGACTATACTCAGAAAGGACAGCCAGGAGCATGCCTGTAATATCAGCACTTTGGGAGGCAGAGGCAAAAGGATCTTAAGTTTGAGGCCAGAGGCAGCGTGCGCAACTCAGCAAGACTATGTCTCAAAATAAAAAGTAAAAAATGGGCGGAGGGTGCAGCACAGTGGTAGAGCACTTGCAAAGCATGTGTGAGATCCTGGGTTCAACATCCAAGTACCACCAAAAATAAAAAAGAAAGAGAAAAAAAAAAGAATAAGTATTGGTGAGGACGAATCCCTTGTGCACTCATGTCATAATTAACTGAGGCAGCATAAAATGATGTAGCCAACTTGGAAGAGTTTAGCAGTCTCTCAAAATGCTATACACAGAGTGACCATATGACCTAACAATTCAACTCCTACTTATCTATCCACAAGAAATTAAAACACATACCAACACAAAAAGTTGTACGTGAGTGTTCATAGCAGCATTATTCATCACAGACAAAAATGGAAACAGCCTATGTCCGGCAACTGGAGAAAAACTGGGATATTTGTGCAGTAGAATATGACCTGGCAATAAAAGTACTGATACATTCTACAGCATGGATGAACCCTAAAACCTCATGCTAAGTAAATGAAGACAGACACAACTCCCTACACACTGTATGACTTCATTCACATAAAATGCCCAGAATAGGTGAAACTACAGAGACAGAAAGCAGAGTGGCAGTTATCTAGAACTGAAGAAAGGAAGAAGAATGAATACTAAGAAGCATGTACTCTCCTTAGGGTGATGGGAATATCCTAAAATTAAATTGTTGGGATGGCTGCACAACTCAAAATACACTCGAATCACCGAACAGCACTACCTAAAAATGGGTAATTTTTAAACCTTTCCAAGGATAGAAAATTTATTCAGATAATGTTTGAGAATTAAGAGATGCCACAATAATTAAAAGGGAGAAATCACATACTCTTCCTTATATCTTTAAAATGGGTAAATTATGGTATGTAATATATTTCAGTAACTTTTTTAAAAAGGAGCCTTAAACTAATGAAACTACAAATACATCAAGTGAGAATTATTACAAGATCAAATAGCTTTCATAAAACAGAAATAGGTCCCTTATGAGTCATTAAACAAATAATTGCTGAGTTCTGCTGGTACTAGGGTACCTGTAAATCAGCAGAGGTGATGCCAGGGGCTAAGCTAATTTTAAAACAGAACTGTGCTACAGGGCAATTACTCAGACTTGACCACAGCCCCAGGATGTTGCTCAGCTCGCCCAAGGCCATTCAGACTGGAGAAGTGGGGCATGCTTGGTGTAACCTGGAACTTAAGTGGCTGAATAGCCTACTGTAATGAGGTAGTGAGGTAAGTATCCTCTACGAAAGTCCTCTACCTTTCATGTGTCAAGTAATTAAGGGCATAGAATGGACAGAGATTCGGCACTGGAAGTGATCTCTCAACTATTAAACTGCAGATCTAACCCTTGCCCAGAAGCTTACACATAATTTACTTATTCTTTTTTTTTCAACTGAGTCACTGGGATTACAGGTGTGCACTACTGCACCCGGACTTGAAAACCATTTTAAGTCATAGTTAAGCGCCAGTAGATAGGCATGGATCTGTATAAAATCTATCTTCAACTTTCAGATACAATGAAGAGTCTGGTTCTTGTTTCCCATAAGTTTGAGAGAAACCATGGGACACAAACGGTCAGAATGCTTTTGGGGTCAAAACTGTTGAGCCAGGCGAGGTGGCAGATGCCTGTAATCCCAGCATTTTGGAGGCTAAAGCAGGAGAAGAGTTTAAGGCCAGCTTGGGCTACACAGCGAGACCCTATTTCAAAAAAACAACCAAAAGCAAAACCACAAACAAAAACAAAATAAAAAAAGTGAGTGTTACAAGTGTTCTCTGCCAACAAGACAACTTTTTGAGCACCAATGAAGAAAAAGTCTCATGGGATCCAGGTGATAATATTAAAAGCTTTCTAAGGCTTTATTTATGAACCAGAAAGGGACAGTCCAAACATTATCTTCCTGTAGTAGAATGTATGTAAATTATATTGTTTACAAATGCTCCAAGTGTGTTTTTTTCCCCCAGTATTCAGGGGTTGAACGTAGGGCCTCGCACATACTTTGTAAGTGCTCTATCACTGGGCTGTACCTCTAGCCTATTTTTTATATTTAATCTTGAGACAGGGTCCTGCTAAATTACACAGGCTGGCTCTGACCTCAAACCTGCAACCCTCCTGCCTCTACCTCCTGAGTCACCGGGATTATAGGCTTAGTAAGCCACTGCACCTGGCTCTTGTTCCTAGGTTTAAGACTCATCGGTGTGATGATGTTATTACCTGGCCTGTTTGTAGCAGCCATAATGAAAACCTGCTGACGTGTTTCCAGACCATCCATTTCTGTAAGCAGCTGATTCACCACCCGGACACTTGTGCCTGTCTAAAAAAGAAATAAATCTAGTTCCACCAACCCTCAACACAACTTTTGAATGTTTTCAAAGACTGACAGTGAAATGAGTGAGATGTTTTACAATCTAAGAACACACACACACACAGAACTATTTGAAAATAAATCACAAAAGACTTCCTGGGTTTCAGAAGTGTAGTCACCTCCTCACTGATCTTGTAATAAATGTACTTATTAAATAAATGTTGCTCTCTGTTTCAAAAAGTGCATATTCTTTCTGTTATGCTTCACCAGGCTTCAAATTCTTATCTAATGGTACTCCTCATGACAGCTGGCACTCAGGTCTGAAGTCTGTAAGAACTGTGATTCTGTGCGGCTGGTGCAGGTATGCAGCACTGGTCCTGGGTCTTACAGCTAATAACCAGACTCAGTTTTCAATGTGTGATGTCTTAAATTCTATTTGTCATCTGAAGAACTCATTTAACTTGTAGAGTATCATAAGATAAGATTATAAGGCAAAATAGTCAAAACTGCTATTACTTCTGTTCTCAAGTCCTCATTTGTGTGAAGGATTACTTATACATTATATAACCAAAATAATATACATATAGGAAAAGAAAACAGATATAGAATACAAATGTTATTGCTAAGCTCTGATAAAACCACTGAATTTCTTCAAAGACTAGCAATGTTCCCAAAGAAAAACTATGAAAAGAACCTGACTTGGAACTCACAAAAGGTTTGTGGTATATGAAAGAATTCTGCAAACTGCCAACCTACGATGCTCACCTCTCGGTCCGACCTTCGAGGACACAAAGCGTCCACTTCATCAAAGAATATCACACAGGGTGCTGAGTTCTTGGCTCGCTGAAAAACCTGTCGCACAGCGCGTTCACTCTCACCAACATACTAAACACACCAGAAAGGAAATAAAATGCAGACATAGTTCAACCGTGGGGTTGAGGCCAAATGATAGTAAAACTAGTTTAAAATGACATATAGATGTCAGAGCTCCAAAAAGCAATGGATTAAACCATAAGCAATTGCTGATACTAAACCATCTTTGACCCATTAAAAATAGCCAAGTGTACTAGGCATGGTGGCAACATGTCTGTAACCCCAAAATTTGGGAGGCTGAGGCAGGAGGATTACAAGTTCAAGGCCCACCACCACAGACTGAACCTGTCTGAACTGCAGCCAGAATTAAACTACCCTTCCTCCTCTGGTTGGCCTTTCAGGTATTTTGACACAGTGACGAGAAAAATAATAAATGCAGAAAGTAAAGGAAAGATTAAAACCAAGTTAATCTTAACTAAGGCAACAGTGATTAAAAATATGGGAACAAAAGAAAATCCCATCTTCACCTTTAAAGAGAAATAGTACCCTTAATTCTCTAGCACTTCAGTTTTCAACCATTATATTCTGGTTTTGGAAAGATAATTATTGAGAATGTTGTTGTTGTTAAGTGCCACTGAGCCAGTATCCAATTCATAGCGACTCTATGTACAATAGGCAAACAGTATTGTTACTGCTTCTCTGCTATTTATAGGGCTTTCAATGGCAGATTTTTTTGGGGGAGTGGGTTGCTGGGCCCTTCTCCCAAGCCTACAGCATCTGGAGTGCCTAGGTGGTCTCCCATCCAAGTACTAACCAGGCCCGACCCTGCTTAGCTTCCGAGATCTGATGGGATCGGACGCCACAGTACTGCAAAAACAAAACAAAACAAAATACTGAGATTCCATCTCACCCCAATAAGAATGGCTATCACCAGGAAATCAAAAAACAAATGCTAGTAGGAATGCAGGAAAATGAACCCTTATACACTGATGGTAGGAATGTAAATTAGTGCAGCTACCATGTAAATCAGTACGGAGGTTCTTCAGAAAACTAAATATAGAACTGCCATATGGTCCAGTTATACCACTCTTGGATGTACACCCAAAGTAAACAAAGTTTGCATACAAGGGAGATAGCTGTACACCCCTATTGTGGCATTATAACTTGACTAATAGTCACATTATGCTTAAAAAAAAAAAAAAAAAAAAAAGAAAAGAAAGTCAGACAAAGCAGAAGCAGAACAACTTGAGAAGAGCAAGCGGACCAGCGAGGGGCGGGGGATGACAGGAGATGGTAATGCTGGGGGCCAAAACACATGATATACATGTATGAGAATGTCATGATGAAACCCATTATTCTGTACAAGGTATAACACTAACAAAAAAAGAAACTGAAAATAAGTAAATAAAAGAAAGCATTGGCACACCCCAAGTGGTGGAGCAGAGGTGAGCTTGACCCTTCTTCTGCCACAGCAGGGATCTCACCAAAACACTGCAATGGCTCAAAGATCTGAGCCATTACTCTTGTCATTTGAGTGATCATTGCTTTTCTCAAATAATATAATGTCTAATGCCACAACAACTTACCATATTTAGTAATTCAGGGCCCTTGACAGATATAAAATTAAGTCCCGACTCATTTGCCACAGCCTAGAAGACAGAAACAAGAAAGACCTAAGACAAATACAAAATAAAACAATGTGTGATTTTAACTCTATTCTTCTTTTTTATACTTGTTTTTCTTACTAGAAGGAAAAGAGACAAATGAGAAAAAGAGAAATAGATAAAAGGAAAATGGAAGAAAGCAAGCATTAGCTGTACAGCTTTCTTTTTCTTCTGTTTTTGAGACAGGGTCTTGTCTCCTGAGTACTGGGATTATGGGCATGCACCACCAAACCCGCCTAGCTCTACAGCTCTCTATGAATAGCCATGGCAGGCAATAATCAAGGGAAATGACATAAAGTATTTATGCAAATGTTGTTTACATAAACATGCCCCAGTTTAAAGCATTGTGTATGTATCTGTATCCCTACTTCGAATTATAATGACAGCCCAAGAAAGGCCAGGTGCAATGAAAACAATGATTCATTTATCTACTAAACAAAACTCACAAACATCAGTATCACTCTTTACCAAGGGTCAATACTGAGAAGGAAGTATCTGTTGAAGAGTCTAAGGATTATAATCTGAAAGCAGATGGGACCTGGACAAAACCCCTTGGAATTTCAAAATGACCAGAAAACAAAGTTCTCTCCCATTGCCTGGTCCCTGAGCTCCACGTCTATATTCAGCACCTCAGCATCTGTATGGATTGCACAGGTGTTCAAGCCTATCTTTGATAAGCAGGACTCCTCCAAACCCCACCCCCGGGCCCTTTTCCACCTCAGTAAATACGTGTCCTGGGCCAAGACCCTGGTCTCCCTCGATCCCTTGCTTGTCATGTCACTCCATGTATCCTTTAGTCCTGTTCGTTACGTGCTGAACCACACGTGGGGCTGATGTTTCCTATTTCTCCACTCTACCACCACCCTCATCCAGACCCCCATCCTCTCTAGCCTGGACAGGATGAAAATCTTTTTTTTTTTTTGCGGTACTAGGGGTTGAACCCAGGGCCTCGTGCTTGCATGCTCTGCAAGTACTAGTCCACTGAGCTGCACCCCCAGCCCTATTTTTTTTTCTTTTACTTCTTTGAGACAAGGTCTCGCTAAATTACACAGTCTTCCTCTGGTCTCCAACTTGCGATCCTCCTGGCTCCGCCTCCCAAGCCACTGGGATCACGGCGTGCACCACCACGCCCAGCTAGGATGAAAATTTTTTAACTGGTTTCCCTTCCTTGATTTCCTCCAATCAATTCTCCACACAGCAGTCAGAGGACTCTTTGAAAAACAAAATTCAGATCATATCCTTTCCGTGTGTCTCACCTTCAAGTACAAAGTCAAATATTTGCTGTGGTTGACAAGCCTACATCTTGGGATGTGACAGCGTCTCCTAGTTTCAGCCACTGGCTCCCTCTCTGGTTCTCAAACTCACCATGCTTTTTCCCACCTTGGGGTTTCTGGCTCTCCACTTCCCCTCTCTGATCCCCCCTCTGGTTCCACTCTTCCCCTTCTCTTGCCATGTGGCAAACTGGTCCTTTAAGAATTCAAATGCCACCATTCCTTTAACACCATTATCTAAAGTAGCCACTTCCCACTCTACCACAATACTCAGGTTTCTATTGACAACTTAGCTAACTCTTCAAATTTATCGTTTTACTTCCTTACTGCTATTCTCTTCTAAACAGTAAATTTCACTAAAGGCATCTTATTCACTAGTTTATACCTAGCACTTCAAACAATGTTTGGCAAATAGGCAGCTTGATAAATGCTTAGCAACCAATGGCAAGTGCGCATGCTTTGTCATGCAGACTGCTCCATGTATGGATAATTTTTTTTTATTACAAAAATCTGCTCACACAAAAATAAAATAAACAACAACAACAAAAAATGCCCTAAACATGATTAATACAGTTAAAAAGGCAAAAATAAACCAGGCATGGTGGCATATACCTGTAATTGCAGCATTCAAGAGGCAGAGGTAGGAGGACCATGAGTTCAAACCCAGCCTGGGCTACACAGTAAGACCAAACTCAAAAAAAAAGGGGTGGGCGGGCGGGACGGGACTACAAAAATAAAATGAAAAACATATTTACAGCCGGGCATGGTGGTGCATGCCTGTAATCCCAGCGGCTCGGGAGGATCACAACTGTGAGACCAGAGGTAGTCTTTGTAACTTAGCAAGACCCTGTCTCTAAAAGTAAAAATTGGGCTGGGGGTGTAGCTCAGTGGTCCAGCACTAGCAGAGGATGCAGGCGCAAGGCCCTGGGTTCGACCCCCAGTACTGCAAAAAAAAACAAAAACAAACAAAAAAACATATTTACAAATATAACAGATCTTAACATATGAAGAGCAACCACACATTATGCCAATAGAAAAAATGGCAAAGAATATGAATAGAGAATTCAGAAAGAAAAATAGCAAACATATAAAAAACTCTACTAGTTATCCTGAAAATGTGACTTTAAAAAATCCGTAAGACACCATTTTTACCTATAAGACTGTCAAACATTCAAAGCAAAATTCCTTTTATTTTTCTTACTTTTTTTTTTGAGCTACTAGGGGGCTGAACCCAGGGCCTAACACATACTTGGGAAGTGCTTTATTACTGAGATGCACTCCCAGCAACTCAGAAGACTGAGGCAGGAGGATTGCGAGTTCAAGGCCAGAGGCAGGCCTGCACAACTCAGCCAAGACCCTGTCTCAAAATAAACAAACAAACAAAAAAAACCCACAAGGGGTTGGGGGTATGGCTCAGTGGTAGAGCACCTGTCTACCACGCATGAGGCCCTGGGTTCAGCCCCTAGTACTAAAAAAGAAGAAAAGAAACTGATATAATATCTATATACAGTGACATGAGAAGATGTTCAGGAAATAATGCTAACTGGGAACAGCATGTTCGATACCTTGTATTTGTAAAAGCTATGCAAACTATTGTTACACCTTAGACGTGTGTGGAAGGCACAGTCCCCAGCTGGTGGACCCAATGACTGAGAGGTGACTGGATCATGAGGGTCTCATGATCTGCTCTCAGAGTTCTAATCTGACAGCATTCTGAGGAGGCAGCAGGAAGGAGGAGGCGGGGCAGAGATGGAGGAAGAGGTCGTTGGGGTTACGCCCTGGGAAGATGCACCTACTCCCCCCGCCTTCCCTTCTCCCTGCTTCCCGGCTGCCAGGAGGGGAGGGGCTTTCTTCACTGTACTCTTCTGTCCCGCTGCTCTGCCTCCCTAAAGGCACAGAAAGAGGCAGCCCGCTAACCTCAGGCTGCGGGCTCTGAAACCATGAGCCAAAGTAATTCCTTCCTCCCCTTAAGTTGCTTCTCTCAGGTATTTGGTCACATCAACAAATGCCTAACACAAGTATCCTATACATCTTATTCTGACATGTATGCAGAGAAAAGTATTGGGAAGGACTGAAAAAGGAAAGAGTAGTTAGTAGACAGTAGTGGGAGAATTATAAACATGCTTTTTCTTTTTGCTTATTTCTTATATTGTAAAAAATAATTTTTAAATAACTAAAGAATGTAGGTGTAAATACATTGATTATAATAACTATACTAAAGCAGAAAACAAGGTCAGCTACAAACTACCTATATGTAATAAAACTTTAAAAGACAATATAATACACAAAAATATGATTACTGTGTTAAAACTGATGGGATTGTGATTGACTTAAGCATTTTTTCAATTGTTTTTTCTAATTTTCTAAAAAGTGGAAAGTTTTCCTGAAAAAAGTTGTCAATTTGGTTGAATTTGTAATAGAAATCATACAAAAGATTTATTTCACTGTAACACTAAAAATTCCTATCACCCTACCTGGCAGGAAGAAATGAAACATAATCAGTTGAACCTACACCATACCTTGGCCAGCAGGGTTTTCCCACAACCAGGAGGACCAGCTAGGAGAACTCCAGCTGGAGCCACCAATCCAAGAGCTCTGAACTGGTCTGGGTTCCGTACCGGTGCCTGGAAAGAAGTGACCATCATAGGTGTCTGCTTTACACAGTGTGTTCAAATGCATCTCATAGGATCACAGGTCTCATGTTTTCCACCCTGACCAGGCCTGATATTATTAACAGTGCCAGGCTGACCTATGTTTCAGATGTGAGGTACATGGTCATGAACAGAGGTCTCTGGTCTTGACAAGCTTACAATTAAATGTGAGTTCTGAGAACATTTTAGAAATGATATGATATTTCAATATTTTAAAATCAAGTTTCAGACACCTATCTGAATTTCTACATTATAAGAAGTTTAGGCAATGCCTCCTCTAGAAGGCAGAAGCCACAGTAGCCTTCACACAGCCAGAAGCCAGTCCCAGTGTGCTTTCCTTCAGTAGTACAGAGTCATCAGTAAAGCAGAAATGTTAAGTGAAAATTCACCCAAAGTTTTGTGGGGGTTAACAATGCCTTGGGTCTGAAGAGTATGATCAAGTTCAGAAAGCAGTTCTCAAACAATTTGCTTTTGGATGAAACTTGAACTTTTTTTTCTTTAATTCACTGCTACAGAAATGAAGCACAACCAAAATAACCAATATAAAATCTACCTTAAAAAGAAGGAAGGAAGGAAGGAAGGAAGGAAGGAAGGGGAAGTGGAAGGGGAAGGGAAGGGAGGAAAAGAAAGAGAAAGAAAAGAAAGCCTATCATTGAGGACGCAACACTTACAAGAGAACACAGACAATGAGCTGTGTGCCACTTCAGGGGTGTCTTCAGGAGTCAGGAGTGGCACAGGACATCAAGACCTCCCCTTTTGCCAGATACTACCTCAACCAGAAACAAATCAGGAATTGCTAGCAGAACTACCTGGATTTCCCCTGTGATGGTAAGGCAATGGCTGCAAAAGGGGGTGATCTCTGTTCAGGTGGTACTGGAGCGTATAGAAGACCCTTGGCTCTAGATCCTGGCCTCAACCAGGGATGGCCACCAGGCAGAAAGTACATTTCCCGGGGAAACCTGAACTGGCTCATACCTCCCGTCTGTCTCCACTGTCCTCCCAGGGTGGGGGAGGAGGACGTTGGTACGTGGTGATCCTTATTGTGGGATCCTGAACCATGATTACACTAATAATAGAAACTTATTGGAAAAGTGGAAAAAAAGAGAAAGAGGAAGAAAAAATATGTACAATCAAGTCAGCTTAAGCATTCAGCCTGGCAAACACACATGTAGCTTCACTTCTGGTCCTTAACCCACCAACATATACACCAATGACATTTTACAGCTGATACACCTACCAATATTGCCATGGTGAGCTCTTCCCTAATGTCTTCCAGGGCACCAATATCTGCCCATGTCACATTGGGGACAGTGGCAAAGCCTTCCCTTTTGGCAGAGGGCTGGACTGAGGCTAGAGCAACAATGAAATCATTTAATTCAATGCACAGTCCTTGCATCTGCTCCTCTGAGAGGGGATCTTGGTCTCTTAGCAATGCCAGCAGCCTCGGCAATTCATTCTTAAAGGGAACAATTGAGGAGGAAAAAAAATGTTAAATGACAGGTTTGTTGAAAAGTTTCACAGTGAACCCAGTGAGGTGGTGCACGCCTGTAATCCCTGCAACTTTGAAGATCGAGAGGCAGGAGGATCGCAAGTTTGAGGACAGAGGCAGCCCGCATAACTTAGTGAGATCCTGTCTCAAAATAGAAAAGTAAAAAATGGGCTGACAGTGCAGCTCAGTGGTAGAGCATTTGCAAAGCATGCGTGAGGCCCTGGGTTAAACCTCCAGTACCACACAAAAAAGGTTACATGTTATGCTTTTAAAAATTATTACTCCAATATTCTACAAGTTATAGTGAACTTCTACATATTTTAATAATTTTCTCTTTCTCTGACATAATTCTTGTTTTCATTTTATTCTAAATGGGTCATATGCCTGGTTAAGGTACAACCACCATAACCAAATATATAAGAATAGTTTCCACATCCTAAACTAGGGCTAGACACTGCAAACATATGCAGTTGGAGAATGTTTCCCATTTCATTTATGAATAGTCATGAAGCAGGTGTCTTTTGATGAATTTAAAACAAAGTTATTCTGGCAATAATACAATTTTATGACATGATTCTCTGATGGATGATCAACTAAGTATAGAGTAGGCAACTTCCCTATTCCTATGAATCTTGAGCTTCAAAGTGCTTGGTGAAGAACATGAAAAAGATATAAAAAGTAAATAACAAAGTAATTAAAATTTAAAGACTATATATTTTTTTCCTTGGCAAAGGTCTTGGTACTTAGCTCAGGATGGCCTCAATCTCACGATCTCTGACAGCCTCCAGAGTGCTGGGATTACATGTGTGCGCCCCCCCATGCCTGGGTATAAAATTCTAGCTTTAAAATAAAAGTCATTATTTATATGCAGTATTACAACAGGAATCAGTTTAGTGTTTTTAAGGAAATAATATTGATTTCAAATAAGAAAAAACAATTTAAAACCACAAGATGTGGACTTAAGTCTCTGCTCTGTAAAGCAGAGGCCATGTGGCCCTGCGCAAGTCACAACCTCTTAACTTTTGCGTCCTCAATGATAAAAATGGGAAAACAGTATTCTTCACAAGGGTATCCAGATCAAATCACATAATACGTACAGGCCAGCTGTGCAAAGTACAAAATGCTATAGGAACGTTACATTGAGATTTCATGACTTACCCTGGGCCTGGGATGATAAACACCCCTTGCCGTACTCATAGGACTTCTCTAGAACTGACAATACTCAGGGATAGGACATGTTTTTGTCAGACAACTATCCCAGGATACTACTAAACCAAACTTAACCAGGAAGTGCAACTAAATACCAATGACCTAACTGGCACTGGCAAACTGTTTCTGTGAAGGAATAGAACTCAACTACATTGACACTTGAATTTAAGGTAACACAAAAAATCCTTAAAAGTACCTGTGTTTCAGACATAGCCTCAGGCCCCAGCTTTTCCTCCTGCCCTCCTTCTGATGGCAAACCTCCGCTCTCAGACTCTCTCTTCTCCTGCTCCCGCAGTTTCGTCAAGGCCCTGTTGACTGCACACATGGATGCCTCTTGGCAGAGTGCCATCAGATCAGCACCAACAAAGCCTGGGGTAAGGTGGGCTAGGTGACAAAAATTGAAAGATGCAGGAAGTCTCAGTTTTCGGCACAAAGTTTGAAGTATTCTGTGGAAGAGACCAGAAAAAATTTCAGACTCCTAAACCAGTAGTAAAAACAAGTCCCCAAATATATTTATTTGAACCCCTTTATTGTGTTAAACTCTGTCAAGTGTATCATGAGTACTATATAAGATCAAACAATACATTCATTCAATAAGTGCTAAATCACTACTGGTTTCAAACAGGGAAAACCCAAATCATCAAAAAACAAAGGTGGATGCTGTGGCACATGCCTGCAATCCCAGCAACACAGGGAGATGAGGCCAAAGAATGCAACTTTGAGGTCAGAGTCAGCCTGTGCAACTTAGCAAGAGCTCCTAGGCTCAAGTGATCCTCCTGCCTCAGCCTTCCTGGGTACCTGGAACTATAGGTGTACCATTATCTGTAGATGTCTAGACTTTATTTTTTATATATATTTTTTGATATGGTATCTTGCTACATTCACAAGATGGGCTAGTCTTTACTTTAAGACTTTTTTCTTTTTTTTTTTTCTTTTGTGGTACTGGGATTGAACCCAGGGCCTCATGCTTGCATGGTTTGTAAGTGCTGGATCTTTGAGCTGTACCCCAGCCCATTTTTTCACTTTTTTGGGACAGGGTCTCACTAAGTTATGAAGACTGCCTCTGGTCTTGAACTTGCAAACCTCCTTCCTCCACCTCTCAAGCCGCTGGGATTATAGGTGTGTGCCACTGTGCCCAGCCACTTCAAGACATCTTTAAGCTACTAACATCTCAGGGTACAGACTTTAGTGTGGCACTATATACAAAGATGTGTTTATGCTGATATGTGATGTCCAAGGAAACACGTATCACGGGGGTGTGGATTGGTGTATGTGTATCTTACTAGCAAAGACGGAGCACCTAGCTTAGGTCTTTCCATGTCAGTTCTAGCTGATGGCCTAAAGATCACAAAGCTCTACAAAGACAGAAAAGATTAGGGATTCCCAAAATAAATGGTACAAGTTAGCAGGGTGTGGGGTACATGCCTGTAATTCCAGGCTGAGGCAGGAGGATTACAAGTTTGAGGCCACCCTGGGATACATAGAAAGTTCCATTTAGTTCAGAGGACAGTAGTATATGAACATCTTTCTCTAAGAACATACCTCTCCCTGGATGCTTCGTCTGGAATACCGAGGCATATTTCTCGGTCAAACCTTCCTGCTCTTCTCAAAGCAGGGTCTAAAGAGTCAGGTCGGTTAGTAGCTCCAATGACTAGGACTTGCGCTGTAGCTGCCATATTATTCAAATCTAGTGAGAACCGGACACAGAAGAGAGGTAAACAAGACACCTTACACTGACAGCACTGATGCTTACACAAATCACTTAATGGTTAGAGAGAAAATATTACACATTTTGACAGACATAAGCATGTACTAAATGTCTAATATGTAAAAAGTGTGAGGAACATAAAATATCAGCTTTCTTCTCAGCAATTCACAATCTACTGAAAAACATTAAGTGTGTAACTAAGAAAACAGGGTGTAAGACAAGTCTTGTGACATATAATTATAAGTAAGAAAAATAAAGCACTCTATTGAGATAGGTGAAGATGTTATGAATTCCAACTGAAGAATAAGGGAGGGTTCGTCGAGGTAATATTTTAGAAAAGTCTGAAGGGCAAATATGGTTTTACTAAGCAGAGGCAGAGGGCTGGGATTTAGCTCAGTTGGTAGAGCGCTGCGCTGCAGTCTCTGAGGTCCTGAGCTCAATTCCCAGCACTGTAAAAATAGGAGAAGGGCCTGGCAATCCACTCCCAAGGTAATCCCAAAAGAGTCAGCCATTGAAAACCCTATGAGGGTCGCTATGAGTCGGATACTGACTCGACGGCACCCAACAACAACAAAACAAGAAGCAGAGGCAGAAGCACTGACAATAGTGCTGGGCAGGCACAGTGTCAGGGAGTATTTCCTTCTGTTGTACAGAGGGTCACTATGAGTCAGACTCGACTCGCTGGCACCTAACAACCACAGGCAGAGGATGAGGTACTGAAGTTCTGCACAGAAACAGCAGTGTGAGGAACACAGAGGTGGCACACCCAGGCGAGGTGAGCAATGCAGCAGTGGGGTCTGGGGAGTACAGCAGCACGTTCTTTGCAGCATGGGGAAGTCAACCGGAGAAGGGCACAGAATGGACCAAGCTGCTCTGCCTTACTCCAGAGACAGATTTTGAGGAAAAGTCGGAACACAGGGCTTGAATTTATCTTTCCCATAGGTTGTTTCTCTCCTGAGTCAGGGTTACAGGGCAGCAAGGTTACACACCCTGTCATAGAAATAAGAAGGCAGTATCATGCTAAATCAAGCGCAACAGGGGATGGGTGCAGTGACCCACGCCAGTAATCCCAGTGACTCTGGAGGCAGAGGCAGGAGGATTGTAGGTTTGAGACCAGAGGTAGCCTGTGTAACTTAGCAGGACCTTGTCGCAAAATAAGATGTAAAATGGGGGCTGGGAGTGCAGCTCAGTGGTAGAGCACTTGAACAGCATTCATGAGACCCTGGGTTCAATCTCCAGAGCTTAAAACACACACACACACACACACACACACACGCACGCACGCACGCACTCACGCACGCACACACAGGGTTTGGAGTATGTTATTTAACTGGCAGGAAGCCATGAAAGGCTTTTTTCAGAATATAGGCCTCTAAAGCAGGAGAGGAAACTTTTAGATAAAAATATAAAGAACTTGCCCAGCATGTGTTAGGCCCTGCATTGGGTCCCTAGCACTGCAAAAAAATAAAAATAAAAATAACTAAAACATCAGAATAAGCAAATTGCAACCTGGCACTATAGGAAAACACAGTATGTACACTTCAAATTTTCTTGTGTACACAAAACGTGCTATTTCAAAGTAGACTGAATCTAGTTCCGGAAGTTCTAGCTGACTTCTTCCCTCTAAATTTGTATCTAGAGAATATTAAATTGAAAAACAAGTTATAAAGAGGGAAAAAATAACTGCAATATATTTAACAAAGGAATTACCAAGGAATTTGTTCTGCAATGTATATAAAAAGCATTCCCTCAGGCTGGATGCCACGGGTCATGCCTGTAATCCCAGCAACATGGGAGGCTCAGGCAGGAGGATTGTGAATTCAAGGCTTGAGGTAGCTTGCACAACTTAGTAAAACCATATCTCAAAATTAAAAATAAGAAATAGCCTCAGGATGTGGCTCAGTGAGAGAGCACTTGCCAAGCATGCACAAGGCCCTGAGTTCAACTCCCTAGTACTGCAAAAATAAATAAATAAATAAAAATTAAATTACAAAAACAAGCCACTTGAAAATGGGCAAAGGATAAGAAAATAGATGTTACAGACACAGCTAAAGAAATACCAAATGATGCACCATGTCAGTGGTAACTAGGAAAATACAAATGAAAATGGAGACATCAACTTTTGAAAATCAGACTGCAAAAATTAAAATTAAAATGACTAATAACTTTCAGTACTGTCAAAGATATGGAAAAAAAGGGAGACTCTTATAAACAATGTTGGAGGAAATATAAACTGCAAAGTCTTCATTAAAGGGAACCAGCCACTTCCCATGAAAATTTAAAATGTGTAGTCTTCAACTCAATTTCCAGGATTTGTTATACAAAATACATGTGCAGCTGGGCGTCATGGTGCGTAACTGCAATCCAGAAACTTAGGAGGCTGAGGCAAGAGGATTGCAAGTTCGAGGCCAGAGGTGGCCTGTGCAACTTAGGAAAACCCTGTCTCAAAATCAAAGTTTTAAAAAGGGGTTATGGCTTTGGCTTGGTAGAGCACTTTCTTAGCATTGTATGAGGCCACAGGTTCCACTCCTAGTACTGCAAAACCAAAACTGAAACCAAGAAGAAAAATCTCCAATCAAACAAAAAACAAAAATGGGTGTACTTAAAGGGTCCTTTTAAGGATATTCCCCAAAGTTCACTTCTAAGCAAAAAATTGAAAACAACTTAAATGTCCATCAATGTAGGAATGCTTAAATATAGTACATCTATCCTGGGCTGTGGTTTAGCTCAATCAGTAAAGTGCTGCTCTACAGTCTCTGAGGACCCAGGTGTGATCCCCAGCACTGCAAAAACTGGAGAAGGACGTGGCAATCCACTCCTGAAACAATCCCCAAGCAATACCAAAACAGCCACTGAAAACCTGATGAGAGTCACTATGAGTCAGACCCGATTCAATGGCACCTAACAACAACAAATCAATCCTGGTACAATCCCAGAATTATAAAATGCAAAACAATGTTAGTATATATGAATGCAAATGCATTAAAAATAACTATAAGATACATTTTAAAAATTAACGGGCCAGGTCATTTTACTACTAATTTACTATTTAAACGTTTTACGTCTTTACGTATGTCTTACAGTATTATCTTAAAGTGAATTCCTTATTTTAAACTGACCATCCATGCAGGTTAGGAGCTGGGCTACAATTCTTCGTTCCATATCTTTTGAAGCAACTTCTCTTTTGGGAGTAATAGCATCAATTTCATCAATGAAAACAATACAGGGTGCATTTGACTAGAAATAAAAAAAAAAGAACCACAAAACACCAACTATAAATACATTCCCTATATCAATGTTAGTTAGGTATATGTGTCTTTTTTTTTAGAATTTTAAGGTTCAAGGATCATTCACCAAAATGACCATGAAGAAAGTGTTCTCCTGTGATTCTCAGGTATCAAGGGAACCAAGATGCTTGAAAGAGAGTAGCCGGAGACCAGACAGGGCAACACTTTTCATCAGTCTATGTTTTGTGACACACCTTCTGAAGTTCTTTTGTAAATCTGACGTATTTGCTATGCTATGGAATATAAGCAGCAATTTTAAAAGCTTTAAATTGGAAAATCCAAGTTTGTTCAATGTTCACACTTTTCTTTCAAATCTGCCACAAGAACTCAGTTAACAGCACTCAGGAAGCTAAGGCAGAACAATCCCAAGTTCAAAGCCAGCCTAGGCTATATAGCAAGGCCCTATCTTAAAAAACATAAAAAATGCACCCACATTTTAAATTGCGATGAAATGTGCCAAACTGACCATTGTGACCACTGTAAGTATGAGGCTCTGTGGCAGGCAGTACAAGCACACTGCCCTGCAACTGGGTGCCCCGCCACCCGCTCTCTCACTGCCTGTGCTGAAATGACCAGAGGCTCATTTTGTGTGCTTTGTTTTCGGTTTTTTTTGAGGTGCTGGGCATCAAAAACAGGGCCACACATGTGCTAGATGAGTGCTCTACCACTGAACTACACGCCCAGCCCCAGAGGCTTGTTTTGAAAACTACACTGAATAAGGAAAGATGGCAAAGTTCCAGTATTTCATTGACCACTATGATCATCTTCTTTTTTTTTTTTTTTTTTGAAGAAATAAATTAGGGTGCACACAGAGTTAGTAAAGAAACAAGAGCTGGATGTGGTGGCTCATGCATATAATCCCAGTCACTTGGGGGTTGGAGACAGGAGGATCTCAAGTTTGGGGCCACAGGCAACCTGTGCAACTAAGGAAGTTGCAAGTTGTCTCAAAATAAAAAAAGTAAATTGTGTGCCTGGGTTGTGCCTCAGATGTAGAGCTTGCAAACCATGCATGAGGCCCTGGGTTCAAATTCCAGTACTGCAAATAAATAAATGAAAAATGGCCTGGGGGTGCAGTCCAGTGGTACAGTGGTTGCAAAGTTATGTGTGAGACCCTGGGTTCAACCCCTAAGTACTTCAGGATAAAAAAAAAAAGAGAGAAAGAAATAAGGATCCACTACCTATTGTAGTCAAATTCACTGAGGCACAAAGTAGAATGGTGAGTGCCAGGACCAGGGGAGGGAGGAATGAGGAGTGATTATTTATCAGACACAGTCTCAACTGGGGAATAGGAAAAAGGTCTGGAGGTGGGTGGTGGTGATGGTTACCCAACAATGTGAATGTACTCATATTACTGAACTTGTAAAAATGGCTACATGGCAAACTTTATGTTATATACATTTTACCACAAAAAAGGAGAACTAGCTTAACTTAAAAATTTACAGAACATGTCCAGATTTACCACCTAAATCATTCTTAGTTATTCAATGGTTAGGAGTGGCGTTGATTGTGCTAAAGCCAGACTGCCAGCCTGGCTGAGACATCTCAAAGCCACACTTAAGGGTCCGGTACGTAAGTTTCTAGTAGTTGTACTGGCCATGTTTATCAGCCACTATATATTTCAGATGCAAATAAAGATATACAATTAAAATTTTCATCACTTTTGGCTAATATTAATAGGGCTTTTGCTTTGTGCAAGGCATTATGTCAAAGGTATTACAAAACTTCTCTCTGGCTGGATATATTGGCACACCTGTAGTCCCAGCTGCTCGGGAGGGTGAGGCAGGAGAATCTCTTGGCCTAGAAGCTCCAGGCCACCCTGGGTAACATAGTGAGATCCCATCACAAACAAAACAAAACGAAACAAACAAAAAAACTTCATTTAATGCTCTCAACAACCAACTTACGAATAGGAAATTGAGGGATAGGGTGGCTAAATGTCTTAGCCAAAATCATATGTAATGGCGCAGGATTTGAACCCATCTTTCTCACTGAAAATATAGACATTTAACCACTATATCATGCCAAAGGTAAAACTTTAACTAGATGCAAATATCCTCTTCCAAATTTTAATAACTCAAATTACAATTAGGATAAAATCCAATCTATAATTTCTCTCTGGTAAGAGAATTTTCTTTTCATAACTTCAATTATACAAACAGAGAACAGTATATCTTGGTATTTTATGGGTGCTTTTATAATGTAATAATTCTAAATATAACAACTTTCATATTGCTCAGAAGTTTGGTCAAACTTAAAATGAGGAAAGTCAAAGTGAACGAAATATCATAAGGGTGGTATATTTTCTTTCTTTCTTTTTTTTTCTTGTGGTACTGGGGGTTGAACCTAAGGCCTCACGCTTGCATGTTTTTCAAGTGCTGTACCAGTGAGCTGCACCCCCAGCCCATTTATTTGCTTTTTGAGACAGGGTCTTGCTAAATTATATGCAGACTGCCTCTGGTCTCAAACTTGTGATCTTCCTGTCTCTGCCTCCCACATGAGCCACTGCCCCTGGCGGGTGGTATATTTTCAACACATAACTACTAGGTATGATAGCCTAGAACTTTTCATCAATTATCTTTATGCTTAATTTCACATGAAATATTTATCCAACAATCTGTATCATTAAGTCTACTTTAAATATTTTTCTCTGTACATAGCAAACTACCATGTTTGTAAAAGAACAGTCAGTGATTGGGTAACAAATACCAGCAACAGAGAAAGCATTTTCACTGCGAGCTTGTAATACCTGACATTAGCCATGAGCAGACTCACCACAGCTTGTTCAAATAATTCTCTGAGTTTCTGCTCAGACTCTCCTGAAACTCCCGAAACAATCTCTGGCGCAGCCACCTTCAGAATTGGTAGGTCAAGTTCCTGTGCATGAACACAAAAAAGAATGCCCAAATGTTAGGTTTTAGCCTCCCTACTTTTTCCTTGTCTGACCCTGCTCCACACCGGTCAAAATTAATTCTTATGTGTTTTTCGTTTATTTGTTTTAGTTTCTTTGAGAGAGTGTCTTGCTATGTAGCTTAGGCTGGCCTTGAACCCAAGATCCTTCTGCCTCAGCCTCCCATGTGCTGGGATTACATGTGTGTACTACTACACCCGGCTCCAAACTTACATTTTTAAAATGACCAGTTTCATAAGGAACTTCATCATTGTGTGTGGGGAGCATGAAAAAACACCACCTAAAAATCTACTGATTTATGCACACACATTAAGTAAATCCTTTCTACTTGTTTTCTATAAAACCGTATCTCTTGAATCTCAAGAGGTATGTCTCCTTGTACTTAGGGCTGAGCTGAAACCATAGATCTGCCATTTCTCTGCCGGACAGGAAGTAGCAGGAGCTGTCACAACAGTAGTTTCCTACCAACCCTGGTGGCACTCCTCCATCCTCTGCCCCAGAGTAGCCATTACCAGTTTTCTTTAGAAAAAGGAAGAGACAGTGCAGGTGTCCAGCAATACAAACGGCAACAAGCCGGCCAACTCCTGCTCCTGGATACCCCAAAATTTTACTTCCTCAACCAAACCTTCTCTGACCTCAACTCTAACTCGTGCATTCCCAAATTCTACACAGCATTTTGCATGTTTTCTTTATTTCACTTTTTAGAATTGTTATTATGTGCAATATTTACTTGTATAATCTGGCAGGGCTAAATTAAGATTGCTAGCTATTTATTTTGCAAAAAGTATCTTTTGTTTGTTTTGAGACAACATCTATGTAGGCTACGCTGACCTCAAACTCAGGATCCTCCTGCCTCATTCTCCCAAATGGTGGGATTGTAGGTGTGTATGCTACCATGCCCAGCTAAATAAGTGTCTTTATTACCATTTTAGAAAGGATGTTTTAACACTAAAATACGTAAGAGCATGACTCAATGAAAATTTTGATTAAACTTAGCTTCATGAATGCTATCCTTAGCTTTCATATTTTGTTGCTTTTAAGAACTATTACTGAGCTGGGCACGGTGGCGCATGCCTGTAATCCCACCAATTTGGGAGCCAGAGGCATGAGGATTGCAAGTTCAAGACCAGAGGAAGTCTGTGGAATTTAGCAAGACCCTGTCTCAAAAAGTAAAAAAAAAATGGGCTGAAGGTGCAGCTCAGTATGCAAGCTCAAGGCCCTGGGTTCAGCCCCCAGTACTGGGGGGATAAAAAAACATGTTACTGGGTTTATGGGAAAGAGAAGTGACTAGATAAAACCATGTGTTTAAATAGAGTTGCTTATAGCTATATGAAGAAGGAAGGAAGGACGGGAGGGAGAGGAAAGCAAGGGAATGGAGGGATGGGAAAAGAGAAAAGGAGAAGAAGGGAAGGGAAGGGATTATTTCTCACTGACTTTGCCCTCTAATCTTCTCCTGAGAGATGCCAGGTCTGATTGAAGTTGACCAATGAGAAAAAACAAAAACAAAAACAAATAACAAAAATAGCAAAGATGATTAAGTCTCAGCAAGCCTCACCCCAGCAACTGCATGTGCAAGTAATGTCTTCCCACAGCCTGGTGGCCCATGAAGGAGAACACCACGAGGGGGCGTGACGCCCAGGTGATGGTACAGCTCTGGGTGACGCATGTGAATCAGCATCCTGCAGACTTCCTAGAAGGGAATAAGCACCAAAGATGTCTTCCTCAGCCCGAGAAAGAATCAAAGCAGAATGAAAGGTCCTATCTTTTGGAGCCCCCAAACAAAGGAGAGAACAGTTTCGGCTTAGATTTGAGTTGAATCCTGACTACAGTACCTACTGTGCAACTCTGACAATAACCTCCTCTATTTCCTAAGTAGGCCTGCAGCTGTAGCCCTGCGGCATCTGATCCCGTCAGAGCTCGGAAGCTAAGCAGGGTCGGACCTGGTTAGTACCTGGATGGGAGACCGCCTGGGAACACCAGAAGCTGTAGGCTTGGGAGAAGGACCTGGCAACCCCCTCCCAAAAAAATCAATCTGCCACTGAAAACCCTATGAACAGCAGAGAAGCATTGACAATAGTGTTTCCCCTGTTGTACAGAGGGTCACTATGAGTCGGATACCGACTCAAGGCACCTAACAACAACAATTTCCTAAGTAAATATTTCTACTTTAAATACAATGAAAAGTAACTAGCATTGCAACTGATCAGAGTAGACAATAAAAATAAACAGTAATCACTATTACTAGTACTGTTAGAACAACATTACTTACATACCACGTATCTTGTATACATGGTAACTACAAAGGTGAAGAGATTAAAGGCAGTATGCTTCTTTTCTCTCTCTCAATAGAGCACAGGTCAAGCTCGCCCTTCTCACCTTCCCAGTCTCCTTTTCTACACCCAATTCACATGAGAAAAAAATAAGCAGGCTTTGTTTGTATAGCTGATTAGCGATATACAGGCAAAATTCGAAGTTTGAACTAACTTTTAATGTTGCGTCATTGCCTCCAACATCTTCAAACTTCACACTGGAGATCTGCAGTTCTAGCCCTCTGATTTGAGCTGGTAAACAAAATGAGGTGAAAAGACTAATCATTCAGAATGAACTCATAATTAAAGGACCTTCAGATACAGAAATATTTTCTAATAAATGCTTCTGCACACAGAACATCCCCCAAGCAAAACAGGATGGGATAGAGTAACGTCTCTCTCAAAGCAAACACAACCATTGCCACTCATGAGACCATGTCTCACCTTTCTTTTGCAGGACAGCTTCTACTTGTTCATCTACTTCCTGAAGATGGTTTTCCCTTTTGTTTCCTTTACCCTTTAGCCTGTCTTTCCTTTTTTTACCACTCTCCAAAAGGGAAGAATTTTTTGAATCCTGGAAACAAAATAAACTTAAATATGCTATACTTAAAATTACAATGCCAAGAGATGTAGTGCTTTCACCTGGTAACTCTTCCCAACTTCTTTATTCAAGGATGCTGTCTGATGGGGAAATCTTTCTTTTCCAAAATCTTAGATCTCAGTTTAAATCCCGATATTTGAAAACTTTCTTTCTAGGCTCTTCCAGTTAGTTTTAATACCTTCCCCATACTCCCAGAATACTGCAAATGCAAACGTACTATAGGCCAACATGTTTTGTATCTGAGTGACTCATTTGTCCATATCTCTTTCCTCAACTGTGAGCTTCTCCACTTAGGACACTATTATCATCTGTACTTCTCACTAAGTCTTCTTACAGCTGATGTTTATCTGGTATTTGATGATTCATTAAATATAACTACAGAGTTGCTTTGACAGCCTAAAAAAGCACAACTCAACATAAAAGTCATGTTCTTACCAAGCATAGTAACATTCTATATAGGTTGATGACTGGTAAAGTGAAGACATTTGGAAAAGGTTCATTGATAATTTAAAAGGAATAATGTTTTGCCAGATCAAGGGTTTGGTGCTTGGAAACCAAGCAGAGCAACGCTAAAAGAAATGTAGCAGAAGCCGTGTGTGATTGTACATACTCTAGAAGCCATACTTGTAACTGGAGAATAGGAACTAAGAAAATTGATTTAATAATCTTTATTTTTTGGGTGTTGGCAGCAACCCAGGGCCTCATACACACTAAGCGTTCATTTTTCCACTCAGCTACACCTATAGCCAATAATGTATTTAATTCAGTATATCCAAAACACTCTCATTTCAACATATAGTTAATATAAAAAATTACTAAAAAGATGCTTTACACTGTTTTGTTTTACACTGTTTTTTAGTTTGTCTTCAAAATCTAATGTGTACTTAAGTTTATAGTATATCTTAATTTGTATCATAAATTTTCATAGGAAAAGGGATTTGTATCTAGATTTTGTAAAATTTACACCTAAATAACCAGATTCACACATCTAAGTTGTTTCAGATATATAGAGGGGTTGTTTAAGAATTGAATTAGCTTTAAATTTACATTTAAATTAAAAAATTAAGTTCCTTAGCTACACTAGCCACATTTCAAGTGCTTAGCAGCCCCACGTGGCCAGAACCAACCCCTGTGGACAGTGAGCCTAGAGTGCCCAGCCACTGAACAGTGGAACAGATGACTGGAAATTCCCCTCACTCTGCTGTGTGTTTAAGACAAGTCAGTTGAGGGAGGTGCCTGAAGCGCTCCCTTTGTGCTCATTCATCAAGCGCTACTACACCTTACATATGGCACTTAAAGAGTTTAAAACAATGTGGCTGCCTGCTCTGCACATTTTCATGCGTATTTATTCTCGTGGGCTTTCTCAAGGTATCATCCTGACCTAAACATAAACTACCTTGCTCTGTCACTTATAATCTCCGCTTCATCTTAAAACTATCAACCCTGTATCTCCACAAAGCAGTTATTTTAAGCTCTCAGTAGTAAATGTATCTCAGGAAGGTCATTTGGTGCTACTAGCTGAACAAACTGACTGACTACCACATGCTAGACATCTTTCACCCTTAAACAGATTATTAAATAAAACAAAGTTCTTGGTCTCCTGGAGCTTACACTGTAGTGGAGGGACAAAGTTAAAACAAAATAAACAAACAAAACCCCAATAGGTTAATATGCTGTGTGACTGCAACAAGTGCTTTAAAAAAAATAAAAATAAAAATAAAACCGAGCCAGGTGCTGTGACACACACCGGTAATCCCAGCAATTTGAGAGGCTGAGGCAGGAAGACCATGACTTCAAGACCAGAGGCAGCCTGTGCAACTTACTGAGACTCTGTCTCAAAATAAAAAGTGGGGCAGGGATGCAGTTCAGTGGTAGAGCACTTGCCTAGCCTGAGTGAGGCCCTGGTATCAACCTCCAGGACTCAAAAGAAAAAAGACAACAAAGCAGGGTAGGAGGCTGAGTCCCTAATGATATACCACTTTCCATGTCAGGAAAGTCTTCTCCACAAAGACTGATGGGAAAAGAGATGTAAAGAAGTGCATGGGAATGAGCCACAGAAGTCCAGAGTAATTGTTCTCACCAGAGAGCCCAAGGGCTAACAACGTAAATGAGAGAACTTGTTATTCTAGAAACTGGAAGAGGCCTTTGTGGCTAAAGCACAGCAGGAAGGTGGGGCAGATGGTTGCAGGGGATGAGATTAAGAGACAGTAAGCAGAGGCAGCCCAGCCTAGTGCATGCCTGTAATCCCAGTGTCTCCGGAGGCTGACAGCCTATCTAAAAATATAATTAAAAAATAATTTAAAAAAGAAAGAACAACAAGCAGCAGCCAAATCATACAGGGCTTTATGGCTTGTGGATCTGAGATGGACTGAAGCCAGTGGATGGCTGAAGAACCATGTGATGGCTCCCAAAGCCTCAGGTGATGAAGGCTCTTTCCCCTGGTGGTGCCATTGAGAGGTGCCTGGATCATGCACCTGCTGACCTCACTGAGAGATTAATCCACGATGAGCTCCTAGCTGAATGGGCTGTTAGGAGACAGGACCAAGAAGCAGGAAGCGGGTCACTAGAGGGCATGTTCTTGAAGGGTATTTTGGGACCATGGTCCCTTCCTGTGTCTCCCTCTGCTTCCCATCCCGGTGAGGGGAGCAGCTCTGCTCCCCACATCTCTCCACCAGGAGGTCCTGGCTCACTAGAGGCTGGACACAGTGTTATCAGCAGACCATGCACTGTAACCTCTGAACCTGCAGGCCAAAACAGATCTTCCTTCCTTCGAATGATGCCTCTTGGATATTTGTTACATCAATGAAAAATCTGACCAACACAAAAGACAATGATTCGACAACTCACACAAAAGATACGTGTGTGTAAAAAATAAACTGGGGGAACAAGAATGGACACAGACCCCAGGTGGAAGTCTATTTCAAGAGAGAAGAGAGGCTTGGATTAAGATGACAGTATTGCTGCGAAGTGACCCAACTCTGTATTTCAAAGTCCCTGTGATTTTTACAAAACACAAATATCTGTTAGGCATTATATTCAATGAAAGGATTGTAATACAATTTTGTAGGGCTATTTTCACTATGAAAATACCTGTATTTCAGACACTGGCTTCTTAAGATTACTTTTCCCATCTGACAGGCCCAAGAAAAAATTGTCTTTATTTCCATCTGGGGTTCTGTCAATAAACCATCCTCCTCCAGATTCTCTGGCAAGTGTCTTCAAAGGAATGGGGTCTGATTTAGAAGTCAGTGATGGTGCTGAAGTGGTGGTTTCTTTTTGCTCCAACTCCACAGTATTTGAAATAGTGCCACAATTTTCTTTCCGATATAAAGAGAGCAGGGAATTGTTCATATGATTTGCTGACTGGTAGAAACATCATTTTAGCATAAATTATTCAATGGGTATTCACAAAAACTTCCAACATCTATACTAATACATTTTGCGAATTTTGCTTTTAACAACTTCTCTCACAACATTTACAGTTAGAATATACAGGTGCCCAGAATAAGATGATTCCTAAACAAGAATTTACTATTCACAAAGATGTATACCACCACCACTCTAAGGTAACAGAGGGCCAACGCATAACTGGTGATTTAAAAAAAAAATCAAATAAGCATAGCCGCTTTTTCAAAACTATACCTGAAGCAAGTATGAAAATGAACTAGTAGTCAGTGAGTCACTACTATCCTGTCAATTCAAAACTGGATCAAACATAACTGAATATTGTCATTACTTCACTAATAAATTCAAAACCCAATTTACCAAGTGGAAAAAAACACAACAAGTTACATGTAACTTGATATATTATTGCCACACCTCTTTAGTCAAGCCCATTCATCAGTCATGCCAACTCACTGGCAAAAGATATACCCTTTTCTTCATTTTTAGTTATTAATTCCCTTTCTATTCCTGCCGGCCCTTATTTTTAGTTATTGTTTTCTTTTCCCCTCTAAGACTGACTATAAACACAAATACTGGAAGGATAGTTAATCCACCATTAATAACATACATAGGAAATATTCAATCATTTATTGGTAAAGATGTCCAAGGTCTCTTATTCTATTTACTAGTGACTTCTTTTCGAAGAAGATAATGTAACTCAAAAATAATCTAAGTGGGCCCATTAAATGCTTGCTTACCTGTGGATCGGGGTAATCTTCCACATTTGAATCATCGGAAGAGCTTTCCATAGACCTCAGTAAAAAGAAGGAAAAATGTTTTACAAGCTTTTCGCTTATATCTTAAAAAATTACTACTCAAACTTCGACCTTTGGAATCACAGAAATGGGCATTCTAAACTCCAACTTGGCCAGGAGTGGTGGTATATGCCTGTAATCCCAGCATCTATGGAGGTAGAGGCAGCCTGCACAAGACCCTGTCTCAAGATAAAAAATATAAAAGGGGTTGGGGTTGCAGCCCAGTGGTAGAGCACCTGCAAAGTATGTGGGAAGCCCTGGGTTCAAGTCCCAAGAACTGGAGAAACAAACACGAAAACAATATGATCACCTGTAAAACCAGCAAAGAGTAAACACAGTTTGAGGATTTCTAATTCAAAAATCCAAATTCTGAAACGTTCTAAAACTGGAAGTTTGTGAGCGCCAACTTGCAGCCAAAAGTAGATGATTTCATGTATGATCTCATGGACAAGTCAGAGTCAAAATGCAGGTACAATAAAAATATTGCATAAAATTATCTTTAGCCTATGTGTATATGGCCTGCAGCCTTAGTACTGTGGCATCTGATCCCATCAGATCTCAGAAGCTAAGCAGGGTCGGCCTGGTTAGTACTTGGGTGGGAGACCGCCTGGGAACACCAGGTGCTGTAGGCTTGGGAGGACCCAGCAACTCACTCCCAAAAAACAACCAGCCATTGAAAACCCTATGAATAGCACAGAAGCACGACAATAGTGTTTTGTTTGTTGTACGTAGGGTTGCTATGAATCGGACACTGACTTGACAGCACCTAACAACAACAATGTGTATATGAAACAGAAATGAATACCATCTTTAGCCTTGGGTCTCAGCCCCCATATATATGTTTATGTAAATATTCCAAAATCTGAAAAAACCTGAAATCCAAAACACTTCTGGTCACAAGCATCTTGGATAAGGGACACTCAACCTGTAACAGCACAACCAGGATTGCAAGAGTGCAGGAAAACACACCCTTTATAGAAAGGTGTTGGGAGTATGCGCTGCGGCAGCCTGTTATAAGGCAACTCCAAATGTACTAGCAAGCTCAACAATATAAATGTCTTTGACCCCAAGAATTCCATGTCAGGGAATTAACATTAAGAAACAAGGATACATAGAGAGAATATACATTAAAGAATTATTTATTAGGCAATGGTGCAAGGCTAGAAACAACCAGATACCCATGATCATGAAACTGGTTAAGAAACTAGGGTAAATACAAATGAGAAAGTTCACCACATGGAGTTAAGAGGGGCTCTCCTCAGAGATCTTATCAGCATTAGGAGACTGACAAGAGAACACCACAAAGGCATTACATCAACAAATTCCACACCTCACATAATAAGACCAAATTTCTTTTAAAACACAATTTACGGCAGGCATTCTGGCACATGTCTGTGATCCCAGCAACTCAGGAGGCAGAGGCGGGGGATCACAAGGTCAAGGCCAGAGGCAGCCTGTATAATTTAGCAAGGCTCTAACTCAAAATACAATATGGGCTGGGGATACACACCAGTGGTAGAGCACTTGCAAAGTATGTGCAAGGTCCTGGGTTCAACTCCCAAGAACTGGAAAAACAAAAACAAAGACAAAAAAACAACCAAACGCCCAAACCACAATTTATCACAATTGACACCAAAAAAAGATATAAGGAGCCAAACCTAGCAAAAGTAAAATAAATGAAAATGCTTCATAAAAACAAGACTCCATGCTTAGATGAACACTAGGTGCATAACTTTTTTACATAGAGAACAAAAGAACATTTTCTTTTTCTTTTTTTTTGGTGGTACTGGGGGTTGAACCCAGGGCCTTGCGCTTGCATGCTCTGCAAGTGTTGGACCGCTGAGCTGCACACCCAACCCATTTTTTTTTTGCTTTTTGAGACAGGGCCTCGCTAAGTTACACAGACTGCCTCTGGTCTCGAACTTACGATCCTCCCGCCTCCGCCTCCCAAGCTGCTGGGATTACAGGCATGTGGCCACTGTGCTCGGCTCAAAAGAACATTTTCAACTGATACTTTGAGGCCAGCATAACCCAAAATATCAAAATGTGACAAAAACATTGCAAAAAAAAAAAAAAAGAAAGAAAATTCAGGGGATGTACTTCTATGGTTCAGGGCCTACACGCATGCTCAAGACCCTGGTGTAATTCCAAGCACCATGAAAAAACAAAAATAAAAAATGACTGCGTGGTACTGGCCTAAGAACAGACATACAGATAAAGTGAAAAGAATGCAAATGAATACTTCAGTTACAGAAAACCATAGAAGAGCATAGCCAAAGAAAAACACTGAGCACTGGGCTTGATGGTGCACACCTGCAATCCCAACACTCAGGAGGGAGAGGCAGGAGATCACAATTTCAAAGCCAGCCTGGGCCTCATAATGAGTTTGAGGCCAGCCTTGGTTACAAAATGAGATTCTGTCTCAAAAGACAAAAAACAGGAAAACAAAGAGCAAAGCAATTATGTTTTGGGGGAACAGTGAGGATTCAATATGGCTGGAAGAAAAGAATATGGAGAGGTTAGGTAAGCACTATGCAGGGCTCTGTTGGCAATGAAAAGCCACTGAAGGTCTTACAAGTATGAATGTAACATTTTAGGGGAAAAACCCCTTTATTTTCTAATGCCATACTTACTCATCATCTTCTTCACCTTGTCTTGCTCTTTTTGCCAGATGTTCATCTTCTAATTCTGTTAGATTCTTAATTTCTTTCTCACTACATATGATGCTAAATACTGAAACAAAAAAAAAGTTACAAGCTAAAGCAATTCTATAACTATTAATAATTCAGCTCTAACACTAAAAGACTCACCTTTTTCTACCTGAATCCTAAAAGCATTTCTTTTTTTTCGACCATAGTCTAACCTGAAAAAAATAACAGGAATTTTAGTGGAGTGGTCTCTGCCAATATTTTTCAAGCTCAATCTAAGCTGATTGCCCAAATTTGCATAAATATTACATCAGCATTCACAACAGCCATAAACCTATTTTCAAACTACTTCTGAATTTACTTTTTTTTTTGTGGTACTCAAGAGATTGAATCCTAGGTCTTGTACATGCTTTGCAAGTGTTCTACCACTCAGCTATACCCCCAGACCATTTTTTCTTTTTAAATCTTGAGACGGGGTCTTGCAGTTATACAGGCAGCCTCGGGCCTCAAACTTGTGATTCTCCTGCCTCTACCTCCCATGTGACTGGGATTACAGGCGTGAGCCACAGTGCCAGGCTTGAATTTAACATTTTTACTACTGTGATTTTTCTCAACTTTTTTCTTTTTTCACTAGTTCTTTTTCTCTGAACGTGTTTACTTTGAAATTTCAAACCAACTAAAATGCTGAAGGGTTAGGGTTTAGCTCAGTTGTTAGAGTGCTGCTCTGCACTGAGGACCAGGGTTTGATCCCCAGCACTGCTGAGATGGGAGAAGGACATGGCAATCCACTCCTGAAGAAATCAGCCATTGAAAACAGTAAGAATAACAGAGCAGCACTCACAAAGAGATGTTCTTTGTCTCCTGAGGTCAAAATGCTTCTCTTTTATTTCCTTCAAAAGCATACCATGTGATCCTAACTAGAAGAAACAGCAGGAAAACACTAATTGGGGAATTTTCTGTGTAATAACTATGATGTACCCTTCAAAAGTTAGGTAGAATGTTTGGTATTGGTAGACCAGTGTATGCACAGGGTGTGTTTTGATGAAATTCAGCATATCAATGTATTTTAGAATATAGTCTCAAAATCACAAAAAACAAAAGCCTGAGGAACCAGAACAGATTGAAGGATGCTAGAAAAACGACTTTAGCAAAATATCTTATAGCATTATGGACACATCAATACAAAGGCTTTCCTACCAAACAAGTTTATGCTTTTAAAATTCAGATATTTAATTCAAATGGAGAATGAGATGTAAACATGTAGTTGTGATAATTTTATTAGCAAATGATATTCAAATGGGAGAAAGTTGAGAACACAAAATTCAAGGCAACAAAGGTGGTAGTCTCCCACCACAACTTTGCAATTCATTTACATATAGCATAAACCATGTGTTAAGTGAGGGTCAACATTCAGGACAGTAAACCTTACCTCTCTCAGTGTGATAACTCTTTCTTAAAACTGACAGGAACAGGACCCAGGCATAAGTAGCTGGAAATCAGTATATACATAACACTAAAAAGATAATTTAGAGCCTGTTGCAGTGGGACACATCTGTAATGCCAGCACTTGGGAGGCTAAAGCAGGAGGATTGAGAGTTAGACGCCAAGTTGATCCACAAAAGCAGATGTTTTCTGCCTACTTTCTTAGAAAAGTAAAACCCTCAGACATGTTTTTCCCTGAGGGTTTTAATTTTCTAAGGAAGTAGGAAAGGAAGTAATATAGCAGTTATCTCTACCTCCTGAATTGACTATAATGTACTGAAAGATATAAAGTAGCCAGTCCTCTCAATGAAAAAAATAGGGCATTGCATATAATAGATGCTTTAATTATATACCTGAACTGAGCTTATGGATTGGTGACCTAAGGACAGCAGCCATTGGTATCAACTTTAAGCACTGACATCAGATTTAAATAGAATGGAAACCTGTAAAATGGTAGGGAGTTGGGGGCGGGGGGGAGGATTTGGAGAAGCTACCTTTACCTGTACATTCTTTGCAAATCAGATGCTAAGATTGCAGTGTCCACATATTTGCCACATCTATTACTGGTGAGGTACTAAAACAGAAAATATAACAACTATAAAACGCTCAGTATTTCAAAGTCACTTATTTTAATCAACAAACAAGATACTGAGCTATTCCAACACATATTTGAACGCAAATTCTTCGCTTATAAAGTATACCAAAAACATAAAAAAAAAGGTACCAAATAATTGTCAATTCTGGGTTCACAGAATTAATATTAACCACCATGACCATACAATTACAACAAAAATAAAAATAAACTAGAGTAACTTTAAGGTAACCAGTGAGAGCCTACTATAGCCAACGCTCCCAAACACACCAGCACACAGGTGTAAACCGATCAGGGTGTCCCGGGATATCGCAAATGCGATGTTGGCATCTGTTAGATGCTGCGGAATTACTGTTGTTGTTAGGTGCCGTCGAGTCGGTATCCGACTCATAGCGACCCTCTGTACAACAAGGGAAACACTATGTCAGTGCTTCTCTGACGTTCATAGGGTTTTCAATGGCAGGTTGATTTTTGGGAGTGGGTTGCCAGGTCCTTCTCCCAAGTCTACAGCTTCTGGTGTTCCCAGGCGGTCTCCCATCCAGGTACTAACCAAGCCCGACCCTGCTTAGCTTCCGAGATCTGACGGGATCGGATGCCACGGGGCTACAGCTTGAGGCAATGAGGTTTCACCATCAAGTCACAATTACGTATGTACTGAGACACAGTCTGGCTGCTGGTCTCAAACTCCCGGGCTCCAGCGACCCTCCGTCCCCAGGCTCCCACGTGCCAGCATCACAGGGGCGTGCCCCCAGGCCGGCCGCGACCCGCCTTCGGGGAACTTATTTTAAAGGTGGCTGCGACAGGCAGCAAACGTGTGCGAGTAACCGGCGTGGAGGAAGCGAGAGGGGCAGTGTCGGTCGGCCTCCCAAGTGGGAGACGGCGACGCCCAACGCACACACGGCCCCGCTGACCCCGGCAACCCGGCCTCGGACCGTCCCGGGGCCTCTGCGGCCTACGCACCTGCGCCACGCGCTGCCTGAGCTTGCGGTCCGGGCGCCCCGAGGGCCGGGGCCTCATGGCGGCCGCGCGGAGCGGGCGGCCCCGGGGGGTCCGACGCGCCGCGCCTCCAGCCGGTGAGCCGTGCGCGCGAGAGGCGACGGAGAGGCCCGAGCGCGCCCGTGAGCTCCTCGCCGTCCCAGTCAGGCCTGCCGCTGGCTCCGCGTCGCAGCTGCTCAGCACGAGCTCCACCTCATTGGCTGCCAGCCGGCCGACGGACCCGCCCCGCGCATGCGCGCTCACTCCGCGCGTGCGCAGACGCTCAGCAGCACCGAGGGAGGATCTCGGTGGCCGTCGTCACTTTCCGGCGCCTTCCCGGAAGTCTCCATCCAGTCTACTAGGATTAGATGGGGTTTTTTTTGTCCAGCTGCATTTCTACACGGTTGTCCAGGCTTCAGTCAGGCTTATGCAGTAAAGTTTCCATAAAAACTCCGAAGGAAAGCTGGGCATGGTGGCACAAGCCTGTGATCCCAGTACTCGGGAGGCTGAATCGGAAGGATCAGTGCAAGTTCAAGTCCAGCCTACTCTACATAGCAAGTTCCAGGCCAGCCTAGGCTACGCAGCCAGACTCTGCCTCAAAAGAACAAAAACAAAACAAAACCACCTAAACCCCAAGGACAGCGTGTGGAGAGTTTCCTGGTACCTGTACGTGTAGAGGTTCCTAGTGGGTGGCCACCAGGGGAAGGCATGACATCTCCTTGTTTCTTCCCCAATGCCTTACCGTGTGCATGTCTTCATCATATCCTTTCTAATGTCTTTTACAAAAAATGGGTAAAGGTAAATGTTCTCCTGAGCTCTGTGAGCCACAGAGCAAATTAATGGAACCCAGGAAGAGGGTTGTGCGAACTTCCATTTGGCTTCTGAAGTGTATGTGGGTGGGAGCAGTCTTGGCGCCTGAGCCCTCATTCTATGGCTTCAGACACAACCTCCAAGTAGTTCCCATGTCAGAACTTAAATGAATTAGAAGACATGGAACTGGTGTGCACTGCAGAACTGATTGCTTGTTTGTGGTCTAGGGACCACAAGTGATCTGTGTTATGAGTATAGTAGAAGAAATGGGAGTTTGAGTTGGTTTTTCCATGGTATATTCAGACACGGTGACACACATATACACATAGCACTTATTTTCATACTGATCATTATCTTATCCCAAACTTTGTATTCCCCATAGCTTTGACATTGCAGTCATGTTTTGAATTTTCAGGTAGAATAAGAGACAAAGGCTATCATAAATGCAAATGGTAATTTATTATCATTGATTATGGTGCAAGCGTTTACATTTCACCAGGATAAAAGAGCAAATATGAGATAGCCAGTATTTTCTGTTCCACCTCAAGAAGTATGAGATAAAGCTTATATTTTTAATAAAATCTGAATAAACTTTCTCCTGATTGTATTGGTTACTCATTCTGCCACCATTTAATAAGCACCAACTATTTACAGGTAGAACGTTTTAGGAAAACAAAAACTAATAGAAGATGTTACTTTTATCATAATGGAAGGCATGACTGGCTAAGCATCTAAGGTAGATGGTTAATGTAATAAATCTTCTGATAGAGGTATGTACAAGGTACAATGGGAGTGTAGTGATAGCTGATGTACAAATCTTCTAGCTTTAACCCATGAACGCTTTGAGTCTGTGAACCTATACTGTGTCAGGCAAATCCAGTTTCTTTTGCCTTCATACCAATTCTCCTATCTATCCTCTTGTCTCCTGAGTGATCTTGCTGACAAACTTCTTCCCCTTTCACGCATTTGAGGCACCAAAGAGCCAGAACGGTATTTTTAAAATGTAAATCGCATCAATGTATTTTCTTGCATGAAAACTTTGTAGAGTTTTCTCATATTAAATTAAAAGTGAAATTCTTTGTCAAGTCTACAAGGCCCATGTGACTTTGTCCCTTCTGCCTCTGCCTTTTCAAAGCTCTCTTACCTTTGTTGTTGTTGTTAGGTGCCATCCAGTCGGTATCTGACTCATAACGACCCTCATAGGGTTTTCAATGGCTGACTGTTTGGGGATTGCCTTGGGAGTGGATTGCCAGGTCCTTCTCCCATTTTTTGCGGTGCTGGGAATTGAACTCGGGACCTCAGAGACTTCGGCACAGTGCTCTACCAACTGAGCTAAATCCCAGCAGGCCCTCTTACCTTTAATCTCTGTGTTTTGGCCACACCAACACGTTGTTTTTTAAACACACTCCTCCTGCAATTGGGCCTTTGTAATCAGTCTGAAACTTTGCCTGCAGATCTTCCAACAGCTGTTGTTCAGATTTCTGTGTAAAGTTCCTTCCTCAGCCTAACTTTTTCTGGTCACTCAGTATCCAAGTGTTCTCCCATACTTTTCGAAGTACTTATAATTTCCTTTAGTTAACAGATTGTTTTGTCTCCTCCACTGTAATACAAGATGCAGGCTCGTTGGGACTTTGCCCCTCTTGTTCATCTTGTATCTCTAAGGTTTAGAACAGTATATCCCACATATACTACCTGCTCAGAGAGTACTGGTTGAATGAATAACTGCAATAATTAGCACACAGGGGGTAGCATCTTTCGAAATTTTAAAAAATTTTTTTCTTTTTGCGTTACGGAGGGGCCCAACCCAGGGCTTCGTGCATACTTTGCAAGCGCTCTACCCCTGAGCTGCACCCGCAGCCCCTTCTTCATCTTCTATTTTGAGACAGGGTCTCGTTGAGCCTTCTGGCCTCGGCCTCCCGAGTCTCTGGGAAGACAGGCGCGCACTCTTCCTGTATCTGGCAGCCGACGCGTTCCTCCACCAACCCCAGCACAGCAGCATCTTGTCTGCCTGGGCGGAGTTCGTTTCTCCGGCGTCCGCAGGAGTCCCAGCCTCAGCGGGGATGTCGTCAGAACTGCTAAAGCAACCATGGATCGTACAACGCGGGATGCCGTTCCTAACGACCTTAAGACCCAGAGGCCAGGCCGGAGGGCAGGGCTCAGCTGCTAAACCAGGAGTGGCCATGCTGGGCTGCGGCCTTCGACCAACTCCCCCAACCGCGGCGTCGCGAGAGCAGGCGAGGAGCGGCCGAGCGCGGACTCAGAACATCCCGCCCAGCGCGGGGGCCGCGCCCGCCATTCCAGCCCCCCGGAGGCTGAGGCCGGAGAATCGCGGGACTGGGGCCGGCCCGGGCTCCACAGCGAGACGCCGCCTCAAAAACTCGCACGCGCAGACAATTCGCGCGCAGTAACCTGGGAGTGACCAGCGTACCACCAACACCCGAAAAACACCGCGCGCGCGAGGCCCCGCCCCTCCCGACGTGGCCCGCGCGCCCAGGCCCCGCCCCCAGATTGTCCCGCGTGTCGAGGACCCGACCCTCCTGACGCGCCCCTCGCGCAGAGGCCCCGCCCCCTCCCGGCGTGCCCCCACGCGCCGAGGCCCCGCCCCTCCCGGCGTGCCCCGCGCCCCCACGCTCCCACGCCCCCCCGCCCCGCCGGCCGGGACGCGGGCCTATCGGGCTGGCGGCCGGCAGCCGGCCTGGCGGAGGCGCGGCGGCGGAGCATGGAGGCGGTGGTGTTCGTCTTCTCTCTCCTCGACTGCTGCGCGCTCATCTTCCTCTCGGTCTACTTCGTATCCTTGCCTGGCCGGGCGGCGGGGCGCGGCGGGGCGGGGGTGCCGGCGGCGCCGGCGGCCCCGGAGGGGGGACCCGGCCGTTTCCTGGGCCGGACGCCGGCCCGGACGGCGCCCCTTTGTCCTGGCGGCGTCGGCGCGGTGGGTGACCCCGCGTTCGCAGGGACCGCGTGCAGACGTCGGCGTTTTCCGTGTTCGTGCGCGTGGCAAGACCCACGCTGTGTCCTGCGGACCAGGCGCGGTGGTCGTGAGCCTGCGGTCCACCCGCTTCTCGTCTGTCGACGGGGGTTGCGCAGTGATGGTGTGGTGCACAGGCCGGGCTTCAGAGCGAGACCCGGGAGCGGGAGGACCCACGAGAGCTGCGGCTTAGCCTCGGTCCTTGCGACTCTTTTATGCCCCTTTCTGGTGGGATTCAGGGTTTTTTTTGGCAGAGGGTAGGGTGCTGGGGGAGGGTGGGTGTCCTCAGGAAAGGCACGAAATCTGGGGTCCAGGAATCCCTGCCTAGCACTGTAGTTCACTTGCCTGCCCCTCAGGTTTTCTTATCTTTAGACTAGGACATGTGCGACTCCCAGATAAGCACCCGCCACAGCCCGTGCCCTATAGCAAATGTCGAGTAAATATTGCTCTGCATTCCCCTTTCCATCTCTTCCGATTGGGCTGTAGTTTTTGCTTCTGTAAGTTCTAACGAGAAGAGCCCTAAGTTTTACTAGGTTTGGACAGCCAACTGAAAGGGCAGCCTCCCTTGACAGGTTTTGTTTTGTTTTTGTTTCTCTTGGTTAACTCCACTTGTCTAAGTTCTGATGGCCTCCTGGGGTAAAAGGAACCAGAGCTGTATTACACAGAGAAATGAAACTGGATATATGTATTTTTTCTTTTTGCAGTTTTGAAAACTAGGTTTGATAATTTAAAATAGCTAACTTACATAGGGAAAAGTTAGGTAGAATGATATTGGTAGATCAGTGTATGTTCAGGGTGTGTTTTGATGAAATTCAGCGTATCACTGTATTACAGGATAGTTGCAATAACTTAGTATTAGAAGAGATGGAAAATGGTCAATGTAGACTTCCTACAGACCATAGGAGGTTTTTTTTTTTTTTAATTATTTCTGGATGATGGCTAATGTACAGAGTATCTGGAGCACAGGGTTGATTTTGGCTGTAGCAGGGCGTCGGGTTGGAAGGGCAGGGTTAAAGCAGGTAAAAAGGGGTGAGCTTTCACTTTCATCCTACTGGCAAGGCAGTAGGGAGCCACTGAAATTTTTGACATAAAGTGGTCCAAGGATATACAATTTCAGTTAGGAATAATTTCCAGACATCTGTTGTAGAGGTGAAGGGGTAGCTTAGTGGAGGCCCTGGATTCTACCCCAACAGGGTGAATGGTGCCTGTTGTTCAAAGTGGTGACTATGGTTAACAGTTAACAATATATTAAATTTGTGGAAAGTGCCGAGATGGTAGATGTAAAATGCTCTCAACACAGACATAATGCACACCTGTAATCCAGGGACTTGGGAGGTCAAGGGAAGCAGAATCTCAGGTTTAAGGTCAGAGGCAGCTTGTATACTGTAGATGAGACCCTGTCTAAGAAATAAATAAATAAATAAAAGGGAGGGGGGAAGGGCTGAGGGTGTGGCTCAGTGGTAGCACACTTGACCAGCATCTACAAGGCACTGGGTTCAACCCCTAGTTCTTAAAAAAAAAAAAGAAAGAAAGAAAAGAAAGGAATTTTGGACTCTGCAATGACTGCTTATGAGATGAAACAAAAGTCAGAGATAGCTTTCTATAATTTGAGCCTGAGCAAATGATGCATTTGTCATTACAGAGATAAAACATTGGAGGAGGAACAATTTGTGGGGAATGTAACGTTATAGAGTTGTTTAGTGTTAAGAATATCTCTTTTTACTTGTTTTAATGGATGTTTTCAAACACAAACAAAAGTAGAGACTAATGTAATAA